>CP049710.1:387516-800271 GCA_004148225.2 Heterodera glycines | reverse complement strand
AAGAATTGGGCATTAGCAGAAAACATTCAGACAGTGGAAAAAGAAATTTGGCACAAAATTCGGCAAAAGTAAATTTTAATTTTAATTTTAATTAAAATTAAAATTTACTTTATTTTCCAAGTAAGTCGCTATTCCGGTGAAGAAAAGAAGCAATTGATGAACAATTATTATACACTTAAAAGAAGAAATCCGAAAATGAGTGACAGAAAAATTGCCAAATTTTTAAAAATCGGAAATTCCACTATAAGCAAATCGAAGCAGCAGAACAATTAAAAAATGAAATTATTAACTTTTCCGTTTTCTGTTCCTATGGTTAACCTGTTGTTTATAAAAATTCATAAAATTGAGTTTTGTACAAAAAAAAATGCAAAATTCCACTCAAAGTTTTAAAAATTTCCTGCTGGCGGCACAATAAATGTAAAATCGAAATCGAGAGGTCCAAAATTGGCGAACTGAAAAATCGGCACCCCCACCTCCATATTAAATATTTTAGAGGGATCACAAATTTTGGAAATTTTCTAAACAAATTACGTTAAAAATTCCACAATTTTTCCCAGCGGCGCCTATCGACACTGCCGGCGCCCAAAAACTCCCAATTTTTCTTAAAAAATTGGCCCAAAATCCCAAAATTGGCCATTTTTGGTGAAAACTTGTCAACAAATTCACACCTGCATCGCCAGACCAGGGCTGGCGAAATTTCAGTTTTGCCTTCGAAAACTTCGGGTTTTTTGGGCTTCGAACTTCGCCTTCGAATAAAAGTTGGGCTTCGCCTTCAGCTTCGATTTCTTATATTTCCAGCTTTTTCTACATATTATATAGTTACATATACATATTTTCTACGTATTTTTGATTTTTTTTTTGAAAAAACCGTATTTACAGAGAGAGAGGAGAAAAAAGAGAAGAAGTTGAAATGAAATAGGTATTGAATGAGAGAGTGAGAGAGAGAGCGAGAGAGAGAGAGAGTGAGAGAGAGCGAGAGGAGAAAAAGAGAAAGAAGTTGAAATGAAATAGGTATTTGATTTAAATAATGTTTTGGCAATTTTTTGTTGAAAAATCCCTTATTTTGACTGATTACGATATGCGCTAAACTTTTTTAAATTTTGGATTAATTGCCCCTTTTTGGACTTGGCACGATTCCAGAAATTTGTAAAAATATAATTTACTCTTAGCACTAGAGTTGAGCGGGACCGGGGCGGGAAATCCCGGTTTTTGGAAAAACAGAAATCCCGGTCCCGGTTTAGCCAGTCCCGGTCCCTGCAGGACTAAATAAGCACTGGTAAGAATGGGGGTCTGGGTGAGAAAAGAGAAGGGAATTGGTGAGGGATCAAAAATTTTTGATAAAAATAAATTAAATTATTTATTTTCATTTATAGCATGTGTTCGTATGCATAAGTGGTCAAGTGGCTAAACCTTTTTACTTTCATTATTTGTCTCTTCGGTTCAATTCCCTGATGGAACAGAAAATTTTTTTATATTTTCTTTACCATTATTTAATTGAATTTAATTAATAAAAAATATTTTAATTTAAAATTATTTTTTTTCATTTTTAATAGCCTAAAAACCCATAAATTAACCAAATATTTGGTCATTTTTTGACAAATTCTGTTAACAAATCTCGCTCAAAATTTCAAAATTTTTCCGGCGGTGCCTATCGGCACCGCCGGACCCCGCCCCCTCCCAATGTTCCAAAAAAGTTTTTCGAAAAAACATTGCCACAAAAACAGCGATTTAAAAGCAAAAATTTAAAAGATTTTCAATTTTTTTCAAAAAAAATTTTCACTTGGGAAAAGTCCCGGTTGGTCCCGGTCCCGGGTTTTTTCGCGGTCCCGGTCCCGGTCGAAAAACTTGGTCCCGGTCCCGGTCCCGACTTTTCTGGTCCCGGTAAGTCCCGGTCCCGGTTTTTGTCAAATTTCCCGGTCCCGCTCAACTCTACTTAGCACAAAGAAATAAATGCTTGGCAATAATCCAATTATTTTATAATTTTACAATTAACGATTTTTAATTGCTTTTTTTTGCAATATTTTATTTATATCTATTTAAAATATATATTAAATTTCTTTCAGCAGAAGCAATTTATATGAATATATGCATATATTAGCACTTTCTTTTATTATATAGAAATAAAATTTTTATTTTTATTTAATTGCAACAAATTTTTTATCTAAAATTGAGATGGATTTCTTTTACGGAATTCTGTCCTTCTGCTGTTTGGCACTAATGCCATCGACAAACTTTGCCGATTTCATATGCATTAATCCGTCGTTGGTAAATGAGGAATTTGCTATGCCTTCTGATCAAAACATTGGGGCGTCGAAACTGTACAAAAAGGTTCTTGATCAGATCGGTGGGAATAGCAAAGATGAAAGCATTGTGATAATGATCGGTGATCTGATTGAGCAGGATAATGTGATTGGAGCAGTGCTGGACAACAAAACCGATCAGGCACAAGTGGAGGTGATCAGAAACAAAAAATTTAGAGAAATTAAATATGCAAAAATTTAAAAAATTGTACCCTTTTTTATTAATAATTTTTAAAAACTCGAAATCTTTTTCAGGGGGGTTGTTGATGGTGAACCGCTAGAACTCAAATTTCCATTTATTTTTTTTTTAATTATCCGAGATTTTAAATTTTTTTTTTTGGAAAAATATGTTTAAATCGTGTAACATTTTCAAAAATTCCAAGAGGGTTACGATTGGCCCAGTTGACGCTCATTTAATTTTTTTTTTTTTAATGCACAGAAATTTTTTTTGCTATTAATAAGCAAAAAATTTGCGCCTAAATCCTTTTTTTTATCTCAACAGCAGCTGATCAAGCCACTTCTTATGGAGCAATACAATTTGCTCAAGTGTAATAAAAATATGGCACATTCGCTACAAAATTTACGCAATGCCATCGGCACAATGAAAAACGCAATTTTTGAGGGTTTGAAAATTAAAACAAATATATTAATTAATAATTTAATTTTTTTAAAAGGAAAAGCAATTGCAAATTCTAAAATTAATGAGCTAAAAACTGTGTTACAACAATCGCTTCTTTCGTTGGTCGACCGAATGCAAATTCCGCAAAATGAGATTATGCGGGGAAAAGTCGAAAAGTTTGGCCAAGAGAAATTGCTCATGGAATTGGCCAAAAGTTGGGCCGAATACAAGCGCCAAAACGGAAAAAAATGTAATTCATTAATATTTCAATTTGAAAAATTATTTTTAAAATTTAAGCGCATGGAAAAGGCAAAAATAATGAGAAGAGCAGAAAAAATGAAAAGCGAATCCTTCAGCTGTTGTACAATTTGTTAAATGATGGCACCAAGGGATTAGCATCTGCTGATCTGAAAAGTGGCGCAAAAAGTAAATTAATTAAATATTTGATGGGTGATTTTGGATATTCGTGATAGAAAAATCCGGGGATTGGCTACCAATCAAAGTGAAAATTGTACGGAGTTGTTATTTAAAATTAAAAACCATTAATTTGAAAATTTTTGACGAAAAATTATTTATAACTTTGCGCAAAAGCAATTAAATTTTTAAAAGTTTCAAATAAGTTATGGCTAGAAAACTTACAAAAACCTTGTTTTTCGAAAATTTTATGAAAAAGCACTTCTAAAAAATTTACCTAAAAAAATTTGCAATAAAAAGCTTGAATGTGAAAATTTTCGAATTTTTCCTGACATAAATTTTAATTTTTTAAATTTTTTTAATGACAGATCGTCAACGCAGAAGAAAAAGCCGTGGCATTATCACGGAAAGACACATTGTCATCTTTTCTGTGATTGGCATCATCATTTGCATTTTCAATATTTCACTATTTTGTTATTGCCAATGTTGCGACCATCGATCAGCCGCCGATGACATAGAAGCAACAGATAGTCAAACAACAGTCGAAACCGATCACCAAGGTGAGAGTGCCAAAGGTAGTAAAAATGTATCAAATCTGATCAGCCAAGATTTTCAAAGGTAAAAAACTGTAGAACTGACATATTTGATCGGGTTTGATCAGAAAAGATGGCCAGAGTGAGGATGGGTGCCAAGGGCTTATAAAAATTGTTTCTTGTCTAATCATAGCCGATGATAAGAGCGGATCTTCCAGGGTTTAACTTTGCAAATCATATCATATTGATTGGCTCTTGCAAAATTTCATATCAATATTTTGTTTAAAAATGATCAAAAATTGGTTGGGTCTGATCAGAATACGTCACCAGGATGGAAGCCAAAACCTATTCAAAATGATCGGATTTGGTCTGACCAGATGTGGTTACCAGGGATCCCAACAAACCTATTAAAATTTAAAAATTGCGGTGCCTACCCTTAGCACCGTCTGACCACTAATTGCCTCCTTAAAATTTTCAAAATTTGAGTAAATTTACCAAAATTCAAAAAAAAATGCCTGCCATTGGATTTTTCAGTGATCACTGTGCAGCCTGCGAATGGGCCAAGGCCACTGATTGGCCAACATGAACCTCATCGCACTGGTGGACCAGCAGCTGCTGAAGTGCCAGTTTTTGAGGACCCTTTAGGAAATGCCGTGGACAAAAAGGGGAAGAAAATTTCAGAAAAAGCGACAGCCGAAAATGAAACGGAAGAAAACGGTAGAGATTTTATGGATGATTAAAATTTTTTGCAAAATTTTAATAAAATACCAAAATTTTAAATGATAGGATATGAAAAGGGATGTTCTTGCCCACCATATTATGGGCCCACATACAAAGTCAAATAGGCAAGAAAGTTGATCGCACAAGAAATGGTAAGTCGTGCCCAATTTTACTGGATATATAATAATTTAATTAATTTATTTAATTTTTTTTAATATATTAATTAATACAAAATTGATAAATATTAAACTAATAAATGGGTTTCCATCGGCAAAAATTGTTTTAAGGGACCAATTAGGTGACTTCATGGAGGACATAAAGGAAACGTTTTGCGAATTTATGTGATGATAGACGTCGTGGGGAAATTTTTGAAATTTTAATTGGGTTAAATGAACAGATTTAACTCAAAAATGGAAAATTTACAAGATTTTTAAGGATGTTTTTTGAAGATTTTTATAGTTAGTTAGTTCGCCAAAGGAAATTTTGAAAAAATTTAATGAGATTTTAACAGACTTTGACCAAAACTTTTTTTGTAAATCGGGAAATAAATTAAATTTTAGGAAAAAAGAAAACTCTTTTTCCATTGGATTTTTTATATCCGTGGGTAAAATACCACAGCTTTCCAAGAACATCAGGAAAAAGGGATATCTGCAATTTCCATGGAGTAATGCCCAAATCCAAGGATGTTCTTTGAATCCAAGGACGGATGGGATCCTGAAAAATAATAAATAAGAAATTTTTTTTATTTTGAAACAGTTGTTTTTTTTTATTAGTTCATTAATTTTCAGGTAGCGGCATCATAAATAGTAGAAAATGGTAGAATGATCGTGCAAAATTTATCTTAGATTATTGGATTTAGATTTTTTATATACCTCTTATATTATATTCCTTAAATTTTCCGCGTATAAATGGGATTTCGATGAAAATTAATTTAAATTAAATTAAATTAACATTTTAAGAGAAGATATTCAATTATCATTATTCCAACAAACTTTTTGATTTATTAACTATATCGAAAAGTAGCGGTTTTGAGTCTAAAAATTCTTTTCAATTTATTTATTAAGATTGTATAATGTATGAAGATAAAAAAATGTGTCCTGAAGCATTGTGATGTATTTACACGCCCTTAAAACCATGGATTAAATAATTTTAAAAAACACAAAATGAAAATTATTGGAGTAGAAAAATAATCCTCATAGGATAATCCGAAAATAAATTAGAAAAGTACCCCGGTAAAAATAAGGAACACTGATGATTAAAACTAGAGTGCAGCGGGACCGGGAAATTTGGGCAAGACCGGGACCGGGACTTTTTGGGTTGAAAACCCGGGACTTTTTGGCTGGGAAAACCGGGAAAAAAGCCGGGAATTTCCCGGTCCCGGTCAAAACTAGTCAGAACCGGGACCTTGGTACTCAGTTGTCCGTGTTCAGGTCCCGGTCCCGCTGCACTCTAATTAAAACCAATGAAAAATTAAAAAAGCACATTGGTAAAGGAAAAAAAAAATTTAAAATAATGAGCATATAAGTTTATAATAACTAGGGTTCGAAATTGTATGCCCTAAAAACACAAAAAATGCCCAAATATGCAGTAAAATATGCTTTAAAAACTGCCAAATGGCTTTTAACCCTCAAAAAAATGCCAAAAATTGTCTATAAATTGAGAATTGACTTATGAGAACACCAAAACAAGGGCTAACGAGCATTTTTAGACAATTGCAAAAATATTGAATTTCCAAATTTATAAATTTTTATTATTATGCTAAAACAAAATTACATTTTTATATACATAAATTTTTTCCAAATGTTCTTATAAAAATTTAAAAATTTTTCGATTTTAAAGCGTGATGAGACATTTGCGCCGCGCCATTTGCGCCGCACAGCAAAAGTGGACACTTGCGCCGCTCAGCAAAGTCGACACTTGCGCCGCGCCATTTGCGCCGCAGACAGTTGCGCCGCGGATATTTGCGCCGCTCCATTTGCGCCGCGACATTTGCGCCGCCCAGCAAAAATGGACTTTTGCGCCGCGCTGTCAAAAATATTATATTCATAAAAATTCCACTATTATCAATAAGTTTTACTAAAACTATAAGCCATCGACAAAAATAACTAATGAAAATTCGAAAAAATTACTAGTCACAAAGATTGACATTCAATTTTTTAACCATTAAAATCTTAATTTTCTCATTAAGTTATTTTCATCGATTTTAATTTAATTTCATTGAAAAAGCGCACTGATTTTAAAATTTTCGCTCCTATTTTACCATTTTTTCGCATTATTTCGCAATTTTTATGCCCTTATTTATTTACCTATTTTTTTCGCTTAAAATCCGCCGCTTAATGATCAGGCAATACGAAGGCTTGTTATCGCATATGGTCCCAATGAAAACCAAAATGATCAAGATTTGATCAATCATTACGTGCACTTCAATATGGAATTGACATGAAAGGCTTCGAAAAAGGAATTAATAATGAATATCTATCAATTCTTATTCTATAAAGCACATAAATTTATTTTAATCAGAGCGCAAATGTCTTTTTTCGCTGTATGGCGCAAGTGTCGCGGCGCAAATGTCGTTTTTGTTAGGCGGCGCAAATGGCACGGCGCAAATGTCCGCGGCGCAAGAGTCTTTTTTGCTGAGCGGCGCAAGTGTCGCGGCGCAAATGGCGCGGCGCAAAAGTCGGCTAACCACTAGGGTTCGAAGTTGTATGCAATAAAAAATGCCAAATATGCACTAAAACACAAAAAATGCCCAAATATGCAGTAAAATATTTCTTAAAAACTGCCAAATGGCTTTTAACCCTCAAAAAAATGCCAAAAATTGTCTATAAATTGAGAATTGACTTATGAGAACACCAACAAAACAAGGGCTGACGAGCATTTTTAGACTATTGCAAAAATATTGAATTTCCAAATTTATAAATTTTTATTATTATGCTAAAACAAAATTACATTTTTATATACATAAATTTTTTTCCAAATGTTTTTATAAAAATTTAAAAAATTTTCGATTTTTAAAGGTGTATATTTTAAAAAAATTCCAAAAAGTCGATCTTTAGGGGGTGTATTTTTCGCTTTTTCGCATTTTTCTTATGAAAATTTGCCAAAAAATGACCGAAATATGCTCTCAAAATACAAAAATGGCCAAATATGCATTTATTCTCGAAAAAACCCCAAATATGCCTTTTATATGCACTAAAAACCTTCACCAAATCAAAAATTTTAATGTAGAAATGCTATTTTGAGCCCCTTTGCATATGCACAGAAAAAATATGCAAAATCATACAAATATTTTGTACATATTTTGGACTTTTTCTTACATATTTTCATTTTTTCACATATTTTGAGGATTTTTTACGGAAATTTTTGGAAATCCTTAAAAAAATCCAAAATTTCGGCAAATTTTTCATTTTTTTACACATATTTTGAGAATTTTTGAAATTTTTTTAGTAAATTGTTTTTTTAAATACACCCCTAAAAATAGCTAAATATTCGCATAAAATGGATCAAATTTTATAATCTAGATATTTTTCGATAGCCCTAAGTATTTTCTATTAGTCTACAAAATTTCAAAAAGTTTCGTTAAGTTTAAAAAAAGTTATGACCTGAGAAGCTCGAAAAAACCATGTTTTTTTGAACATTTTCAGTCATAACTTTCTTCAAACTTAACGAAACTTTTAGAAATTTTGTAGGCTAATATAAAACACTTAGACCTATCTAATGATATCAAGAATTAAAAATTTAGTTGCTTTTGAGCAAAGTTATATCAAAAAATATTTTCATTTGATGGGTTTTTGACTAACGTCATAGCACCACTATTCACTTAAGTTTCGCAAAAAGGCCGAATTCGGGTTAAACTGCAGCATTGCGACAAAAATAACGGAAAAGTAAATTCAAAAATCCCTATCCCTTTACATTTCGCTCAGATAAATGAATATATAATTTTTTTTCTTATTCCAAATTTATGAGGATAAATTTAAATTTCATATGATTATTTAAGCATTTTCTACTCATTTCTTAATTGCTTTTAACAAATTATATCCTAATGGAACAATTTCACCGTTTCTTGAAGATAACTATTTTTCATAAAGGGAATCTAATTAATTAATTACCACCAAATTGCCTAACTATTTTTCAACTCCAGTTAAATCAAAGACAATGTGCTTGAGACAGAAGAAAGAAAAGAGGGATAAGGATTAAAAGAATGTTAGAAAGAAAGGATTTGCGAAGTAAATGGGAAAGGGAGAAAGGGGATAGAGAAAGAAAGAGCAACTGGGAAGAGTGAGGGAGAGAGATTTAGAGAGAGAGAGAGGAGAAAAAAGAGAAAGAAGTTGAAATGAAATAGGTATTGAATGAGAGAGTGAGAGAGAGAAAGAGAGAGAGCGAGAGAGAGTAGAGTGAGAGCGATAATTAGCAAAAAACGATTTAAAAAATGAACAAAATGAGTAAGACGAGGACAATGAACACGCACAATCAGCAGATGGGTGGAGAAACTTAAAAAATTTGAAGCAATTAAAGAAAAAAAAATAAGAGAAAACGGAAAGTCTGAATGGGAAATTAATTCAAAAATTGAGAATCACATTGGTATTCTCGGTCTAGAGCTTCAACTAGTCTTGAGTTTTTATGGTCTTGGTCTCGAAGTTCGACGCCGAGATTTTTTTACATGCCTAATTATTAGGGTCGCGATTTCTAGTGAAAAAAATTTTTTTTTTTTTTTTGCTCAATTGATTTGAAGAAGGAGCTCAAAAAACGCATTTCTGCATTAAAAATTTTTCGATTCTGATGTCACGATCGGTCACTAGAAATCACTTTTGGCGCTTTGTCACTAAAATAGTGAAAATTCACTATTTGGCATCTCGTCACTATTCTAGTTCTATGTGCTTATTTTGTGAATGGAACATTGGACTCTAAACGGCAAATTAGACCCCGATTTTATATATTTTTAATATACTGTATTTCCTGTAATATAGCCCCTCCGCCTAAACAAAAGCTACCCTTTTAAGGTGGGCTGAAAAATAGCGACCACAAAAGAAGCTAATACAGTATGCCCTATTGACTGTGTTAAAGCTTAAACAGTAAGAAACACAGTATGCCCCAAATGACTGCATTAAAACTTCAGCAATAAGAAACATAGTATACCCAAATGAAACAATTGAATAAAGAATAAAACCAATTCAGTTGATAACTGTATTAAACAGTAAGAAATACAATATACCCCAACGACTATTTTAAAGCTAAACACTAAGAAACACAGTATGCTGAAAGTACTTTATCAAACTTAGAGCCAAACGATAATACAGTAGGCCAAAATAAATACATCAAGTTGATCACTAGCGATGATATTTTTTGGCTCTAAAAACCCCAAAAATAGGCTCAAAAAATGGAAAATGCTCTAAAAAGTCTCAAATTTAGGGGTGTAAAATGACAAAATTTATTCAAAAAGGTAAAAAAATTCGGGAAAACAGTATTGAGCTAAATAATTTTTAAAATCAAAAACCTTGTCAAGAAAATAAATAAATTATTTTGGAAATGAATTTCTGATAAAATTTTAATTACTTATTGGTGTATTTATAAAATTTTCAAGTCAATTCTTAGGGGTGCATTTTTTGCACAAAACGCCAAAATAGGCAAAAATAGGTTCTTTCAAATTTTTTTAAGCTTTTTAGGCTCTAAAAATAAAAGCCTAGAAAATAGGCATTAATAACTCGAAAAGTAGCTTAACAACAGCCCAAAAAAGATATTTTTCGTGCGTTTTAGGCCACGGGGAGCTCAGGAAAAAAATAGGCTTTTGCCTAAAAATATCATCCTATTGATCACATTGGTAGTTAAAAAAGGAAACAAATCACAAATAGGTCCCAACATAAAAGAATTAATTCTCAAGCTTTTCCTATCCCATTCATCACAGTTTTTTTTTCTTACATACTTTCGCAATTATTGAATGGTACAAGCGCCTATTAAATAATTAATTTATTAATGGACAAATTTTATTTTATTTTATTTATTAATTTTTAAATATTAATATTTCAGATGAACCCGAGAAACACAATTAATTTATTTTTGATTTTAATCAAATAATCATGGTCAAATTGATGAAATTTGAAAGAATTACACCTGTTCAAAACAGTGATTTAAATTAATTTAAAGACTAAAAAAAAATTAATTTGAAAATTTTTGAGTTTTCACGACTTCCAAAATATGACGAAATTTTTTCTTATTATTGGTCCTGATATAAGAAAGATTTTCATTTTATAGATCTCCAAAATTTTCACATCTAAAACCAAATCAATGAATTTTGCAATTAATAAAATGAAATGTAAATTAAAAAATTAATTTAGAGAGAGAGAGAGAGAGAGAGTGAGAGAGATTTAGAGAGAGAGAGAGAGAGGAGAAAAAAGAGAAAGAAGTTGAAATGAAATAGGTATTGAATAAGAGAGTGAGAGAGAGAGAGAGCGAGAAAGAGCGAGAGAGAGAGAGAGCAGAGGATAAAAAAGATTGAGATAAGAAAAGAGACAGAGAAGGAGAGAGAGAGAGATAGAAATTTATACAATTTTATTAAAATATTTTTCATTTCTGACAATTTTATATATTGATTAATGAAGTCCGAAAGAAATGTTGGCATTTCCTTTCCTTATTTACGTAAAAAAAATATTAAAACCACAAAAAACTATATTTTGTATGCAATTAATTTAAAAATAAAAATAAATAATTCTCGCTACTCATTCATTTCCTTAAAAAAATAAAACCCAAAATAATATTTATTATTTTTGTATTACAAAATTCATTTGCTTTTGTTGAAGAAAATGAAATTTTATCATTTAATTTCTGTGCTATTATTATGCACAATCAATTTAAATGACAAAACGTTGTCTGTTAATATTTTGTGTGAAAAGAATGGGAAAATTCGGCCAAATTTTGATGAAATATTTGGCAAAGAATGGGAAAATGAAAATTCGGAAAATTCAAATTGGCAAAGTGAACAAAATGCAAATTATTATCAAAATAATCAAAATGAATTAAATTATTCAATTGGCAGTGATTTGAATGACCAGAAAAAACACGAAATTGTCCACAAATTTCACGCTATAAAAGAAGGTATTAAGAAAAGAGGAAAATATTCGGAAAAAAACAGAAATAAAATTGAACAAAAAATTGGCGTAAAATTGGGAATTTCTCGAAAGAATATTTACATATGGAAAAAAGAATTTGGAATTTATGAAAAGAATTTTAATGAAAAGCATTATTACGAAAAGAAAAAGCAGGAATTTGTTGAAAGAATTGATGCGTTTAAAAGAATGTACAAATACGGAAAACAGAAACAATTTGCGGAAGAATTGGGCATTCACAGAAAAACATTCCGAAAATGGAAAAAGGAATTTGGCATAAAATGGCGTAAAAATAAATTATTAATTTAAAATTTTTTTTGAAAAATTTCTCTTTTCAGAAGCAAATGCCTATTCAAATGAAGAAAAAACAGTCAAAATGAATTTGTATTATAAAAAGAAGAAAGAAAATCCTTCTCTAAGTGACAAAGAAATTGCCGGATTTTTGGAAATCGGAAGAGGCACGCTAAGAAGATGGAAAAAGGAAAAAAAATTTTATTTTAAATTTTAATTTTCAAATGTTTATTTTATTATTGAAGGATAGGAATCGGTACTCAACAGAAGAAGGAAAAAAATTGAGCAAGATGAACACAAAACGCCAAAATAGTTGAAAATAGTTTTTTTCAAAATTTTATAGTTTTTTAGTTGCTAAAAAATAAAAAACTATAAAATAGTTGCTAATAACTCGAAAAGTAGCTTAACAACCCCACTAAAAACATGTTTTTCGTGCATTTCAGGCTACGGGGAGCTCAGGAAAAAAATACTGAAAAAACAATAAATCCCATCCCTACTTATTATTAGGGACCGGATTTGTAAGGATTTCCATGTTTTTTTTTGCACACTTATTTCGGCCTAAAAACCACGTAAATAGTGTTTTTAGCTTGGTTTGATGCTTCTAGGATGCCTTTTTACTTCCACATTTTCATATTTCAGATTTTTGTCCATATTTACATATTTGACATCCATATTTCGGTATTTTCTCAAAATTCGAAAAATACACCCCTAAAGATGGAAAATTTTTGGAAAATACATCGTAAAATCGAAAAAAAAATTGTGAAAAAAACTTTTCATCAGCAAAATTCGTGTAAAAATTAATTTTTTGCAAAATTTTACTAATATTTGCTTTTTTTTTCTAAGTAAATTCAATTTTTTAGTTAAGAATAAATATGAGATCTCAATTATCAAATTCTATAATTCATATATTAAAATGATTTTTTTCTTTCTTGACAAAAAATTATGGGTTTATGAATTTTTTTTTAAATTCAAACCAATTTTCAGAAATTTTTTATCCATATTTTCGTATTTTTTGACCATATTCAGCGTTTTTGTCCATATTTTGTGATTTTTTCATCCATATTATAATCCATTTTTTGGATTTTTTTTATCCATATAAATCCGCTCCCTAATTATTATCAATTAAGCGACCAAATTGAAAATAACTGACGGAAAAATTGCCAAATTATTAAAATTGGAAACGTCACTCTAAACAAATGGAAACATTACCTTTAAAATTTTAAATTTTGGTTCATTTCTTATGTATAATTTAATATGTTTATAAAATATTCTTCAATTTAGTTTTGACAAAAAGTGTAACAATTTTCACTCAAATTTTCAAAAAATTTCGTTAAGTTTCAAGAAAGTTTTTACGAAAAATGCTCAAAAAAAGTTTTTTGAGTTTCTCAGGTTTGAAACTTAATGAATTTTTTTGAAATTTTGCAGGATATTAGAAAATTCTTAGGGCTATTGAAAAATATCAAATTTTTAAAATTTGGTTGCTTTTGGGCGCAGTTATAAATAATTTTTTGTCAAAAATTTTCATTTTGATGGTTTTTTGATGAACGACCCGGTACCATTATTCTAACCGAAACCGGTACTAATTCGGGGACCGGTAAATTGACACCAAATTCCTAGAATAAACCAAGGAATTAGGTTGAAAAATAAATATGTGTAGGGAATAATGAAGGCACTTAGAGTGTAGATCTGGCATTCAACAGGCTTTTTTTGTTAGAAATTTTCAATTGATGCTTTTTATATAACGTCATAGCACCGCTTATAGTGTCATTCTTTTCTTTCTTTTAAAATTTTTTATTTTTTTCTGACCCTTTTTGGTTTTTTAAAATTTCTCTAGAGTTAACAGGATTTTTTTACATCGGTGTTGTTTTTTATAAATAAGTAAAATTTTTAGTTTTTTTTCTTTTTTAGACTGTTCTTCTATTTTTTAAACGTGAAATTAGTTTAATTCGACGTAAGTTAGAATTGTTTATCTGGATTAATTTTTTTTTTTTTAAATGTACGAAAGGATCTTTTTAATTATTTGATTTTTTTCTATTTTTTTTAAATTTTTTTTTTCTTTTTTTTAAATTTTTTTTTTTTAATTCTCTTTTTAGTTTTGAAAGGGGGTTTAATTCCTTAATTAGTGCAACCAATTATGAAAAATTGACAAGGAACAACTTTTGATCACTGATACAAAAAGAAAAGGCTATAAAAGCCTGTTAATTTTTTTCTTTTTTCCATTTTTGTAGAGTATATATTGAAACTTTCAAAAAGCCAGCAATTTCAACAGGAAAATAAGAAAAATTATTAAAATTTTTGTTTCCATGTTATTAGGGTGCGTTGAGTGATTTTTAAAAATTCAGAAATTTCCTTATCACTCAAAGACGGATTTGCTTTCTTCATTTTCAAATAATCATTAATTTTGCTGGTTTTCTCTTCATTCGAATATCCTTAAAAAATTAAAATAAAAATATCTAAAAATTCAAATTATTACTTTTGCCAATTTAAATGCCAAATTCCTTTTTCCAATTAATGAATGTTGTGTTGTCAATGCCCAACTCTTTCGCAAATTGCTTCTGTTTTCCATTTTTGGACATTCTTTTAAATTCATCAATTCGTTCAATAAATTCCTGCTTTTTCTTTTCATAATAATGCTTTAAGTTTCTTTTATTTTTATTTAATTTTAATTCTTTTTTCCATTTGTAAATTTTCCTTCGACCAATTCCAATTTTTTTACAAATTTTTTGTTCAATTTTATTTTTAGTTTTTCCCAAATATTTTCCCCTTTTCTTAATTCTTTCTTTTATTGCGTGGAATTTACAAATGCTTTCATATTTTTGCTGATCATTGAATTGGTCGTTGTTCTGATCATTGCCAATTGAATCCTCCGAATTTATTTCATTTTGATCATTTTGCCAATTTGAGTTTTGATCAATTTGTTGCCAATTTGGATTTTGATCAATTTCCCATTCTTGGCCAAATATTTCAGCAAAAGTTGGCCGAATTTTTCCATTCAAATCACATAATTTATTAAATGAGAAAGTTTTGTCGGTTGAATTTATAATAAATAATAATAACAAAGAAATTAAATGGTAAAATTTCATTCGAAAATTACTGAGTAATTTATTACATTAAAATAAATAATAATAATTATCAGGGCTTCTTTTTTTATGTAAGAAAAATCGCGAAATATGTAAATAAAATATGTATAAAAAATGCTAAAATATGTACGAAATATGTACTAAAATATGTAAATAAAATTTTTTAAATGGTTATTTTTTTGAAAAAAAATTCTTTGTAAAGAGTAAATACGCACAAAATGCCATAAAAATGACCTAAATAGGCTTAGAAATCAACATTTATTATTTTAAAAATTAACTTTTGGTATCAGTTTTTTGAAAAAAAAAAACTATTTTTTGGGGAACATTTTCAAGAAAAATTTTAAATTTTCACAAGAAATTTCTACAAATTCTCAAAATTTTTGAAAAAAATTGTGTAATTTTGGATTTTTTTTGGGCATTAATAAAAAAATTCCTTAAAAATTCTCAAAAATTGCAAAATATGTACGAAAAAATGCAAAAAAGTCCAAAACATGTATAAAAATATGTACATACATATGTAATATGTAGAAAAATCCCAAAATATGTAAATAAAAGTCCCAATTTTTGTTCGCAAACACAAAAAAGAAAGTGTTTTTCCTACTAATTAGGCTATAGAGAATCCAGGAAAAAACATGTATTTACATAAAAAAAGAAGCCCTGATAATTATCTCTTCGTTTTTATGATTATGAAAGAAAATATGACGCAATACATCTCTAGCATTTCAAATAAAATTAATGCAATAGTTTGCCAAAAAGAAAAAAATTAAAGAGAGCCAGGAAATCCTGTTTTTTTTAAATTTTATTTCCATAATAAATAAAAAAATATATAATTAAAATAATTTTCTTTTTTGAAAAAAAGATTATCTTGAAAAATATTACGCGAGAAAGAGACCAAAAAACCCGAGATTTTCTCGAGCCGAGACTGAGACCGAGACTCTCGAGATGCACTACCAAAAATGCCAGGAAATTATATTTGAATATAATTAATAATATTTGATATAATATTAAATATTTTGTTAAAAAATAAAGAAAATTTTATAATTTTTTTGTTTCTTTTAATGATTGATTTTTGCCAAATCTCCTGTTTTTTTTTAAAATTTTATTTCCATAATAAAATAAAAAATATTTATTATAATAATTTTATTTTTTTTTGGAAAAGATTTTTATCTTTTCATTTTTGTTCTATTTTCATAATAAAAACTGAATAAATTTTATCTGTTAATATTTTGTGTAAAATGAATGGGAAAGTTCGGCCAATTTTTGGTGAAAACTTAATCAAAAAATTTAATTCAGTTATATTTCATTTTTAAATAAACTTATTAAAAAATTGAAAAGTTTTTTCGGATAAGGACAATTTTTAAACGAAAAATTTTTTCAAGAAAAAAAAAATTATATTTTAGGGTATCAGTTTTTGGGAAAAATATTCAATTCTTAGGAGTAGAGTGCAGCGGGACCGGGACATAAACACGGACAACTGAGTACAACTGAGTACCTAAGTCCCGGTTTTGACCGGGACCGGGAGTAGTCCCGGTTTTCCCAGCCAAAAATTCCCGGTTTTTCAACCCGAAAAGGTCCCGGTCCCGCTGCACTCTACTTAGGAGTGTATTTTCTAAAAAATTATATGTCATTTTTTAGGGGAGTATTTCTATAAAAGAAGTGGGCACCATTTAATTCGGCAGCCCAAATAGATATATTTATCGGTGTATACGTGAGTAACGCAAAATTTTACGTAAAAAGTGAAAAATTTGAAAACAAAAAAAAAAAATTTAATTAGGCCCCATAAACGCAGCATTTAGTAAAATCTCATCAAAAAAGCATCATCGATGGCGTTTAGTTTCTTTCTTACATTTAAGATGATTTTTTAAATCAAAAATGCGAAACTAGAATATTTGAAGTTTCGACTTTTTGTTCGAATTCGGGTTCAAGGTTCTGAATAGGGAGGGTCGAAATGGATATAAGAATCGGACTCTCCGACCGTGATACCCCATAAAATGACTTTCAAAAAACGGGGATACCATCTTTATTATGTTTTTAAATTTTTAAAAAAATTTCAGGGGCCCGACAAAACCTAGAAGTACACACATCCCATTTATCTTTAATATCCGGCCTTTTGGTCACGGCGAACATTTGGGACAACAGAATGTTTTTTGGTTTTAGATTTCCTTAAATAATAGAATTTTTCCTCATTAATTTATACTTTTGGCGCAAACATCGCATTTTCGCGTTTTTCTGGAAAAATTGACAAATTGAAAAAAGTGTAAAACTAAACAAAACAACAATTTATTATAAAATGACCCAAAAAATTAATTAGTTAAAATTGCTGATTCTTTTTGCAAGGTTCGGAATGTTCAATTCGATAATTAGCAAAAAACGATTTAAAAAATGAACAAAATGAGTAAGACGAGGACAATGAACACGCACAATCAGCAGATGGGTGGAGAAACTTAAAAAATTTGAAGCAATTAAAGAAAAAAAAATAAGAGAAAACGGAAAGTCTGAATGGGAAATTAATTCAAAAATTGAGAATCACATTGGTATTCTCGGTCTAGAGCTTCAACTAGTCTTGAGTTTTTATGGTCTTGGTCTCGAAGTTCGACGCCGAGATTTTTTTACATGCCTAATTATTAGGGTCGCGATTTCTAGTGAAAAAAATTTTTTTTTTTTTTTGCTCAATTGATTTGAAGAAGGAGCTCAAAAACGCATTTCTGCATTAAAAATTTTTCGATTCTGATGTCACGATCGGTCACTAGAAATCACTTTTGGCGCTTTGTCACTAAAATAGTGAAAATTCACTATTTGGCATCTCGTCACTATTCTAGTTCTATGTGCTTATTTTGTGAATGGAACATTGGACTCTAAACGGCAAATTAGACCCCGATTTTATATATTTTTAATATACTGTATTTCCTGTAATATAGCCCCTCCGCCTAAACAAAGCTACCCTTTTAAGGTGGGCTGAAAAATAGCGACCACAAAAGAAGCTAATACAGTATGCCCTATTGACTGTGTTAAAGCTTAAACAGTAAGAAACACAGTATGCCCCAAATGACTGCATTAAAACTTCAGCAATAAGAAACATAGTATACCCAAATGAAACAATTGAATAAAGAATAAAACCAATTCAGTTGATAACTGTATTAAACAGTAAGAAATACAATATACCCCAACGACTATTTTAAAGCTAAACACTAAGAAACACAGTATGCTGAAAGTACTTTATCAAACTTAGAGCCAAACGATAATACAGTAGGCCAAAATAAATACATCAAGTTGATCACTAGCGATGATATTTTTGGGCTCTAAAAACCCCAAAAATAGGCTCAAAAAATGGAAAATGCTCTAAAAAGTCTCAAATTTAGGGGTGTAAAATGACAAAATTTATTCAAAAAGGTAAAAAAATTCGGGAAAACAGTATTGAGCTAAATAATTTTTAAAATCAAAAACCTTGTCAAGAAAATAAATAAATTATTTTGGAAATGAATTTCTGATAAAATTTTAATTACTTATTGGTGTATTTATAAAATTTTCAAGTCAATTCTTAGGGGTGCATTTTTTGCACAAAACGCCAAAATAGGCAAAAATAGGTTCTTTCAAATTTTTTTAAGCTTTTTAGGCTCTAAAAATAAAAGCCTAGAAAATAGGCATTAATAACTCGAAAAGTAGCTTAACAACAGCCCAAAAAAGATATTTTTCGTGCGTTTTAGGCCACGGGGAGCTCAGGAAAAAAATAGGCTTTTGCCTAAAAATATCATCCTATTGATCACATTGGTAGTTAAAAAAGGAAACAAATCACAAATAGGTCCCAACATAAAAGAATTAATTCTCAAGCTTTTCCTATCCCATTCATCACAGTTTTTTTTTCTTACATACTTTCGCAATTATTGAATGGTACAAGCGCCTATTAAATAATTAATTTATTAATGGACAAATTTTATTTTATTTTATTTATTAATTTTTAAATATTAATATTTCAGATGAACCCGAGAAACACAATTAATTTATTTTTGATTTTAATCAAATAATCATGGTCAAATTGATGAAATTTGAAAGAATTACACCTGTTCAAAACAGTGATTTAAATTAATTTAAAGACTAAAAAAAATTAATTTGAAAATTTTTGAGTTTTCACGCCTTCCAAAATATGACGAAATTTTTTCTTATTATTGGTCCTGATATAAGAAAGATTTTCATTTTATAGATCTCCAAAATTTTCACATCTAAAACCAAATCAATGAATTTTGAAATTAATAAAATGAAATGTAAATTAAAAAATTAATTTAAAAAATAATTAAGATGAGAAACCCACCATCACCACCACCACCATTATAATGATGGTCCTCTGTGCCAGGCGCTGGAGGAATATAACGCCCTGGCGATGAAGGATATCCACTGGGATTTGAATGATGATGGCGTGCCCTTGACCGGCCATTTGGAGCAGCGCCTTCACCAAATTCGATCACGCTTTCATCATCAGCTGAACGTGACCAGAAAAGAGAGTGGATCAAGTGAAACGAAAATATAGCAATTCCTTTTTTATAATTTTGCAGTTTTTAATTTCAACAGCTTTTTGCCATTTTGGACTAAAATTAGGGGGGTTGAAGCCGGGGAGGAGGGACTCACGCCCGGTCCGAAAAGCACAACAAAGAGTTATAGCCAAAAACATGTGTTCGTACGAAAACGGCCTGGCCCCAAGATTTTAAAATTTGATTGCTTTCGAGCAAAGTTATATAAAAATATATTTTCATTTGATGGTTTTTTGACAACGCCCATTTTGTCAATTGACTTTTCAAATTTTCATTTATTTCCCTCACCTTCCCCTAAAAACTTTTAAAATCTCAAAATTTTGAATCTTAAAAAATCCCCACCTTAGCTCAATCCCAGACATAGAACCTCCGGGAGAATGCTTGAGATAGTTAATAATTGTAATTATCAAATTTTTTGTTCAGTTTTATCCCCCGGCAGTTTCTGATCACCACCTGCTCCTTGTCCTCGTCCAGTGCCGCTCTGATCACCGCCTCCTGCTCAATCAGATCACTGATGAACTGCTTCATCTGCTGCTCGTCCTCCGCTCCATTATCATCGCGCAAGTTCAGCTTTTTGAACAGTTGGCCAACCAACTTCTGCTCACTCGACTGCACCGCCGTATCAGAACTTTTTGAATTGGCCTTTTGCATTAAAATTATTTTTCGTTATTTTTTAAAACAGCATAAAACCCATAAATTAACAAATGATTGGACATTTTTTGGACAAAATCTGTTAGTAAATTCACTCAAAAATTCAAAATTTTTCACGGCGGCGCCTATCGGCACCGCCGGACCCCCATTTTACCTTATTTTTTGAAACTTTGACCCCAAATGGCAAAAAATAGCCCTTTATTTTCCATTGGTTCAAAAACGTAAATTTGTTCATTTTTTGAAAAAAATCTGCTAACAAATCGCATTAAAAATAAAAAAATTTTCACGGCGGCGCCTATCGGCACCACCTGTTCTGCCCCCTGTACTCGAAGTTTTTTGGAAAAAGCACACCGCAAAAAAAAGCGTTTACCTATATGGTTTGGTTTCTTTAAAATATCTTTTGGGAATTTTTCCAGCGAATAAATTCTGTTTTTAAAAATAAATTTAAATTAAAAAATCATTTGAAAATTTTTTTTTAATCACGGATCACGGGAATCACGGGGTTTTTGGGGTGCCGTGATCACGGTTCACGGCTCACGGATTTTTTTGGAAGCCCCGTGATCACGGCTCACGGATTTCCGTGATTGGAAATTCAATCACGGCCAGTCCTGGTCCCGAACTGTTTTTTTTTAAACGATTTTGTAGGGGTATACAGTCATGGTTAGGGATGATATTTTTTGGCTCTAAAAACTGCCAAAATAGGAAGGCTCTAGGCTCTAAAAACCCCAAAAATAAGCACTAAAAAATGGGAAATAGGCTCTCAAAAAATCCTTATTTTTAGGGGGTGTAAAATGACAAAATTTTCAAAAAAAAAGTAAAAAAAAATAAGCCAACTCAGTAATAAGCTAAATATTTTAAAATCAAAAATTCTTGTTAGGAAAATAAATAAATAAATTTTGGAGATGAATTTTTATAAACATTTTTCATTTGATAGGGGTGTATTTTTGAAAATTTCGGGTCGATTCTTAGGGGTGTATTTTTTGAAAAAAAATTTTCACTGAAGCAGTTAGAAAGGCACAAATCGGGTAAAGGTAACAGAAGCAATTATTAGCATTTTTAGTGGGCTTTACAATGATACCAAACTTGAGAAAAAGTGTCCACAGTTACTGGTTGGGTGTTAGTTGAAATGCATTTACCCCCATTTTTAGGTGGTCATATGTTTAGCATAAAATTTTATTTTTTAAAAATTTCAATATTTTGCAGGCCAAAAATTATGAAAAAATTCCTTAAAACTGTACGAAAAAGTGGAAAAATATAAAATATTTACATGAAATTCCAGCTCATTATACTAATTGGTATCTCACATAAATTCTGTCCCATTTCCCGTCTGTTTTTTAAATTAATTTCAATTTGGTAAATTTTTAATTTAAAAGCTGTTAGATTTGACTGTTTACAAAAATTAAACCCCCCAATTTATTATTATTATTAATCGAAAAGATCTCATCCGTTCAATTTTGTAAATAAAATAACAAATAAAAATTATTAAAATTTAATTCATAAATTAATTTTTACAAAATTTATTTTCATATACTTATGGGTTTTGCCACCCCCCCTGAAATATTTTTTTTTCTGGGGTAATTTTAAGCGCCGATCACGAATCTGATGTTTATTTTAAGCCATAACGTGTTTTATGTGAGTTACGTGAAAAAATGAAAAATTAAAAAAATTAATTAGGCAGCATAAAGGCAACACATTTCGTAAAATCTCATCAAAAAACATCATTGATGATTTTTTAATTTTTTTCTTACATTTAAGCCGGTTTTGAACCAGAAATGCGAAACTAGAAAAATGTGAAGTTTCAGACTTTTTGTTCGAATTCTGGTTCAAAGTTCGAAATTATGGCTAAAAATAAACGTCAGATTCGTGTGCAGCGCTTAAAATTACCGTAGAAAAAAATTATTAAAAAAATATTTCAGGGGGGGGGGGTGGCAAACCCCATAAGTACCCAGCGATTTTATAATATACCGTATTTCCTATAATATAGCCATCCCCCCTCCCCCGCGCGGAAGAAAGTCCCCCTTTTGAGGGGGGTTGAAAATAGAGTGCCCGTGGGCTCTATTTCAAGAAATATGGTATATATGTATTTGAACATTTCCAGTGGCGATTAGCCACTGATAAGAATATTTTACAATAAGAAACAAATAAAGTATGCCCAAAAATGAATTAATTAATTTTTTTAATATATTTCTAATTGAAAATAATGCACATAAAGACAAATTGATAATAAAATTTTAATTCAATCTATGAATAAATTTTGAACCAGCAAAATGCCATAAGATTTTTGAGAAAGGATAAAATGTGACAAACAAACAAAAAGACGAAAAAAAAAGAAAATAAACATAATCGAATGTAATTTTTTTTTAAAAGAATCGTGTCGTTTTATGGTAAAAATCGCAAAAATCAAATATCATTTGTCGTCCTAAATTGGGAAAATAATAAAAAATAAATAAATGAGTCACAAATGTGTGAAAACAGAGATGTCTCAAATTAAAGTATCAATTTGATACTTTAACAAATTTTTATTGTTTTAAAATGGCATTTTGAATTTTTTGGAAATTTTTACATCTCTGTAACATTCTAATGGAAGGTGAAGATCGACTGAATCTACGGGTGCATTAATGAACCGGGCTCCGAATTAAGTCAAACAATTACAAAAAAATTTTTTTTGGCAATTGTTCACCAATTAGAGAGAGATGAAAAAGGAAGCGAGAGAGTGTACAGAATGAAGAGATTCTAAAGGAAGGGGAGAGAGAGAGGACTGAGAGAGTTAAGAGCTATAAAATCGAACAATCTTGGTGTCATTAAACCAGTTTTTTGAAGTTTTCTGGTCATATTTTTTTGAATCTAAACGGAATTTTTCGTAATTTTGGTAACGATAGTAAAAGAGTGGGAAGACTGAGAGATGACAGAGAGAGAGAGAGAAAGAGAGAGAGAGATGAGAGGATGGGAGAGAGATAGAGAGAGAGCAGGGAGAGAGAAAAAGAGAGAAGGGAGAGAGAATGAGAAAGCAAAGAGAGAGATAGAGAAGAGAAAGAGCTAAGAGAGAGGTGAGAGGATGGGAGAGAAGAGAGAGAAAAAGAGAGAAGGAAAAGATAAAGAAAAAAAGAGAAAGAAAGAAAGAGAAGAGAGAAGCAGTGAGAGGTAGAGATAAGTAGATTAATGGAGACGGGCGGCGGGCAAAGAGACAGAGAAAAATACGGTAGGTACTCGTGACGACACTGTTCAGAGAGAAAGAGAGAGCGTATATATATATATATATCGTAGAATAAGGGACAAAAAAATGGTGTGGATGATCACAGCAGGCAGGACCTATGAAGACACACAAAATTTTTTTTGATGAATGATGAATAAAAAAAATTAATTAGGTCAAAGTCAACAACTACAAACAACGGGCGGGCGGTTGTCGACAGCGTCAAATCATAAAAACAAAAAAATACAACACCGAATCACTCCTCTTCCTCCTCCCCCTCGTTGCGGATGGGCGTCGATGAGGCGGATGAGGGCGGGTCGGAGAAGGAAGTGTAGCGCTGATACCTCTGGTAATACCTGTATGTGTGTGTGTGTGTGTGTGTGTTTGAAAATTTTGCACAATTCTCGGTAATTCTATAGGGGAGCAGCTCGTTTCCCCCTGAAAAAATTTAAAAAAAAATTTTCAAACCTAGAAATATTTCATAAAAAAACTCTTAGGAAATTTATTAGTAAGAAAATTTCAAGAAAAAAAATTTTTTGAAAAATTTTTCAGAGATTTTTTTGAAATTTTGTGTGAACTACTAAGTTTTTCAAAAATTTTCCAAAAAAATCGCTGAGATTTTTTTCAATTTTTTTTCCTTTAATTTTTCTTACAATGAATTTTAAGAATTTTTTTATGATAAATTTCTAAGTTAGAAATTTTTTTAAAATTTCTAAGTTAGAAATTTTTTTTTTAAATTTCTTCGGGGGGGGAAACGACGGGGGGGGGGGAAATGAAGTGCACCCATTCTACAGATGGTGCCGCCCAAGCCTTCCTGTTTTGAAGAAATTTTTCTTTTTGTTCTGGAAAGTCTTGGAAACAAGAGCGAAGATAGAGAGAGCGAAAGGAGAGTGAGAGGAGAGGGAGAAAGAGAGAGAGAAAGAAAGAGGGAGAGAGAGGAAGAAAGAGCCGCAGAGCTGTTGGCGCCGCGAAGCGGCGCCCAACAGCTCGTAGTGACTAAAAACCCTTGTGTTTGCCAAATAGGTTTTGTGTCATCATCATTGGCGCGTTTTCTTCGCTTCCTTTGTTGGCGTTCTGTCACAAAAAAAAAGTTAGGCTTGAGTTGCAAGAGAACGCAAAATTTGCCAAAAACCGGATCGGGATTCCCCAGAGTTAGAAAAATCGGGTCCTAAAACCGTGACGAACCGGGAATTTATCAAGGAAAAAATCAAAAAAAATAAAACAAGTGGAATTTTTATATACATACGTAGTAACGGCTCCCGGACTTTTCGACAACAAAGGACACTTTGACAGCAAAGGACTTTTCGACAGAAACACAAAAAATAATTGACTTTTCGACAGTAAACATAAAAACAAATAATTCTTATTAAAATAAATAAAATGCTTGACAGTTTTATTAAAGTTCTTTTAAATTAACATACTAATATGTATTACTAAATCATTATTAGTAGGGATATGGTTTTTATGTTTTTTACCTAGAAAAATTTCAGAAAAATACACCCTTAAGAATCGGCCCCTAAAATTTTCGATAAAATTTTACGATTTTACACCCCTAAATTTGAAACTTAATTACTCTTTACTGTCGAAAAATCCACTGTCGAAAAGTCGGGCGCCCGTAGTAACTAGAGCCCGGACGGGCCCGGGCGCCCGCCGGGCTTTTGCCGGGCCGCCCGCGCCCGGGGCTCGGGACCCCCGGTAAAACGGGCTTTTTTTGACCGGGCCGCCCGGGCCCGGCCAATTGTCGAAGCCCGAGCCTGGGCCCGGTCATTTTGACCGCGCTAAAACGGGCTTAAATTTCGCCAGCGAAACTGCTTAAAAATTTTTCGGTAGTTATGGGTTTTGCCACCCCCCCTGAAATATTTTTTTAATAATTTTTTTCTACGGTAATTTTAAGCGCTGCACACGAATCTGACGTTTATTTTTAGCCATAATTTCGAACTTTGAACCAGAATTCGAACAAAAAGTCGAAACTTCACATTTTTCTAGTTTCGCATTTCTGGATCAAAACCGGCTTAAATGTAAGAAAAAAATTAAAAAAATCATCAATGATGTTTTTTTGATGAGATTTTACGAAATGTGTTGCCTTTATGCTGCCTAATTAATTTTTTTAATTTTTCATTTTTTCACGTAACTCACGTAAAACACGTTATGGCTAAAAATAAACATCAGATTCGTGATCGGCGCTTAAAATTACCCAGAAAAAAAAATTTCAGGGGGGGGGTGGCAAAACCCATACAATTTTTTTAAATTTTCAAACTTAGAAATTTTTCAAAAAAAAGTATTAGAAAATTTTTTTTAGAAAATTCAAAGAAAAAAAATTCTCGAAAATTTTTCCAGAGCGATTTCTTGAAAAATTTCTAAGCTTGAAAATTTTTTTAAAATTTATTCCCGGCTGTGTTATGTCTCGGCTGTGTTTCGGCGCCTGTTTTGGGATGTACCGGAGTCGACCCCCCACCCATTTTTCTTTGACCCCACCTCTTTGGTCATCGGTGGCAAATACCACACGTGGCAGATCAGTGCCCAGCTGGTCATCATCTGCAGCAAGTAGCGGAAATAGCTCTGCTCGCTGGAGTTCCAAAAGGCGTCGCCGAAGCGCGAGTCGTATTTCATGGCGATGGGATAAATTGGCGCATTGACCTGTGAAGAGTGAAAAAGGGGGGATGTCTAAATTTGCAATAAAAATATGATGCAACAGGAAGCAGAGAGATAGCGAGAGAGAGCGAGAGAGAAGGGGAAGAGGAAACGAGAGAGAGAGAGGGGAGATAGAGAGATAGAACGGGGAGAGAGAGAGAGAAGGGGGAGAAAGAGAGCGAGAGAGAAGGGGAAGAGGAAACGAGAGAGAGAGAGAGAGAAGGGGAGAGGGGAGAGATAGAGAGAGAGAGAAGGGGAGAGAGACTGAGAGAAAAAAGTGAGAGAGAGGCGAGGGAGGAGAGAAAAAAGAGAGACTACACATCCATAAATTAAAAATTTTTTTTCCTTTTTTTCTTAAAATTGAAAAATTCCCATATAGGTATTTTTTTTTGTTTTGCACGCCCACCTCAAAACAGCCCTTTTTGAACATCATCACCGACGTGAAGTTGACCCCTAACCCACGACCCGAAAATTTTCAAAAATACATCCCTAAGAAATGAAAATTTTTTTCAAAAATTCATCTCCAAAATTTATTTATTTATTTTATTGACAAGAATTTGTGATTTAAAAATTATTTATCTCAATACTGATTTGGCCTAATTTTTTTATTTTTTTGAATACATTTTGGCATTTTACACCACTAAATTTGATGATTTTTAGTGCCTATTTTTCATTTTTTAGTGCCTATTTTTGGGGTTTTTTAGAGCCTAAAGCCTACCTATTTTTGCAGTTTTTAGAGCCTAAAAATTGCATCCCTAGTCATCAAGTAGAAATTTTATTTAATAAATTTAAGTAAAATTTGTCAAAAATGTTTTTTGAATTTAAAAAAAGCCAATTCTAGGCAATATGTATTTTCAAAAAACTGAAAACTCAGTTTTTATATAGAAAATAAATTAATTTTATGTTTTTGATTTTTATTAAATTACTTTTTGCGCCACTTTTCAGATCAGCAGATGCTAATCCATTGGTGCCATCATTGGACAAATTGTACAAAAGCTGAAGGATTCGTTTTTCGTTTTGTCCACCCTTCCCATAATTTTGGCCTTTTTCATGCGCTAAAATTTCAAAAAATATTTTTATTTAAAAAAATTAACTTTACATTTTTGTCCATTTTGACAATAATCCCATTTGAATTTGGCACTGCATCTGGCCAATTCATTCAACATTTGCTCTTTGCCCTCATTTTCTTTAATTGGCCCAATTTCATTAATAGAAATTTGCCAACTTTCAGCCAACAATTTGAGCAATTGTTGTCCAATTTCATTTAATTCTTTTAGCTTTGATTTTGAGTCAACTAAAACGAAAATTTTTCTATTAAATTACACAAAAATTTAAAATTCTTACCGTCAAAAAATGATTTTTTCATATTGCCACTGATTTTGCGCATTTTGTTTATCAATTGTGCCAACGGATTGTCAATTTTATTTTTTATTGATTTCAACAAATTATATTCTTGCAACAAATGTGGCTTGGTCGGCGGTGACAAATGCTTTAAAAATATCAATTGATCAGCTATACTTCATGCTATAATACCAGTGATCATTCAGATCCCAAAAACGGGATTCGGAATTTGACTGAAAAATGGCCGACAAAGTCTCGGCCCCGGTTTATTATGAAATTTATGAAAACTGAGGAACGCTAAACCAAGTTTTTTGAACATTTTTGGTCATAACTTTCTTAAAACTTAACTAAACTTTTTGATAATTTGTGGGCTAATAGAAAATACTTAGGGCTATCGAAGGGTATCAAGATTTTGGGTCGGGGTCGTTTTCGTACGGGCCGTTTTCGTACGAGCACAAGTTTTTGGCTATAACTTTTTTCTTTGCCAACCAAATCCAACATTGTTGGTGTCATTCGATAGCCCTATGTATCCTCTATTAGCCTGCAAAATTTAGAAAAATTTCGTTAAGGTTCAAAAAAGTTATGGCCAGAAGAATTCAAAAAACCAAATTTTCCAACTTTTTTGGCTCGAACTTTTTTTGAACTTGACGAAATTTTTTGGAATTTTGCAGGCTAATAGAGCATCTAAAGAGCTTTCGGATGATACAAACAATGTTGGATTTGGTTGGCAAAGAAAAAAGTTATAGCCAAAAACATGTGTTCGTACGAAAACGGCCTGGCCCCCAAGATTTTAAAATTTGATTGCTTTCGAGCAAAGTTATATAAAAATATATTTTCATTTGATGGTTTTTTGACAACGCCCATTTTGTCAATTGACTTTTCAAATTTTCATTTATTTCCCTCACCTTCCCCTAAAAACTTTTAAAATCTCAAAATTTTGAATCTTAAAAAATCCCCACCTTAGCTCAATCCCAGACATAGAACCTCCGGGAGAATGCTTGAGATAGTTAATAATTGTAATTATCAAATTTTTTGTTCAGTTTTATCCCCCGGCAGTTTCTGATCACCACCTGCTCCTTGTCCTCGTCCAGTGCCGCTCTGATCACCGCCTCCTGCTCAATCAGATCACTGATGAACTGCTTCATCTGCTGCTCGTCCTCCGCTCCATTATCATCGCGCAAGTTCAGCTTTTTGAACAGTTGGCCAACCAACTTCTGCTCACTCGACTGCACCGCCGTATCAGAACTTTTTGAATTGGCAAAGACTTCGCCAATCAAAAGGACTAAACACAACGCCAGATGATGCAATAGGCGCATATTGGCCAAATGAAGTTAAGCAATAACAAAAAAATTTTTTGTGAAGGAGATTATATGATTTCGATGCAAATTTATTAAAAGATAATAATTGAATGTTTGTATAATAATGACGCATATGAAAATAATGACGCATTCACTTATTGATTTATTAGCCAATTATAATTCATCATTTTCTATTGTTACGTGGCCAATTTTTTCTGTTTGAATGCGTGTTGACGATTTTATGCAATTGCCGGCGGTGCCCAGCACAACAGTGAGCAGCGAAACACTGAACACCACCAGACGCATTGGGAGCAGGAACAGGTAGCGGAACAGGAAGCCGACACCCCACAAAATTGTCAATTTCCAACTGAAAAATAAGGGGAAAAAATCTAAAAAAATTTTCTTAAAATTTTCATACAAATTTTTTTTTTTATAAATTTAATGAAAAAAAATCTAGAAAATTTTCTTCATACAAAAAATAGGGGGGCCCTCCTTCGCCCGCAAAGGGCCCAAAATGGGGGACCCCTTCGCACCGAAGGGGGGGGGGGGCGGTGTAAAAGAGGTGGGGGGAGTCGCCGGCGAAGGGAAAATAGGAAAAAAAACTTAAATTGAACAAATTTCCTTATCAAATTTCATTCAAAATCCCAAAAATTTGTCATTTTTTGGACAAAATCTGTTAACAAATCGCATTAAAATTACAAAATTGTCAAATTGGCTCAAAATCGCAAAAATTTGTCATTTTTGGTGAAAATCTGTTAACAAATAGCAGTCAATTTTCAAAAAAAAATTCCGGTGGCGCCGCCTGACCCTCTGTTCCCCAAGTTTTTGGAAAAATTGCGCCGCGAACAACAAAAAAAAGGTCGAAGTTTTAAAAAAGAAAAAATAATGTTTAAAATTTTATAGCAATTTTTTTTTTAAATTTTAATATGAATGACTAAGTTTTTGCAAAATGCCCGCCAATTTGGATGGAAAGAGAAATTAATTAATTTGTTTATTTTGAGCACCTCAGAAAAGTGGTAGAAGCTGACGCTGGTCCGTGTCAGCATATTCCACGAGGCCAACTGCTCGGCCTGAATGGAAAAAATTTAAAAAAATAAAAATAAATAAATAATCATTTTTTGGGCCCTTTTTTGCCTTGAATCGGCTGGTCACTTCGTCCTCAATGATCGCCTCAACGCCGGCCTTGAAAAGTTGGGGAAAAAAATGAAATGTCCAAATCAGAATGTACATCAAATTGGTTAACTATTAAAAAATAATAGGAGTTGGAATAAGTAAAATTGTAAAAAATGAGCGAATGTTAATTAAACCTAACTTATGCCAAGTGGCGAGGGATCCCTCAGGCTTAGTTTTTAGAATCTTAATTTTTAAAAAAGCACATTTTTCTATTTTTGGGTTGGGGCCCAAACGACCCCGGGGCCCAAAAACGGGGGCCCAAACGCTCTGGTCCCGGGTTTCGAGGTTGCTGATCATGAATTAATAAATGGCAAATTGGACAGCGATTGGTACTTATGGGTTTTGCCACCCCCCCCTGAAATATTTTTTTTTCTGGGGTAATTTTAAGCGCCGATCACGAATCTGATGTTTATTTTTAGCCATAACGTGTTTTATGTGAGTTACGTGAAAAAATGAAAAATTAAAAAAATTAATTAGGCAGCATAAAGGCAACACATTTCGTAAAATCTCATCAAAAAAACATCATTGATGATTTTTTAATTTTTTTCTTACATTTAAGCCGGTTTTGAACCAGAAATGCGAAACTAGAAAAATGTGAAGTTTCGACTTTTTGTTCGAATTCTGGTTCAAAGTTCGAAATTATGGCTAAAAATAAACGTCAGATTCGTGTGCAGCGCTTAAAATTACCGTAGAAAAAAATTATTAAAAAAATATTTCAGGGGGGGGGGGGGTGGCAAACCCCATAAGTACCCAGCGATTTTATAATATACCGTATTTCCTATAATATAGCCATCCCCCCTCCCCCGCGCGGAAGAAAGTCCCCCTTTTGAGGGGGGTTGAAAATAGAGTGCCCGTGGGCTCTATTTCAAGAAATATGGTATATATGTATTTGAACATTTCCAGTGGCGATTAGCCACTGATAAGAATATTTTACAATAAGAAACAAATAAAGTATGCCCAAAAATGAATTAATTAATTTTTTTAATATATTCTCTAATTGAAAATAATGCACATAAAGACAAATTGATAATAAAATTTTAATTCAATCTATGAATAAATTTTGAACCAGCAAAATGCCATAAGATTTTGAGAAAGGATAAAATGTGACAAACAAACAAAAAGACGAAAAAAAAAGAAAATAAACATAATCGAATGTAATTTTTTTTTTAAAGAATCGTGTCGTTTTATGGTAAAAATCGCAAAAATCAAATATCATTTGTCGTCCTAAATTGGGAAAATAATAAAAAATAAATAAATGAGTCACAAATGTGTGAAAAACAGAGATGTCTCAAATTAAAGTATCAATTTGATACTTTAACAAATTTTTATTGTTTTAAAATGGCATTTTGAATTTTTTGGAAATTTTTACATCTCTGTAACATTCTAATGGAAGGTGAAGATCGACTGAATCTACGGGTGCATTAATGAACCGGGCTCCGAATTAAGTCAAACAATTACAAAAAAATTTTTTTTGGCAATTGTTCACCCAATTTTTTTTATAAATTTTCTTGGGTAGCCCACGCATTAAACATTTTGATGAGCAAAGGGTCGGGGTCGTTTTCGCTTGGGCCAAGTTTAAGAGCTATAAAATCGAACAATCTTGGTGTCATTAAACCAGTTTTTTGAAGTTTTCTGGTCATATTTTTTTGAATCTAAACGGAATTTTTCGTAATTTTGGTGATTAATAACGGACTCTTGGGGCTATCGAATGGGATTTGGTTGACAATGAAAAAAGTTATAGTTCAAGAACTCGATCCAAACGAAAACGGCCTGGTCCGTAATAATATGATATATTCATTAGTATTATTTATAATTTCGTAGATTTAAAAAAAAAAGGTCGTCGGGAGGGCGAACAACGAAAACCACTTACCGTGTTTTCTCTAATTATATGCCCGGGTATATTTTTTTTCAACCTCCTCAGCAGAAAGGGGGGGGGAGAGAATTGGAGACGGATAGGTAGATTAATGGAGACGGGCGGCGGGCATATAATCAGAGAAAAATACGGTAGGTACTCGTGACGACACTGTTCAGCAGAATAAAATATATATATATATATATATATATATCGTAGAATAAGGGACAAAAAAATGGTGTGGATGATCACAGCAGGCAGGACCTATGAAGACACACAAAATTTTTTTTGATGAATGATGAATAAAAAAAATTAATTAGGTCAAAGTCAACAACTACAAACAACGGGCGGGCGGTTGTCGACAGCGTCAAATCATAAAAACAAAAAAATACAACACCGAATCACTCCTCTTCCTCCTCCCCCTCGTTGCGGATGGGCGTCGATGAGGCGGATGAGGGCGGGTCGGAGAAGGAAGTGTAGCGCTGATACCTCTGGTAATACCTGTATGTGTGTGTGTGTGTGTGTGTGTGTTTGAAAATTTTGCACAATTCTCGGTAATTCTATAGGGGAGCAGCTCGTTTCCCCCTGAAAAAATTTAAAAAAAAATTTTCAAACCTAGAAATATTTCATAAAAAAACTCTTAGGAAATTTATTAGTAAGAAAATTTCAAGAAAAAAAATTTTTTGAAAAATTTTTCAGAGATTTTTTTGAAATTTTGTGTGAACTACTAAGTTTTTCAAAAATTTTCCAAAAAAATCGCTGAGATTTTTTTCAATTTTTTTTCCTTTAATTTTTCTTACAATGAATTTTCCTAAGAATTTTTTTATGATAAATTTCTAAGTTAGAAATTTTTTTAAAATTTCTAAGTTAGAAATTTTGCTCGGCCGTGGCCGACAACAGCAAAAGGGACATTGGGAGAAGAAGCGAAGGGACCCATTCTACAGATGGTGCCGCCCACCCCTTCCTGTTTTGAAGAAATTTTTCTTTTTGTTCTGGAAAGTCTTGGAAACACGTTTGTGGGGCTTTTCAGGGTCGCTGATCACGAATCTGGCATTCCTTTTGACCAATTTCGAATCCCGGACCCGAATTTTCGAAAAAAGTCGAAATTTCAAAATTCTCTTTTATGTTCTTTTCTGTACAGAATAGCCATTTTTTGATGATTAAATTTAGCTTTTTTTGATCAATTTAGGAACATAAAAGAGAATTTTGTAAATTTTGAATTTTGGACTTTTTGTTCTAATTCGGGTCCGGGTTCGAAATTGGTCGAAATGGATGTTCATATTCGTGATCAGCGACCTGAAAACCCACACAAATATATTTTCTTTTATATAAATAATTTTAAATAAAAATTTCATGTTCATTTTTTTTTTTTTGTTGATTAAACTCTCGCAGAAACCAAATGGACAAAATTTAATTTCTCATTTCTTAGGGGTGCATTTCTGAAAATTTTCGGGTTGATTCTTAGGTTTCGTTTTTATTGTTTCATAATAATTTTTGGGCAAATGCATTTTTTTTTCTGCCCACCACCTTTCCCGCTGTTCGTCAACCATCCGTGCCGGCACTTTGTACCGCTTCAACTGCCCATCCCAGTCCAAGTCGACGAGTCCGCCACGGACAGCGATCGCCTTCTTCACCCGATTGGCCAAACTGATGGCCGATTCGCCGGGCTAAAAAACATAGGACTTTTTTTTGTGATGACGACTTCAAAAATTTTTTTTTAAAATTTTCTTGTAAAAAATTCTAAGATTTTTTTTCTTAAAAAATTTCTGTTCAATTTTTTTTTTTAAATTTTTGCGGCGAAATTACGGCGGCGAATTTTTGTCCCGTCCCCCTTATTCTACCAGTTTTTACCACAAGGTCATGGTCATTTAACCACTCACTGCCACTCTTTTATTGAAATTTTTATTGTGAATTTCTAAGATTTTTCAAAATTTTTCCAAAAAATCGCTGAAAATTTTTTTCTTAAAAATTTTTCGGTAGTTATGGGTTTTGCCACCCCCCCCCCTGAAATATTTTTTTAATAATTTTTTTCTACGGTAATTTTAAGCGCTGCACACGAATCTGACGTTTATTTTTAGCCATAATTTCGAACTTTGAACCAGAATTCGAACAAAAAGTCGAAACTTCACATTTTTCTAGTTTCGCATTTCTGGATCAAAACCGGCTTAAATGTAAGAAAAAAATTAAAAAATCATCAATGATGTTTTTTTGATGAGATTTTACGAAATGTGTTGCCTTTATGCTGCCTAATTAATTTTTTTAATTTTTCATTTTTTCACGTAACTCACGTAAAACACGTTATGGCTAAAAATAAACATCAGATTCGTGATCGGCGCTTAAAATTACCCCAGAAAAAAAAATATTTCAGGGGGGGGGGTGGCAAAACCCATACAATTTTTTTAAATTTTCAAACTTAGAAATTTTTCAAAAAAAAGTATTAGAAAATTTTTTTTTAGAAAATTCAAAGAAAAAAAATTCTCGAAAATTTTTCCAGAGCGATTTCTTGAAAAATTTCTAAGCTTGAAAATTTTTTTAAAATTTATTCCCGGCTGTGTTATGTCTCGGCTGTGTTTCGGCGCCTGTTTTGGGATGTACCGGAGTCGACCCCCCCACCCATTTTTCTTTGACCCCACCTCTTTGGTCATCGGTGGCAAATACCACACGTGGCAGATCAGTGCCCAGCTGGTCATCATCTGCAGCAAGTAGCGGAAATAGCTCTGCTCGCTGGAGTTCCAAAAGGCGTCGCCGAAGCGCGAGTCGTATTTCATGGCGATGGGATAAATTGGCGCATTGACCTGTGAAGAGTGAAAAAGGGGGGATGTCTAAATTTGCAATAAAAATATGATGCAACAGGAAGCAGAGAGATAGCGAGAGAGAGCGAGAGAGAAGGGGAAGAGGAAACGAGAGAGAGAGAGGGGAGATAGAGAGATAGAACGGGGAGAGAGAGAGAGAAGGGGGAGAAAGAGAGCGAGAGAGAAGGGGAAGAGGAAACGAGAGAGAGAGAGAGAGAAGGGGAGAGGGGGAGAGATAGAGAGAGAGAGAAGGGGGAGAGAGACTGAGAGAAAAAAGTGAGAGAGAGGCGAGGGAGGAGAGAAAAAAGAGAGACTACACATCCATAAATTAAAAATTTTTTTTCCTTTTTTTCTTAAAATTGAAAAATTCCCATATAGGTATTTTTTTTTTGTTTTGCACGCCCACCTCAAAACAGCCCTTTTTGAACATCATCACCGACGTGTTGTTGATGCATGTGCCCTCGGGAAAGATGAGCACCGGCAGCTTGGTCGGGTCTTGGACATGGTCAAACAGTCTTGACAGGGGGGGGGAGGGTATCAAGATTTGATGTACAAAAAAATGGGATGAAAGAGACAAATACAACAAGGCCTGTGGGCCGTAATGAACCCGAAAAACAATTTTGAGGGCGCAAAACAGGGTCGACCAGCAGGGAGGGTACACCCCAAAACGTCGCCGCAAAAAAATAAAATAAAAATTTTTTCACAATTTTAAGAAAAAGAACTTAAAATCCTTTTAGCTTTTTTGAAAACCTAAATTTTAATAAAAACTAAATTTGCTGATTTTCCAGAAAAAAACAACGAAAAACTTGAAAAAAAATTTTTTCATATAATTTTCTTAATAAAATCTTTTTGTTGAATTTTTTGAGAATTTTTTTTCGGATCAGGCTAGGTAACTAAAAATTGTTGATAATTGTGGCGACGTTATGCCCCGGCGATGTTCCGGCTGGCGACGTTTTGTAAAGCTCCCCAGCAGGGACCAGTCCCGTAACCAGAAAAAAAAAAATTTCGGGAGGTGCAACAGCTTTTTTTGTCGGGCCAAAAATTTTTTTTAAAGATTTTTATAGCAATTTTTTGGAAAATTTTTCAAAAAATGGGTAATTCATCATAATAGAAAACGCAAGATATATTTTATAAATCCCATCCCTTGCACAATTGCAGTGAAAATGAAAAATTTGAGGAACTTGGCCACATTTTTTGAGGACAAACACCCACCGGTTGCACACCAACGAGCGGTCCTTGGCCTCGGAGCGTTCAAACCAAATGTGGGACGACGCACGACTGAGTGCCCGTTGGATGAGCCCGATGACGCCGCCGTGTTTTTGTCCGATCAGCGCGTAGGCGGTGTCCGAGCCGAGGATCACCACGTCAATGGGCGATGTGTGGTTGGCCACGCAAATGCCTTTTAATTGGAAAAAATTAAAAAAAAATTTTTTTTTTTTAAATGAAATAAAAATTTTTGAAATGTAATTACCGCCACTCTGTGCCTTGTTGTGACTGTCATGGAAGAAGATCAGTGCCGAGAAAGCACGTGAACCGATGCGCATGACCACCTTTGTACACAAATGGGGGGGGGGATGGGTATAAAATGTAAAAATAAATTGAAATAATCCAAAATAAAATTTGAAAATATCAGAGGGTCCCCTACGCAAAGAGAGCGGAATTTGTACTTTGTAAATCTGTAATCCAAAAAATAAAATTTTACTTTTTCAAATAATAAAGCTATAAAAATGGGGAAAAAAAATGCTCCGTGCTGGAATCGAACCAGCGATCTTCTGTTTACTAGACAGACGCCTTGCCACTGGGCCAACGGAGCACATTGTGGTGAAAATTTTTTTATCAAAGAAAACAATTTCTCTTTGTCGCATGTTATTCTTTTTCCTGCGTTACTGGATTATATTGGGTATAGAGAATTATTTATGCTTTTTCAATGATATTTAAATTAGTGTATTTTTTAAAGAAAAAAAGCTTGGTCTGAGAATTTATAAAAAAATATATTAAAATTAAATTAGTCTCACAAAAAGGACAGTAGTAATAAAAACATAAAGAATAAATATATAGCAGAAAATTCAAGAGAGCAGCTCGTTTTCACCGAAATTTTTTTTTTTAATTTTTGCTAACTTAGAAATTTTACAATGAAAAAATGTTAGAAAATTTTTTCATAAAATATTTTAAGAAAGCATTTTACAGCAATTTTTAAATAAAAATAAAAGCATTTAAAATAATATGGATTTGTAACTACCGGAAAGGATAAAGAAATTCGAAAAAAAGAAGGCATGCTCCGTGCTGGAATCGAACCAGCGATCTTCTGTTTACTAGACAGACGCCTTGCCACTGGGCCAACGGAGCACATACTTGACGGAGCCAGATTGTCTTTTTATTGGTAAACAATAAAGAGTAGGGAAATGTGTAACACTAAAGAGGAGAAAATATTGTGAAGCAGTTAAAAGAAAAAAAAGATTTGAGGTTTTTCCCTTACAATTAATAAAAAAATAAATGATTTTTGATGGATTTAAGGGGTCGAATTATAGAAAAAAGTTTTCGTCGAAGCAAAAATTGCATATTTTTTTCGCTATTTCGCAACCAAATCTTAAGTCGTCCGGTGGTACCGTTAAACGCCGCCGGTGAATTCTTTTTTTGCAAATTTTAACTTGCTAAGAAAATTGGTACAAAAAAAAGCATCTATTTGCATTGAAATTTTTTACTTCGGGAGAGAGAGGGGCGGCACCCAGCCAAAATTTATGTAAATTTTGTGAATTCTTTTTGTTTGTTTTTTTGAAATCAGCGCCAAAATGTCGGGAAAATCGTTTACAAAAATTTCCAAAATTTCCACCCACCAGCATCAGTTTTTCATTGAGCCATCGCTTCAGCCGACTGTTGGGGAACAGTCCGACAACGGCGGTGCCCAGCACAACAGTGAGCAGCGAAACACTGAACACCACCAGACGCATTGGGAGCAGGAACAGGTAGCGGAACAGGAAGCCGACACCCCACAAAATTGTCAATTTCCAACTGAAAAATAAGGGGAAAAAATCTAAAAAAATTTTCTTAAAATTTTCATACAAATTTTTTTTTTTATAAATTTAATGAAAAAAAATCTAGAAAATTTTCTTAAACAAATTATTTTTAAATTTTTTACAAAATGGTTGGTGGTGATCAATTTTCGCTGAAATTTAATTAAAAAATAACATTAGTGGATGGGATTTTTTCAAGAGAAAAATTCGCTAACAAAATTTTAAGGAAGGACTTAAATTGAACAAATTTCCTTATCAAATTTCATTCAAAATCCCAAAAATTTGTCATTTTTTGGACAAAATCTGTTAACAAATCGCATTAAAATTACAAAATTGTCAAATTGGCTCAAAATCGCAAAAATTTGTCATTTTTGGTGAAAATCTGTTAACAAATAGCAGTCAATTTTCAAAAAAAAATTCCGGTGGCGCCGCCTGACCCTCTGTTCCCCAAGTTTTTGGAAAAATTGCGCCGCGAACAACAAAAAAAAGGTCGAAGTTTTAAAAAGAAAAAATAATGTTTAAAATTTTATAGCAATTTTTTTTTTAAATTTTAATATGAATGACTAAGTTTTTGCAAAATGCCCGCCAATTTGGATGGAAAGAGAAATTAATTAATTTGTTTATTTTTGAGCACCTCAGAAAGTGGTAGAAGCTGACGCTGGTCCGTGTCAGCATATTCCACGAGGCCAACTGCTCGGCCTGAATGGAAAAAATTTAAAAAAATAAAAATAAATAAATAATCATTTTTTGGGCCCTTTTTGCCTTGAATCGGCTGGTCACTTCGTCCTCAATGATCGCCTCAACGCCGGCCTTGAAAAGTTGGGGAAAAAATGATTTAAAAAATATATGAATAACGAAAATTTTAAAAAATTCTTAGCTTACGCAAATTAATGAAACATTGTATGAAAAGGTAGTAGTCCTACGTATCCTCTATTATATTATAATTTTTTTTAAATTTCGAAAAAATGAAAATTAAACTTGGTTGTTTCTTAAAAAAAGGAATTGGGAAAATTGAATTTTGTCATTAAATTTTTAAAAATAACCGCAAAAATTAATGCCATGCCAGACACACACCTTTATGAAGTACATGGAGTCCCGAATGCCTTGCCATCCGCGCGAATTGACGAACGTTTGGAATTGGAACTCCTGCTGCTGGTACTGGTCCTGCTCGTCCAAGTGCTGGATGGACGTCTCGCGGATGATAATGCCTTGGGGGAAATGGGGATAAATAAATGGCCGGAAATAAATTTTACAAAATGAATGAAAATCGGCATCGAATTTTGCAATAAAAATTGACGATGGCTCATCTCTTCTCCGGAAAATGTTATTTTGCAACAAAAAAAAAATAACCAAACAATTTTTATAAAAAATGAAAAATCTTTTTGAGATTTCTGACCCCAGGAAATTTACGACGTGAAAAAATTGGGATTTTCAGGGGGTTGCTGGTCACGAATCAGGCCCCATTTTTTTTATGCTGTAATTGAGGGGAGCCTTCCGTTTTCCCACCACCTCCAATTTTTTTTAATTTTCAAAAAAATTCTTAATTTTTTACAAAAGAATTACAAGAAAAATTTTTTTTTGGAAAAAGTAAATGATGAATTACTAAATTTTTATAGAATTCTTCCAAAAAAATCGTTGAATTTTTTTTTTTTCTCATAATTTTTTTGTTAGTCAATCTCCGTCAATATGCCAACAACAAAAATAAAAACAAACTTTGGCCGGAGCCGTGCCGAGCTCGAGCAGACCGAGTGGAGGTGGCCGAGCAAAGACCTGCGAATTTTTTGAAAATTTGCAACCAAAAATGAAAAATTCAAAAAAAAAAATCCCCAACTTGTTGAGCTGCCGTGGTGCAACGACGTCTTGCGCAGGCTTGGCATCGAGTTCATTGAGCGTGCCAATGGACTTGGTGCCAATCCCGAGTCGGTTGGACTCTTAAAAATGAACCAAAAATTTCCATAAATTCAATGCTTTACATTTTTATTTGGTTGAAATTCCGTTCCAACAAGCCCATTTAATTATTTTAAAACTTTTGCATTTAAAAAATTAAAAAATAAATTCAATAAAGGCAAATGCATTGGATTCTGGGCCAAAACATCGGGTCTTGGGGCCAAATTAGGCATAAATTGATCCTATTCTCGGGTCCAGGCCGGCAGGGACAGGGGGTACCTACTGCTCCTGGGCGACGAATCTTTTTTGCTTTTCACTCCATTTTTCACGGCACGGATTTAAACATTTTTTTAAGGAACCAGGGGGGTCCGCGCGATGTCGAAAGAGGCAGTCGGGGAAATTTTTACCATTTCTAACAGATTTTCTCAAAAATTTTGCATATTTTATGGATTTTTTGGAAAAATTCAGCGGTTTTTTTTTCTCTTGGAAAATTTGGGTGAGTTCAGTTCAGCGCAAAATACAATTTTTATTGAAATGGGGTCGATAGGCCAGGTCGAGTCCAAATTGGCAATTTCTTGGGGCCAGGCCTGTCTCGCTGGCTCAGGCTTGTGCATCACCCACCACCTGCATGGATGCCAAGTCCATGGAGCAGTAACGGCCATTGACACCGCCGTCAACGCCGGCGCCGCCGCTTCGTCCACTGTCGCTGCTGGCGCCATAGTCGCCGCCGCCGTAGAACTCGCCGGTGCCGAACTCGCCGTACGACTCGCGGTCCTCGTCCTCAGCCGCCGAGTCGTCGTCGTCGGACGCGTAGCCATCGCCGCCCAACTCAAAAATTGAAGAACCGGTGACCACGCCGCTCTTCTTGCGCCTGCTCTGAATCTCACCGGCACCCCACTGGAACACATGGCAAAATTATTTCATTTTTTTCCGTCGGCATTTTTAATGGGGACGGGTTAGGTGAGGAAATGGCATTTGAACGGATTTGAAATAGATTTTTTTTGAGATGGGAGTGAAAATTTAAAAAAAAAACGATTTTATGCATCTCCCCAGGAGGACCCATCAACACTTGAAATTTTAAGGAAAAAATAGTAATTTGTGCTGAAATTTTCGATTTTTTCTTCCCTTCCAAGGCCTGCGTCATCCAAATTTTCCAAAAAATTTCGCTAAGTTTTTCTAATGCAACGCTTGTCGACACCGACGGATCCCTCCAATTCCACCAAAAAAAAAAAATTTTTTTTAGAACTTACGCCGCAAAAATTGCGAAAAAGGTCGTCGCCCGGGAGAGAGAGGTGCGGTACCCCCCCCCCAAGCCGAAATCCTGTGCAAAATTTGTTTATTATATTAAATTTGTGCAATCAAATTTTTAGTAAAAAATTTTCACTCAAAAAGCATAAAATGAATGAAATCTCAAATTTCGCCAAAAAATGGGATGAATTTTCACATATAAATAAACCCATGGAATTTTTTGCTGCAAATTTGGCATGGCAAACCTCAAAAATTCGGATCAAAATGCTGACATAGCGCTCGCGGAGGCCCAACGATTTGCCAAAAGTGGCCAAAACGACGACCAAAAGCACAATGAGCAGAGCGGGCGGGAAGAAGAAGGCGGACAGCACCAGCAGATGCTCGGCCGTGGCCGACAACAGCAAAAGGGACATTGGGAGAAGAAGCGAAGGGAACGGAGAGAGTCTAAAAGGGAAAAATAATGAAAAAAAATATGAAAATTATGGAAAAAACAATGGCAAAGTGAAGGGAGCCAAAGGGGGAAATAAAAAAAAAAATGGAAAATTTGAGAAAATTTGGAAAACTATGGTAAAAGCGAAATGAGTTTAAGGGGACAAAATATTGCAATTTCTTTATCACAGAACGACGGATTTGCTTTCTTCAATTTATAATAATCAATCATTTTGCTCATTTTTTGTTCTTTCGAATGAACATCTTAAAAGGATAAAATAAAATATTTAATTTTAATTTAAAAGTTACTTTTTTTAAATTTTAGATTTTCCTTGCTGGTGAAAACGCTAGCAAAGGGCAAGAGGGCGGGGGGGGGAGGAAAATTTGAAAAAAATCGGGTAATTTTTGTGGAAAATTTATGTAAAAAGAGAGAGAAAGATGAAAAATCTGGAAGGGGGGGGGTAGAAAATTAAGTCGTTGGCTCCTCACGCTCATTTTAAAAAAAATCTAAAAATGAAGATTTTTTGACCGGAAAAATCTGAAAATTTTGGTTAACGAGCATAGAGGATAAATAGCGAAAAAGATATAAAATATCGGAAAAATTTTAATGTAAAGAATTTTATTTACCAGACAATTGGTTGGCTGTTGAAATGCGTCGACGAAATTAAAATTCCGATGAGAAAAATTCGCGGCGAATAATTTATTTAATTTTTTTTTATTTGTGTCAACACCAAGTTCTTGAAGAAATAAGAGAGGAAAATCAAATGAATGAATGAATTAGTAATTAGTCAGTTAATTAATAGGGTTGGAAATTGCATTTAAATACATTAAAATCTAAAATCGCAAGTTTTTTTTCTTCAAAAACAGACAAAAATTAATTATTAAATACCTAAAAAAATTTAAGCTATTTTTAAGGGATTCTATGATTATACATATCACGCTTTTTGGTAAAGGCTGAAAATTAGCATTTTTTACAATGGCAAATGACAAAAAATTAAATTTAGAGGTAATTTGGCCCAGAAAAATTGAATTTGATGGAACATTGAATTGGGAAGCCCTTTTTAAAAAAATTCAATTCTCCTTTCTAGTGGGGAGAACCTTTTGCAAATTGAATCATCACTTCTTAAAATGGAGGTATATGAGTTTTTATTTTTACGCAAAAGCAGAAAAAACGAAAATGGAAAAAATAGGCAGCAGGCCAAAAAAAAATAAATCAAATTCAAAATCTTAAACAAAGGTACTTTAAAGGATGCCTTTTTGAAGCATCAAAAATAAGTTTTTGCCGGAGGAGTGATGAAAAATTGTTGTGAAGGCAGCAGGAGAGATTCAGAACATTGCCCAGACCTGAACACTGTTAGATTCATCGTGTAAAAAAATAAACTAACAAAATCCCTGAATTTTTTTGAAAATTCGGTTTTTGAGGATTTTTTTGGAAAATTATTTTTCGAATTGGGCTCTCCAAAAACTGTCCAAGACACATAAGATTTCCAAAAATCATTAAAACAGGTAGGCAATACATGCCTGGGGCACAAAATTTCGCCTGCCCGGCCCATATGCATTTTGAAAATTTGAAAAACATTTATTTGCCACTAATGGCTCGACCGCTGTCGCGCTAATCGAAATTTCAAAGAAACAATTAGCTGCTAATTGTTTCCCTGCTCAAATTTCGATGATGCCTTAGTAGGGTCATTAATTACTCTATTCTATTGAATTGAGAGAATTTAACACCTCGGCAGTACATTTTACACAGTTTAACTAAACGCGCCCCTTTTTAAAAAATGATAATTGGGCGGAACTTTGATGCTTTTTGCTTCGGGGCGTCGTTCGTTCGTTCGTTTTTCAGTCCCCCATTTAATTCGATTAATTACCATCATGTTAAATTACTCCTAATTTAAAAAAAATGCATATAAAATCACCACCACAAAGGAATAATAAACATCAGGCCAGCAGTCCAATAATAAAATTCCGATTCATTTGCTTACCAAAGAATTTTAATTTTGATGATCGGTTATTGAATATTGACCAAAAATACAACAAAATGAATCCGTGGGAGAAAAGCAAATTTTATTTTACGGTTTTATGCGGCCACAATTGGAAAAAAAGAGAATGGAAGCAAAGGGAGAAGAAAGTGTGTAGCGAGAGAAAGAAAGGGAGGGAGGAGAGCGAGAGAGAGAGAGAAAGAGAGAGATATAGAGAGAGAAAATTGAAGAAAGAGAGGTCTAAAAAAGAGAAAGCCGAGGACATAGAGAGGAGGGAGAGGAAGGGGAAGGAAGAGAAAGAGTGTTGAGGAGAGAGGGGGAAAAGAGAGGAGGGGAGCGAAGGAGAAAAGAATTTAGGACGGATAGAGAGGGAAGAGAGATAGAGAGAAGGGATATAAAATAAGGAGGGACAGGGAGGGGAAAGGAGAATGGCAAATGTAAGGAGAGAAAAAGCGGGACGGGAGGGAGAGGGAGGTGGGAAAAGGAATGACAGGGAGGGATGGGAAGAGATGAGAGAGAGGAGGGAAAGAAAGATGGAAAAGGGAAAGGGATAAGAAGAAGAGAAAGAGGTGGAGAGAAAGAAGGTTAGAGAGAGAGAGAGAGAGAGGATGGCGAAATAGTGGAGAGAAAGAAGGTTAGATAGAGAGAGGATGGCGAAATAGTGGAGAGAAAGAAGGTTAGAGAGAGAGAGAGGATGGCGAAATAGTGGAGAGAAAGAAGGTTAGAGAGAGAGAGAGAGGATGGCGAAATAGTGGAGAGAAAGAAGGTTAGATAGAGAGAGAGAGAGAGAGGATGGCGAAATAAAGTGTTTGATAATAACAATGATAATGGAAATGATACGCGTTCATATTTTCCTTGGTCGCTTGTGACGGATGAGAAGAGGTGGTCCTTGGCCCCTTCAAAATTTTCTTTTTTTTTTGAGTTTTAGGGGTCTATTTTACAAAATTTTTAGCCATTTTGGTGAAAAGTGTGGGGGGGGGTGGAGGGGTCGGTGTCATTTCGGCACCTTCTATTTTGGTACCAAATGAATGAATGCCATTTGTATGCCAACCAGCAGAGATTAATTATCTCGTAAAGAAGGAAAGTGGGATTAATTATCTCTTAAAGACGCAAACCCATGGGAAAATGGGGCAATTTTTATGACAAATATATCTTTCCAATTTGGAATTGTAAGATAACATTTCCAAGTATTGATGGAAAAAAAAATTATTTCTTAGGGGATCCGAATCTTAAAAATTAAAAGACACAAAATTTTAGAAAATTGCTGGTTTTGATTTCCGAAATTTTTGGGCTCGTAATTCAAATAATTCCGGTTGCCGAAATTTTGAGGGCGTCGACTCACATCCCTTTTGTTTGTGCCAGGGATGTTGATAGTTTCGTATTTTGGCACGAAATACGAAATTTTTATGCACTGGTAACAATGGGGTATTATGGTCTGAAAGAAAAATTATTATTGGGAGTTTGGGAGAAAGTAAAAATTTTATTTGAAAAAAATATTTTACTTTTAATATTGTAAATATTTGGAAAAATTCAAAATTTAATTATAAAAATAATAATTAGAATTTTCTTTGCTTTTTAAAACGCGGATTAACAATTAACATTGGTCTTTTTTGGTGAAACCATTTAACAATTGTGCCTAAATATCTCGGCCGCGCCTGTCATCACCGCCGAACCCAAAAATAAATTGAAAATTTAAAATAAAAGGAACCCCAATAATAGCGTAAAAAACCAAAAATTAAAAACTTTTTTTTTGGGCGGGGATGGCTCAAAAATAGAATTGCATCATAAAAGGGAAGCGCGAAATAATTTGTTTTTAAATAGAAATTCTCCAAGCAGTGTGAGGTCTCCAAAAACGAAACGTTCACAAAAGGGAGAATTGGTTTGATCGATCGATCGATTGATCAGTGATTGTGGTAATCAGCAAATCACTGATCGTTTTGGTGGCCTTAAGGCGCGCTGAACAAATGGGGGAAGGAAGGGGGGGGGGTGCGATTTTTAGTTCCAAAAAAACACTAATTCGTTATGTGGAAAAAAGTCATTTTTGGTGCAGTAAAAATCTGCAAAAAAATTATACGATACAATTTTTTTTTTTTTTGGTTCAAATTGGGAAAAAAATTTAATTTTTTATTCAATTTTTAAATAAGTTTTTAATTAAAGCTTCGTGATTTTTAATTGAAAGGCTTAAAGCCAAATCTGAGTTGTTTTTAAATGAAATTTTCTTTTAAGAATAGATGGTCCTTACACTTCAAAAATTTAAAAAAAACGAAAAAAGCGCCTATAACTCAATTTTTAAATAAATTTTTAATTAAAGCTTTGAAATTTTTAATTGTGTGGGTTGGAAAATTTGTAAATTTTTGGTTTTCCGAATTTAAAAAATTTCAAAAAACACCGACATAGATTATTTGTTCAAAGGACCTTAAGAAATTTCCAAAAAATAGACGCAGAAATTTTTTTGAAAGATTTTCGACGAAATTAAAAAAAAATGCCAATGTTTTAATTAAATAATAATGATCAGGATGATGTAATAGAGGCTTTTTTTTCTTATCAACACCAAAAAAGTGATTGCGATTATGGTTTTGTTTATGTGAGAATGGCTAAAAATTTCTGTGTCACTGATAAGTGACTGAACTGAGGGGGCCTTCTTTTTTCTCTATTTATTATAATAATACATAACGGAAGAGATTTTTTGAAAATTTTTCATCGATGGAAAAGTACGAAACATAAAATTACCGCTGATCTCTACAAAATTCTACAGAAAATTAAAAAGAGAATGGCTGAATTATATTTATTTAATCCGAAAATAAATAATAAAAATAAAATATTTTTTATTGTAAAAAAATTTTTTTTTATCTAAATTTTATCCCAAGAAAACACAAATCATTTCTTAAAAAAATTTTCTGCCTGAAATTTTTTTTGCCATCATTTGATCAATTTTAATTTAACCAAATCAAAAATTTTGATATGCTTTTGATGAAAATTGTTAAAACAAATTATTTTTAAATTTTTTACAAAATGGTTGGTGGTGATCAATTTTCGCTGAAATTTAATTAAAAAATAACATTAGTGGATGGGATTTTTTCAAGAGAAAAATTCGCTAACAAAATTTTAAGGAAGGCCAGCAGAACAAACCTATTTAAAAGTTAAACAATGGAAATTCCGATTCCATTTTTTTATCTTTGATTTTTCGGGGCCGAAAACTCTTTATAAAACCGGAATTTTCATGCCAAAAAGGATCAGAAAAAGAGAAGTCGCAAAAATACTTTTGAAAACCGGAATTTTCATGCCAGAAATGATCAGAAAATGGGAATTTGGCTAATTTATACAATTTAAATAACATTATTCAACTATTATAGCATTAATGAGCAAAGGAACGACAAATTTTTCTTAGGGTCCTGCTCTTTTTTATTGACAATAATTGAACATATTTCATAGAGATTTTAATGAAAGAATAAAAAAAAAAATTCTTCAACTTTAAACACTCCAAGAATTGCAACAAATTCAATAAATTACAGCACAAAGAACAAAAATTAGTGGAATTTGAACGAGAAATTGCAGCAAATTTGCGAGTAAATGAGGGCAATTAAATTGTTATTGGAGGAACAAAATTTTCCATTTTTGTTGCCCGGGAGACATTTTATGGGAATTTAGAGCATAATTAAAAAAGGGAGTTGTTCACTTATTCAGAAAAATAAAATAAAACCAAATCAATAATAGAAATATTTAAATTTAATTATTATAATAATAAAGCATAACTTAGCTTAAACTTACGCAAATTAATGAAACATTGTATGAAAAGGTAGTAGTCCTACGTATCCTCTATTATATTATAATTTTTTTTAAATTTCGAAAAAATGAAAATTAAACTTGGTTGTTTCTTAAAAAAAGGAATTAAATGTTTTATACGTTTATGGATATACAAAAATGATATGGTTTTATTGAGTTTTAAGAAAATTATGGACAAAATTAATGAGTCTATGGATTTTTTTTCTGTTATAACTTTTTATAAATTTTTGCTAGATTTTTTAAAATTAAATAAGTAGAAAATATTAGAATGACCGATTATTATTAGATTACGTAATTATTAATAGAGAAGGTTTTGTATGGGTTTCCCTTTCTTGCAAGATGTTTTTATGGTTATTAAGCTTGTATATATGGCATTTATCTTTTTTATTCTCAATAATAATGCAATTATTGGGGCCTTTTCACGAAAATTCGAAAATTGGACTCTATAAAAATTGAAAATTTGAAAAATTCCGAAAAATTTTCATTGGTCAAAATTTCAAAAGGATTAGTCTTGAAATTTGATTTTTTTTTAAGAGAATTTAAGTGCATTTAAGTTTTTTTAGATTTAAAAACTCGAAATATTAACCTTTATTTGGATAAACTCAATGTAAAAAATTAATATTATGTATAATCACCTAAATTTTAAAATTTTATCATTTCCTTTTTTCCACGTTTTACCAATACTTTTTGCTAATTGAATTTTCAAAAAACTAAACAATTTTTAAGGAAAAATTAGACAAATAAAAAAATGGAATTAGCATAAAATAATTAGAAATATATGCAATATTTACTAATTTTTTTCTTTTTTCCATCTAATAAGAGTTTGTGGAGAGATTTTCAAAAATGCAGCAATTTCTCTGTCACTTAAATTCCGTTGTTTATTCTTTTTTGTTTCCATATTATTAGGGTGCGTTGAGTGATTTTTAAAAATTCAGAAATTTCCTTATCACTCAAAGACGGATTTGCTTTCTTCATTTTCAAATAATCATTAATTTTGCTGGTTTTCTCTTCATTCGAATATCCTTAAAAAATTAAAATAAAAATATTTAAAAATTCAAATTAATAATTTTACTTTTGCCAATTTCAATGCCAAATTCCTTTTTCCAAGTGATTAATGTATTTTCGTGAATGCCCAATGCTTTCGCAAATTGTTTCTCTTTTCCATATTTTGACATTCTTTTAAATTCATCAATTCGTTCAACAAATTCCTGCTTTTTCTTTTCATAATAATTCTTTTGGCTTCTTTTATTTTTATTTAATTTTAATTCTTTTTTCCATTTATAAATTTTCTGTCGACAAATTCCCAATTTTTTCGCAATTTTTTGTTCGATTTTATTCCAAATTTTTGTCGAATATTTCCTCCCCTTTTTCTTAATTCCTTCTTATTTTTGCTGATCATTGAATTGTTCGTTGTTCTGATCATTGCCAATTTGAATTTTGATCGTTTTCCCATCCTTGGCCAAATATTTCAGCAAAAGTTAGCCGAGTTTTTCCATTCTTTTGACATAAATTATCAACTGATAAAGCCTTGTCAGCTGAATTGATTATCCCTAATAATAGCACAGAAATGAACGAACAGAAATTAATTTTTTCTTAAAAAAAGGAAATTATTTCTATTATTTAAATAATAATTTATCTTCATTTTTCATTTTTAATGAATGAGTGAGGGATGTGAAATTATTTATTTGTTTTTTAAGATTAATATTGGTAAAATATTGGTTTTTGCATAAAAACGGAAAAGGAAATGACAACATTTATCTTTTCACCACTAAATCTAATAGTAATAAATCGGTAGAATAAATTTCAAAAATTACCCCTTCCATTAAAGCACCTTCGAATGGTTTGGAAAATAGAGCCGCCCCACTTTATTTGAGCCCAATTTCACCCTCCCCCGCTCAAAAATTTTTTGCACTCAAAATAATTTAATTTTCCATTTTATTTTATTATATCTAACGAACTGCCTTTTTCTAATTAAATTAGTAATTACCTAAATTAACTAATTTATCTTTTACAAAGATAGAAGCTCAAGAAGCCCTTCAGAATCTTAAAAAGGTCCATGATTCAATCTGTTACCCATTTTTTCCTCATAAAACTTTCGCTTTAAGGTCTGCTGTTATTGCAAAAAAAAGCGCTTTCGAGGTTCTTAGTTGGTTAAAATCTCTTAAAAAATTTTTGATTTTTAAATTTTGATTCAATTAGGCACCATATTTATCAATCGAAAAATGCACAAAACAAAAAATTCATTAGTGTTTTTCGCGGTTTTTAAGTCATTTACAAAAAAAATGGAATTTTGGAGCTCCGGCGGTGCCGATAGGCGCCGTCGGGGAAATTTTGTTTTTTCGTGCACTTTGTTAGCAGATTTAGTCAAAAAATGACAACATTAATTAGGGGCGTAAAAAAATCTCGGTCTCGAGTCTACAAAATCGAGACCGAGACCAAAAAAGCACGGGACTTTTCTCGAGTCGAGACCGATACTCTCGAGCATCACTATTAAATAGACAAAAGTGAAGGGACAAGCCAATGGGACGGGGACAACAGCAAAAAGAAATTGTTTTATGGAAATTAAAAGTTATGACCTGAGAAACCCAAAAACCATGTTTTTTTTTGAACATTTTTAGTCATAAATTTCTTGAAACTTAATTAAATTTTTAAAAACTTTCTAGGCTTATATGCCTTAAGAGATGGCCTAAATGCAAAAAAGAGATAGCAAATAGAGTACCAACCCATTATAAAAACCAAAATAATAACATGAAATTTATTTTATTACATTTTTGGCTGATAAATTCTTTGAAAAGCATGAAATTGATAGAGCACAAAATAAATCATCATTATACCTAAATCCAGCAATTTCTTTATCACAGAACGACGGATTTGCTTTCTTCAATTTATAATAATCAATCATTTTGCTCATTTTTTGTTCTTTCGAATGAACATCTTAAAAGGATAAAATAAAATATTTAATTTTAATTTAAAAGTTACTTTTTTTAAATTTTAGATTTTCCTTGCTGGTACACCCCCCCCCCCAGACCAAGCTTCACCATTTTCCAAAAAATTTCGCTTAATATTTCAAAAAAAGCAACAATTTTTTGATCATTTTTTGGACAAAATCTGTTAACAAAAGCATTTTAATCACAAAAAATTTTTCGGCAGCGCCTATCGGCGCTGCCGGACACCCGGTTACCCAAGTCTTTTGGAAAAACCGCCGCAAAAAATGGTGTGTTGGGTTTTTATGCATATTTTGGGTTTTTCTGCATATTTCATGCATATTTTCCATTTTTCGTCAAATATTTTCCGATTTGAATATCTCTTTTGGAAAAATTTTGGTTATGCCTAAAATTAAATCCAAATCTGAATGGATGCGCGAATGGGTCAACAGTGAGCTTCACTGCCGAAAATCTTGAGAGATTTTTGATTTGCAATTTCAAAAACAACCGATAAAATTTATGAGGAATACAATTTTTAAAATTAATTTGCACCCCTAATTTTCAAGTTTCTTTGTGCATATTTGGTGCACATATTTCACGGCTTTATTTGCATATTTATGCGCATATTTTGGCAATTTTTCGTGCATATTTTTGACAGCCCTGATAATGAGGATGAAAAACGGGGAAGAAAAATGTTTGAAGTTGGTGGCAATGGCCACAGCAACAGCGAGCAGTACAGCACGACAAACGGAATGCCAATGGCCAAAGCGAAAAAAAGGGGGAACAATTTCGAATTCTTTTTAAAAATAAAATTAGAAAATAAATTAAAATGTGGAATTTTGTCGAATAAGAAAAACATATTTAGGGTGCTATTGTAGAGCTATTGTTGGGTTTTTTAGTGCAATTTTTTCTAAGTTTTTTTATAGGGCACAATAAATCTAAAAAATCGATTGGCATTTGTCCAAAATATTAATAAAAATTCAAAAAGTGCGAAAACCCCTCTAAGAATCACGTTAATTTTTTGTTTAAAAATAAACATCTCCTAAAATTGATTTTTTTTTTCTAACAATTTAAAAAATTGGCTAAAAATTGCCAAACTTTTTACAAAAATAATATATATGCTGAGAAAATTTCTAAACAATTTACTTCCAAAAAAAAAAAAAATTAATTTAGCCTATAGTCCATTTTAGTGCCAATTATAAGAGTTTTTAGAGCCCCTGAAGCCTTCCTATTTTTGCATATTGTTGAAAAAATATTATCCGTAGTCAATTCAACATTTCAAAGGCATAAAAATAAAAAATGAAAAAATCTTAACTCCTTTTTCAAAAAAAAAAATGAAACCTTTTTTTTATGAAAAACTTTAATAATTTTTTTTATCAAATCGATTTTTTAAAGTTTATCTTATTTTTTTATTTTTTTTTAAATTTTGTACGCTTTGCAAATTCTCCACTTTGCCTATACATAATTAAAACCCATCACAACGAACCATGGTTCAAAACTGATTTTTCCCATTTGCACGCAATTTTTTGTCATCTAATTAATGAAGAAATTATTTTTGTTTCATTTTGTCTTCATTTTCAAATTCTTAGAAATGAAGTATGAAACCACTGGCAAAAATTAAAGTGTAAAAGCCAAAAAATAAATGAAAAATATGACTTTCGGCTAATCCAACAATTTTGTTATAATTCGTTGCAGGTGCTAGTGTTGTCCGAGACCAAAAATTTCCAGAGACTCGAGACTGAGACTCGACCCCGAGACTCGAGACCGAGACCCAAAAACCCGAGACCGAGACCCAAAAACCCGAGACCGAGACCCAAAACCCCGAGACCGAGACCAAAAAAAGCCGAGAACCGAGACTTTTTTCAAAAAAATTTCTCATTCGCTTAAAAATTGTTAAAAATATTTTTTTGCGTATTTCTTAATAAATTTTTGTTTTAAAAAAAAATCTTATAAACCTTCTTTTTGGAAAAAAAAAATTGTAAAATATAAAACAAAAGAAAAAAAAATTTAAAAAAGATTTTAAAAAAATGGTTTTCAAAACCAAAAAACGCAATTTTTTTCGCGGTTTTTGAGTCAATTTAAAATAAAGGTAATTTTGGAGCTCTGGCGGTGCCGGTAGGCGCCGCCGGGGAAATTTGACTTTTTAGTGCACTTTGTGAACAAATTTAGTCCAAAAATAACAATATATATATATATATATATGATTTTAATTGTTAAAATTGTGATTGAATTCCCATCGAAAAAGGAATAATTTTGAAAATTAGAAGAAAAACTAACTACTTGAAGGGGAACTGATCCAACGCAAAAATGAAGAACATAACCAATAGCAGCAGAACACACTAGACCACGTATATAAACAAGTACATGAAGCAAAAAGTCATCAAAATTAATTAATTTTAATTTACAAAAAGCCAATCATTAGGGGTGCAAAAAAGTCTCGGTCTCGAGACTCTAGACCGAGACCAAAAAACCCGAGACTTTTCTCGAGTCGAGACTCGAGACCGAGACTCTCGGACAGCACTAGCAGGTGCTAATAGAGGAGGACACGGACAAGGGCGTAGCTCCCAGACCCTTGGCTTTGTGGGGGGGGGGGACTGAAGTCAAAAATTTGGTTTCTAGGAGTGTATTTTTCTTTTTTCAGTCAATTTTAGGGGTCTATTTTACAAAATTTTTAGCCATTTTTCGCCAAAAAATTACTCACCATTTTTCAAAAATATGGTAAAATGGGGGTCCGGCGGTGCCGATAGGTGCCGCCGGCGAAATTTTTGAGTATTTTAATGCAATTTTGTTAAGAAATTTTATATGGATTTCACTTTTTGCAAGAATTTTTTATGGTTTGCTTTGGTGTCTAAATGCAATTATTGGCGGCATTTTCACAAAAAATATTGAAATTTGGAATTTTCAAAATTTTGTTCTTCAAGAGAATTTAAGTGTCTTTTGATTTTTTGTTAAAAAATTATAATTCGAAATATTAACCCTGTATTTGGAGTAACTCAATGTAAGTAAAAAATATAAATATTGTAATAAATTAAATTTCAAGATTTTGTCATTTCTTTTCTCCATGTTTTACCAATTAATTAGGAAAGATCATTTAAATAACCAAATTTAAAAAAAATTAAAAGGGAATTTTATTTAAAAAATTTTTTCGTATATAAATCTAATAGTTTAATTTAATAATTACATTCTTTTCAAAATATATGGGCTTTTATTTTTTGTTAATTTTTGTTTTGTTTTTTTTTGTTATTTTAATTGAATCATTCAATCAAAAAAGGATTTTTATGATAAAATAGAAAGACTCAAAAATATATAAATTTATAATTTATGAAAGTAATTGCATGAGAAAAGTGTTAATTGAATCGTTTTTTAACAATTTTTTAAAAGTCATACGAATAAAAATGGAGGGATATAACATACAATAATTAGAAATATATGATTTTTACTAATTTTTTTCAATTTTCCATTTATTTAGGGTGGACGGAGAGATTTTCAAAAATGTAGCAATTTGTCTGTCACTTAAATACGGATTTTTATTCTTCATTTTATAATAATCTTTCATTTTGCTGATTTTCTCTTTATTCGAATAAACTCCTAAAAATGATAAAATATTTAATTAATAAAATTAAATTATATTTTACTTTTGCTCAATTTTATGCCAAATTCCCTTTTCCAAGTGCTTAATGTTGTTTTGCCAATGCCCAACTCTTTCGCAAATTGCTTCTGTGTTCCTCTTTTTGACATTCTTTTAAACTCGTCAATTCGTTCAACAAATTCCCTCTTTTTCTTTTCATAATAATTCTTTTGGCTTCTTTCATTTTTTCTGCTTAATCCTAATTGTTTTTTCCATTTGTAAATTTTCATTCGTGAAAGTCCCAATTTTTCTGCTATTGTTTGCTCAATTTTACCACGGCCTTTTGCCGAATATTTTCCTCTTTTCTTAATTCCTTCTTTTATTGCGTGGAATTTACAAATGCTTTCATATTTTTGCTGATCATTGAATTGTTCGTTGTTCTGATCATTGCCAATTGAATCCTCCGAATTTAATTCATTTTCATCATTTTGCCAATTTGAGTTTTGGTCAATTTCCCATCCTTGGCCAAATATTTCAGCAAAAATCGGCTGAATTTTTGTTTTCTTTTCACACGAATTATAAACAGATAAAGCTTTGTCAGTTGAACTGATTATCCATAAAAATAGCACAGAAATGAAACAATAAAATTTCATTTTCTAAAAAAAGAATTAATTTCTATTTTTTAAATAATAAATTTACCTTCTTTATTGTTTCAAATGAATGAGTGAGGATTGGGAAATTATTTATTTCCTATTATTGGTAAAATATTGGTTTCTTCATAACAAAAAGAAAAAAGAAATGACAATTATCATTTCACCCCACAAAATTTGATCGTCATCAATCAGAAGAATAAATTTATCGTTTTTTTTACACTACCCTCATCCCTTTCATTAAGCACAAGGAGGGATGAAGTAGCTACATAATTCCTTCTAGTATTCAAGAAATAATCTATTAATTAATTGATCTTTTACAAATATGGGGTGCAAAAAACTCCTATGAATCATAAAAATAATTAAAAATTAAATAAATTTGTTCCTAATCAAATTTTCAATTAAGATCTACTGCTAATGGAAAAAAAAAAGCTTTTTTCTGCAGCGCATCACTGCCGGTAATGCCCAAGGCTATGCCATGTAATTGTCGCCTGCTCATTTGCAGCAGGGGAAGAAAGTTGAAAATCAAAGAAACCAAATAGCATGTTTTTTTCCATTACTAGGTTAGCAACGGTTTATCATGACGATGGAGTGCATTGGCCCAAAAAACACATACCTAATCATTAGAGATGGGATTTTTAGGGTTTTAACTATTTTTTTGCGGCTTAGTTATGATGAGAGAAGCCCAAAAATAGCATTTTCTCCAAACAATTTTCGATTTAGAGCGACTTTTTAGCACCTAAAATTACCAAAAACTGGATTTTCGGTCAATGGCATCTATTTTGGCATTTTTCGAGTGTTAACACCTATTTTGGCCTTTTTCCACAAATTTCATAGCAAAAATGCAATAAAAACGAAAAATACACCCCTATTAATCGATCCCAAAAAATTTTAAAAATATACCCCTAAAAATTGACCAAAATTTCAGAAAATATTCCCCTAAGAAATGAAAAATTTTCTCAAAAATTCGTCTGCAAAATTTATTTATTTATTTTCTTGACCAGTTGCAATTGTGCGGGCGAAATTGATAAAAAAAATTAGTCACTTTTGGAATTTTTGTGCATAAAAACACTGGATTTTTTCAATTTTTAACACCTATTTTCGCACCTATTTTGACATTTTTGGGGGGTTTTTAGCACCTAAAAATCCCATTTCTACTAATCATCAATTTCCCGTTCAGCAGCTCATTAATAAGAAGTGTGAAGAACATTAACTTGCCTTTTAATTTTGAGTTTCTTATTAACTATTCGTATGCATACGCACCGGATGAAATGGCTGTCGCAAAAAGCGCGCGAGAAAGGAGGCGCGCGTGTTTTCGAACGGGGACAGGGGGGGGGGGAATATAAATAAGTCATCGGCAGCCCCCGACTCAAGGGCGTCACCGAGGAGGGGGGCTGAGAAGGCTAAAGCCCCCCCCCCCCGAAACCCAAAAAGTAAAAAATTTTCAGTAAATTTTTTTGAAATTTTAAGCAATGTTCTTAACAAAATTGCATTAAATACTCAAAAATTTTCCCGGCGGCGCCTATCGGCACCGCCGAACCCCTATTTTACCAGATTTTTGAATAATAGAAACCAAAATGGCAAAAAATAGTAAATTTTTTTTTTGCGAAAAACGGCTAAAAATTTTGTAAAATACACCCCCCTAATTCGGGATTTCAAAAAACAAAAAATACACACCTAAAAATCGACTGAAAAAAGAAAAATACACACCTAAAAATCGAATTTTTGACTTCAGCCCCCTCCGAAACCAAGTGTCTGGCTACGCCCTTGGTCGGGAGAGGAAGATGAATGGCCACGGAAGGGTCGTGGTTCGCGGCCGAGAGGAAGGGCTGACATTGAGACGGCCGGAAATTTCGCGGCGGAGGGGCGGAAGCAGTAAGCTCCGGGACTAGTATTAATCGGAATACTTTTCATCTTCTGCTTCCTCTCGTTCCCTCCTTTTTCTCTTTTCTTCATTCCGAAATTCACCACTTCAAAGAGTAATTAACGCTATCGCATAACAGCTAGAATTAAAATTTAGTTGACTTTTGTCAGAGTTATTATAATTTTTATCAAAAATTGTTCAATTGATTTTGTTCCACCTGAACCTGGAACCAAGCCTGGTTTTTTTGGAGTCCAGCGCCAGGCCCATGCCATCCTTCGGCACCCTTGGTTTTTCTGGACCTAGTTTTTTATCCAGAAACCAAGGTTTAGGTCAGACTTGGAATTCATCAGGACCAAGCCCAGGAATTTTCAAAATGCCGAAATTTAATATTTTGAACAAAGATCTTTTTTTATGGTTTTGAGGCAACGACCCAAAAGCCACCCTGCTGGCCAAGCCAGGCAGCCCTCTGATTCTCTGCTGGCATTGTCTTCCCTCCTGTTGTGCGTCATCCACATTATATGCAAATTATTGAATTGTTTCGTGTCATTTCTATCATTTATTATTTTATGTGCAATAATTTTATTCAAAAATTATAATTATCATTATTACGCTTTTGGCAAATATTTAATCTTTATTACCTATTTCAGGAGAACTTAAAGAAATGTTTATAAACATTTAAAAACCCCAAAAAACTATTGAGCCGATTTCACGTTTTTTCTTAAAAATTGTCTTCTGTAATCATTTTTTGTAACTTCTTACATAATTGCACTTTTTATTATATAAAATCTCAACCTTAGAGATTACGAAATGGAATTTTCCATTTTGTTAGCATTATGTTTTTCGTTGGTAACAATTCCATTGGGGAATGCCAAAACCAAAATTAAGCTCTCTTCTGATGAGGCCAAGCATGGAAGAGCTATGAGTTTGTCAAGCAAAACTTCGTTGAAAAAGCCTACGAATGACGACGTGATCAAGCTGTTTGTGCGAGATGTGTTTGATCACTATAATCTTATTGGATCAATTCTGTACGACGGAGACAAGGCGACGGTGATCGATTACAGTAAGATCGAAGCGGTATTGTGCAATGGTGACCATACCCAGGTAATCAGAAAATTAATTTTTTTCGAAGGGTTTAAATTTACATTTAAATATAAACATTTTCTAAATTGTTGCATTTTCCAATTTTAAAATATAAGAAAATATTTAAAATTAAGATAAATAATTCTCCGAAAGTGAATTTAAATTGCGACCAACCAGCCCGTGGGAATGGAAAGAATGTTGACCAGAAGAGTGCCAAAACAGCAAAAAATGGCTTTATTATTATTATTTTTTTTTTTTATTAATATTATTTAGGCACCAAAAAATTCGAAAATCCGAACTCATTAATAATGCCATCTTTTGAGAAGGAATTGGCAAATATCAAATCAATTAATCCGCCTGACAAAAGGATGATTAATTTGTTATGCAAATTGCATATAAAAATCAACGATTCCATTTCATCTATTGGTGAAGTTGAAAATATTTTAAACTTTTTTCCTGCTCTTTTATTAAATTAGAAATTCCGATTTCCAAAAAATTGTTCCTTGGAATTACGATTTCTGAAAAATTATTGAGCTAGGAATTCAGATTACGGGTTTTTTTGGCGTCGGAATTACATATACCCAGTACCCGGGGACTCAGTCGTTAGACCCTACTGAGTAGGGCTTCGATTTTTAGGTAAAAAAAATCGCAGAATAGGTACTTAAAAAGTTAAAAAAAAATCTCAAAATAGGTACAAAAATTCCAAAATAGGTACCAAAATAGGTAAATAAAAATTTTTATTAACGATTTTTTAGTGGAAAAAAGCAAACAAAGAGGGAAAATTTTGGTTCTACATATCTCTTTGTAAACGAAAATTTAAATATATTAATATTTTCTTAGATAATATTGACATTTTAAATTAAAAATTTTGTCAATAGAAAAAATAAATAAATTTTGGGATAAATTTTTGAGAAATTTTTCCAATTCTTAGGGTGCATTTTTGAAAATTTTTTTGGTCGATTCTTATGGGTATATTTTTTGATTTTATTGCATTTTTGTTAAGAATTTTTTGAAAATCCTTAAAATAGGTAACCAAAATGCCGAAATAGGTATAAAAATAGGTACCTAGGTAATAGGTAGAAAAATCCCGAAATAGGTAAAAATAGGTATTATAAAAGTGGGTGTAGAAGCTCCAAACCAAGCTAAAAACTCGTTTTTTATGCTTATCTCAACGTTACAAGTGCGCAAAAATTTTAGGTATTTACCTAAAAATCGAAGCCCTACTACTGAGCTATTAAATTTCAGAATTTTCTGAACAAAATGCCAAAATTCAAAACTTGAAAATGGTGATTGCGGAGGCAGCAGTTGTTTTGGCAAAACAATGGCACATTCAAATAAATGAAATTGTGCCTTTGGAAGAAGGACAGAAAATTGAACAGAAAACCATGTTGGGGGAATTGGCCGAACTTTGGAACCAATACAAAAGCCCTAAACCATCGGAAAATGGTGAGCAACCAAAATGTTTTATTTTTGAGTTATTTAAATTATAACACGATATGGGCCTGTGCACAGAGGCCTGGGTGGTGGGTTTTTCCTAGAGTAGAGCGGGACCGGGACCAAAACACGGACAACTGAGTACCGAGGTCCCGGTTTTGACCGGGACCGGGACCAGTCCTGGGTTTTTTCCCGGTTTTCCCAGCCAAAAATTCCCGGTTTTTCAACCCGAATAGGTCCCGGTCCCGGTTAAGCCCAAAATTCCCGGTCCCGCTCTACTCTAGTTTTTCCTGAATCCATCCATGTCCACGCATTTTTTGAAAACCTAAAAATTCTAAACCAGGCCTAGGGATTAGTCGATGTTTAGTTTAAAATAAAATGACTTTTTACAATAATAATTCTTTTTTCGGCCATTAAGCTGATGAAAATCACGAAAATCACCAGCGAAAGACGCGCATACTTAAACTGATCATGGATTTTGCGGCCGATGGAATCGACGGATTGGCCAATTTAAAAGGTGCCAAAAGTTTGTAAGACAATTAAAGCAATTAAGACTAGTTCAATCAATTATTAGCTTATTTGGCAAAGAACTGTTTGCAATTCATAGTTTAATGCTATAATTAAAAGTGAAATTTTGAGTTTTCAATTTTCTAACTCGTGCAGAAAACCAAAAACGACAAAGGCGGCGCAGAAAAAAGCGTCGTTCCTTCCAAAGTGCTATTAGCCTTTTAATTGGTGTGCTCGTTTTTTGTTGTTTGGCCATTTGGTTGGTCAACAAATATTGCAATTTCGCGACAAATTCACCGACCTTAAATGAGGCGACACCAAATTATGCGGAAATTGACGATGAAAATATGCCGGCGTTGGAAGAAGTGCCATCATCGCCTCCCAAAAATGCCATACAAAAAAGCCAAAAACCAAGAGATGGCAAAATGAATAAGAAGAAGCACCGTACACCGGCAAACTCGGAATCATTGCGTAAGCCTATTTCAGAGCCAGGGAATAATGAAGTAATCGACTCAAATTTTGGGTTTCGTTCCAGGAATTGTTTGGGCATTAAGTTGTGCCATCGATTCAAACTCTCATACCTATTTAGATTAAATTTGGTAAATACAATTGTTTTTTTAATTTGATTTTATCTAAAAATTATCATTTTCAATATATTTCTTTTAAGCAATTTTTTTTCTTTTGTGATTTTACCGCATTTTAGCAAAGCATATGCGGTAAATTGTTGCCGTGCCGAACTCATTAGTCTTTAGTTCCAGTTAAACCTAATCATTTACCGAGCCAAGTAGCTGTTGGCCATCTTGACAATGCAAATTTGTCACAATTTGACCGAGATCAGTTATATTATTCTTCACATTATGGAAAAGGAGAATCGTCGGCACCAAGTCTGAATTTATTAGTAAAAAATAAATTAGTACAGACAATTCCAAAAATTTTCATAAGAAATGTCTAAATTTTTATTTATTTGTTTTTGCAGGCCCCTACATTTTCTCCAGAGAACGTATGTTTTTCTATTTAATTAAAAAATAAAAGTTTATTTTTAATTTTCTACAGAAAACCACTTCTATAGTGATTCATTTTCCGACTGAAGCAATGGAAAATGAATGGCTTATTCAAGGATAGAAAAATTTATAGTTATTTTGATCCAATGACCATACAGTATTTGTTCGGTTTTTCCTGAAATTCCCAATAATTTTAAATTTATTAACTATTTTACACGATTTTCATTTTTCCCATGCTGGTCATAAAACCCATAAAATGGATGAGTAATTTTCAAAAAAAATAAACATACAAAAAAAATATGGAATAAAGCAAATTCGGAACATCAGAGTTCGGCCTGGCGTTGGTTTTTCGACAGGCTCCGCCGTGAAACCCATATTTTTCGTTTTTTATTATATTTTTTAAAGGTTAAAAACGAACATGTAAATGGTAGTTCGTAGAATGGCTGTTCGTATAATGGAGTTGCGTTAATAATCAAAATGAATTTTTTGCTAGAAAACCTCAAAAATTCAAAAGACCCATTTCCACAAAAATTGATTATTTCAAAAAATGAATAAAATGCCAACAAAATATTCACAGAGCCACGAAAAGATCTGAAAGAAATTTTGTAATGAATTATTAGTTAAAAAATAATGTAAACTTTGTCCGAATTGTGATGAAAATTACTGAAAAATTTAACAAAATTATTAAAAAATTGTTTAGATTATCAAAAATATTTAAATAAAAGCACCTTCAATATTATCATTTCTTCGTTCTCGTTTATTTGCGTTTCATTCATTGTAATTTAGGAAATGCTTTTACAAAAATTTAATTTTTTTATTTTTTGGAATTTAATATAATGAAGATTTACAGTGAAATAAATGGCTTAACTCAAACTAATCACTGAAATTTTAAATTTTAAAACATTGGCTCCTATTCGTGACATTGCAAAACAGAAATTTCTTTTTTTTTTTGTCAGTTTTCGTTTAAAAGTGTCACGCAACAAATGGTGGGGAAAATGGTAAATTTTTTTCTGACTTACAACAGAAAAGGTGGAGGAGCTGAGAAAAATTTCATAAATTTCATGACAGAATAGGTGCATTTACGAGTTGTGCTTCGAGTGCGACGCAGAAGAAAGTGTCCGACATCAGCATGCGGTTCAAATGCCTCCGCTCCACGGTCAATCTCGAATTGAGTTGTGCCAATGTAGGTTTTGGCAAAATACGCCAGCCATCCTTGAACTCCAAGCGGTGCCGCGCTGACAATAGTTGAAAAAGCGCGCCGAACGTAAATCTCTGAATTTTGTCTACCTGTTCGCCATTTGGTCGAGCGCTTCATTGGTGCCGAGCAATTCGAAGACTTCATCGTCGATGTTTGTGGTATTTCCGGCGTTTCTGTTTGCAAATTTCAATTTTTTGGCAATGATTTCGCGCGCTTTTGACGATCACCACAACAATAACCTAAAAAAATAAAAATTTAATAAATTAAACATTCGGTATTTTTTTTTTACCAGGCTGGAATGACCACCGTGGAAAGGTCATTAACCCTTATGTCGACAAAAAACTGAAAAGCTTAAATTTGAATTATGAATTTATTTAAAAAAAGTAAATCAATATTTCCAGCTTTTAAGCATTCATTAATTAATGATCATATGTATCGCCATGATCAGTTGGCCAAAGAAAGTGGCCACCGCGTAAATTGTCATTTTGCGCTCAATGGCCACATCTTGGCCATTTTGTTGGTAATAGCTGCGCAATTTGTAGGCCAAAAGGGTGGCTAAATTTATCAAAAGGCAAACAATGAAAAAAATAAGAACAGAGAAAGCGGCGATTTCGCTGTTATTTATCTCCTAAAAAGGTGAATTTAGATAAATTTAAATTAAAAATAAATAATAATTATTATTAAAGTCAATACATTTGCGGTCTTATGATCGTCAATAGTGAAGGTGACATTGTCATTTTGGATATGGATGTACATGTCCAAACGAAAAATTGGAGCGGTAAAAGGCAGCGGAAAGATGAAAGAGAAAGCGACAACAAAGGGCAGGCCGACACGCCATAACTAAATGAAATGGGAATTTAAAAATAACCTTTAAAATAGCTCAATAAAACCTTTTCGTAGTTAATCAGGAAAAGAATGGCGCTTAGTCGATTTAATAACAAAAAAGCGGTCAACAAATTCTCCAAGTGAAAAGCATAATGAAGCATAAAATAAAGAAATGCCAGTAAAATCCGCGGAAATTTGAGGTAAATGGGCAGGAAAAGGCCAATTTTGCAAAATCGGATGGCCAAAAAGTTGACAACATAAGTGATCAAACTCTGAATAATTGAAAATCAATTAATTCTTGGCCATTCATTAATTGCCATAATTATTGGCCATTCATTAATTGCCAATTTTGATTATGTTCTTACTAAAATTGCACGGATAATAACGAGGATGAAAAATGGAGAAGAAAAAAGTTTGAAGTTGGTGACAATGGCCAGCAATAGCGAGCAGTACAGCACGGCAGACGGAATGCCAATGGCCAAAGCGAAAAAAAGGGGGCACAAACTCGAATTGGCCAAAATGGACATGGCGGAGAAGAACGGAGCAGAGACGGAGGAGCCCATTGGGGGAGGATGAAATGGTGTAACGGGGAGGAAATAATAAATTTTAAAGTAAAATTAGAAAATAAATTATAATGTGGCATTTTGTCGTTTAATAAAACATAATTTATTGTCAAAATTTCATTTCAACAAATTATAATATACAGGCTGAGAAAACATTACTAGAGGCCTATTTGCCATTTTTACTGCATATTTTGAGGGTTTTTTAAAGTCTTGCCTAAAAATATTTCCGGAGTCATGGCAAAAGATACAAAAGGCATAATGTACAATAAAAATTATGGAAAAATCATTATAAATTTTTCAAAAAAAAAAAACTGAAAACCCTAAATAATATATTTTTTTGCCAATTTCTTATTATATTTTTAATTTTTCTTTAATTTGAAATTTTTAAAATTTTGTACGCTTTGCCAATTCTACGTTTTGCCTTTGTGCGTTTCTATCATTTTAATGGGTCTGTTCGGGCAATCAGCATTTGAATAAGGCCCACACAATCAACCATTGTTCAAATTTTTTTTTCATATTTTGCACGCGATTTGTCATGTAATTAATGAAGAAAGTATTATTGTTGCATTTTGCCTTCATTTTCAATTCTTAGAATGGTAAACTATTGACAAAAATTAAATGTGAGATTTAATTAATAAAATTAAAATGACAAAATGACAAAATGTTGTGACTTTTTGAAATGTGTGAAAAGGTTGTTTATTTAAATTTCAAAAATTTATTTTACTTATTTTGTCCTTTTACACAAAATATTTACAAATATCACATAACAAATGTGAAGCGGACGGACCTTTCAATTCAATTATTAAATGAAATTCAACAAAGTTTTGGTTAATTATGCTTTAGCACCCTTTGCCACATGCATATTTTCGCGCTTGGCGGGGTCAGTCTTGGGAAAATCGGGTCGGGATTGACCAGGAGCAGAAATAATAATACAAAAGCACTGTTTTTTCAAAAGATTTTGGCTACATTGTGGGCGAGGGTCCGGCGGTGCCGATAGGCGCCGGAAAATTTTCGAAATCTGAGTGAAATATGTTAACAGAATTTGCCAAAAAATGACCGATATTTTGGTAAATTTGCGGTTTTAGGCTGTTTAAGAAAGACAAAATAATACAGACCCCCATTCTTACCAGTGCTTATTTAGTCCCGCCGGGACCGGGACTGGCAAAACCGGGACAAATTGCCAATTCCAAAAAGGAAAATTGGAAATTTACGAATTGGAACGGCCATGAAAGTGAACTCCGCTTCGCTTTTCAAAACCGACGTGGCGGCAGATGGCAAAGACATCAAATTCGTACTCGACAGCGGGGCTGAAATAATTGTGATCGATGAACTATCACATGAAGTCATCGGCAGCCCCCGACTCCGCAAATGCACCGAAAGTGGATGCATGTTCGATGGAACACAAGTCAAATTCGTCGGAAAGGGAGTCGCAAATTTCAAATTCCGCAATACAAGGGCGTAGCCAGGACCTTCGTTTCGGGGGGGGGGCAACTCAAAAAGTCGGTTCTTAGGGGTGTATTTTTTCGTATTTGTAAACCTCTATTTTTAGGGGTGTATTTTCCTGTTTTTTTTTATTTAAGGCCAATTTTTTAAGAAAAAACTTTTAGGGAGTCGATGACGGAAAATTTTGGAAATTTTGGCTCTATTTGTTAATTGATTTCATAAAAAAATGTAATTTTGGCAAAAAATATATTAATTAAAATATATTTATGGAAATATTTTTATGGAGCATTGGATGTGCGAAAAACTGAATTGTTTGGCCAATTTTCTCTCCACACATTATCTGCTCGCCTGTACCTTCACCAATCGGCTGGATCAATTTTTTCTGCATTGACTTGGGTCATTTAACGCCGAAATAAACCTAATAAAATTGTTTTTTCTAATTTCCGCCTTTGTTAGATGAAACGTAAAAATCCTGGTAGCCAAGACATTAGAAATTTTTTCAATTTGCCTTCGACGAGCGTCTCGCGTCCACTCTCGACAGCAGAAAATATATTCGAGAACAATGCTGAAAGCCAAAACAACGATTTTGTCGGATATTTATCAGAAAATTCAGAGGATGAGGAAATCTCCGAAAAAGAAGCATTGGAACGGCCGATTCGTTTGCCAAAAAAATTTCGACGACAAGCACTTTCTCCACGAGACATTGGTCTGACTAATCCTTTTCATTTTCAAATTTAACTCGCACGCCTATGCATAGACTATTCAACCGGTCTGAACAATGCCCTTCAAGACCACCAACACCCACTGCCGCTACCTGAGGATATTTTCGCAACCTTAAATGGAGGAAAATATTTTTCGCAAATCGACCTCAGGGATGCATATCTCCAAATCGAATTGGATGATGAATCGAGAAAAATCTGCTCGATTTCAACACACCGTGGCAATTATGAAGTTAAGAGACTTCCTTTTGGCGTAAAATCAGCGCCAGCCATATTCCAATCGGTAATGGACCAAATCTTGGCAGAATTTGAATTCGCCACAGCTTACTTGGATGATGTGATCATCGTAAGCAAAAGCGCCAAAGAGCACGCTGATCACTTGAAGAAAGTTTTGGAAAAATTCCAAGAATGGGGATTCCGGATCAAATTGGAAAAGTGTTCGTTTTTCCGAGAAGAGATCAAATATCTCGGACAAATCATCGACAGAAACGGACGGAGACCGGACCCGGAGAAAATCTCAGCAATTAGTAAAATGCCCGCACCCACAGATGTGCCATCGCTGCGTTCATACCTCGGAATGGTGAACCACTACCAGCAATTCGTCAAAAACATGCGTTTTGTACGAAAACCGCTAGACGATCTGCTGAAGCAGGACAACGAATGGAAGTGGAGTGAAAAATGCAAACAAGCATTTGACAAAATAAAAGAAATTTTGTCATCTGATCTTCTGCTCACGCATTACGACCCAACAAAGGAAATCGTGGTTGCAGCTGATGCATCCGAACTCGGGATTGGAGCGGTAATCTCCCACAAATTTCCCGACGGAACAACAAAGGCAATTGCACACGCTTCATCATCTTTAACGGCCGCTGAGAAAAATTATTCTCAAATCGAGATAGAAGGATTCGCACTGATTTTCGCCGTGCAAAAATTCCATAAAATGATCTATGGACGGAAATTCACGCTGCTAACGGACCACAAACAACTTCTTGCCATGTGATGCCAGAAGGAACGGAGTGTGGGAGAAAGTGGGATAAAGGACCTGAGAGAACCTCTAAAAGTAGCGCCCGTAGCTCAGTTGGTTAGAGCACGGCACGGATTGCTGGGGTCGTGGGTTCGAGTCCCACCGGGCGAGTTACCTTTTATGTTCTACAGCCATCTTCGGAAGCAAAAAAGGGGTGCGTCAATGTAGTGCCAACCGACTCCTCCGATGGTCGCTGATCCTCCTCGCATACGATTTCAGCATTGAGTACATCAGCACCAATGATTTTGGTCAAGCCGATGTGCTTTCAAGGCTGATCGCAAAGGGAAAAAACGACGAAGACCGAGTGATTGCATCTCTCCGATCAGATTCGGAAATTGACGACATTTTGATCGGATCAATTGATGCACTGCCAATAAAATTTAAGGAAATTGTCGCAGCTGCTGAAGCCGACAAAACCATTCAAAAAGTCAAGAAATTTTTGACGAATGGTTGGCCAAGGAACGTCGGAGACGAAAGTGCCGAAATAAAGCTTTTTCATCGGATCAAAGAACAGCTTTGCATCACGAGAAATTGCCTGATGTACGCCGACCGAGTTGTCATCCCCGAAAAACTTCGGCAGAAAACTCTTCATTCATACCGGACTACGCCAAATCATTCGTTGCCGAACAGCAAAACACCTGCTGAAATGTTTCTGGGAAGAAAACCCCGCACAACTTTGGATTTGTTGCGGCCGCCACCAGCACAACCGATCGAAAGAGACTAGAAATGGCGAGACGCTTCAATAAGTGATTTGGAACCAAATTAAGGGAGTTTTCGATCGGAAACAAGGTCTTTGCACGCCACAGAATTTCCCAAAATTGGCAACAGGGCAAGATTTCAAAGCGAACTGGTGTGATTTACGATGTGACATTCGCCGATGGTAAGTCAGGGCGATACCACGCCAACCAGCTTCGTCCTCGCAACACATCTGACTCCGACGAACAGCTCTCGGTGATGCTCGAAATCTTCGACATCCCAAGACCGGTTGCTGTTGAGGAGCAGAGGGCAATCCCAGTGGAAATGCCATTGGAGGACCCGCATGGCGAACAGGAAAATTTGGGAGGTCAAATTGACCAGGGACAGCAACGACGGTACCCTCAGCGAAATCGCCGTCCGCCGCAGCGCTTCTCACCGTAACCTGGGAACCGCGCTTAAGGGGGGAGGTGTTCGGGGTATTGCCGCCGATGATTTGAATGTTCGTGACATAATGCCAATCCAATCGATTCCCCTTATTTCATGTTGTTCCCTCGCCCATAAATATGCTCCCATTCTCCTCTCAGATTGTCTTCCCTTCTTTCATTTTGCATTTATATATTTGTTCCCCAAATTATTGTGACTTTTATTTTCCTTCTCCAATAAATAAATATTTAATTGGACTTCAACAAAACCCTCGGACCGAACAGATTTCAACTCGAAAAACCCATTTCTTAAAGTCTTACCAATAAATTAAATGAATTTGAAAAGATAATTAATAGTCAATAAATTTTCTAATTTAAATAAATTTTCAATTATTAAAATTATGATTCTTTTATGAAATTCATGGCATTCAATTAATTAATTTTATTAAGTAATTTTTATAATTATTTTTTAATATCTATTGAGGATCAATTTCACCTATTGATCACATTTTTAGCAATGTTTTTCCATATTCATTAAAATTGAAATTAAAAAATTATTTTCTGATGAAATTAAATTTATTTTAATACAAATATATTTAATAAATTATTAATTAATTTTGTACATTTTTTAGTGATGCTTTTTATATTTGTGTTCTTATCATAAACAATTCAACTGACAAAGCATTGTCAGTTAATCTGTGTAAAAAATGTCGACCAATTTTTGCTGAATTGAGTAATTAAACGCAACCAAAATAAATATTATTAGTGTTTTTTGCTTGTCTTCGTGTCCGCCGCGCCTAATTACTCTAATTACCCTCCCCCTCCCCTGCGGCGATTGTTTTGTGATTGACAAATAATTGTAAAAATTTTATGATTTATATAAATTTAAATTTTTTAGGCTTTAGGCTCTAAAAAGAAAAACCTAGAAAATAGGCCCTAATAACTCGAAAAGTACCTTAACAACCACCAAAAAACAACAACAACTTGTTTTTCGTGTATTTCAGACCATAGGGAGCTCAGCAAATAAAAATTGAAGCCCTAGTGATGAAGTGTGAAAACATCCAATGGGACGTAATTACGAAATGGCATTTGAAATTATGATGAAATTCATGGCTTTAATTATTTTAATATTATTTATTAATATTTTATTATTAAGAAAATCTATTGATGATCAGTTTCACTTATTGATCGCCTTTTTGGCAATGCTTCTCCACATTCATTAAAATGAAATAAAAAATTATTTTCCGAAGAAATTAGCTTAATTTTAATACAAATATATATATTAAAAATATTAAAAACTTATTAATTAATTATTTATTATACTTTTTTTAGTGATGCTTTTTCTCCTTTTTATATTTGTGTTCTTAATCATAAACAATTCAACTGACAAAACATTGTCAGTTAATCTGTGTAAAAAATGTCGACCAACTTTTGCTGAAATATTTGGCGAAGAATGGCAAAATGAAATAATAATTGGAGGAGATGAAAATGAAAATGAGACTGATCAAAATGCAAATTTTCATCAAAATGATCAAAATGAATCAACTGATCAGAGCGATCAGTTGGATGTTCAACAAAAAATCGAAATTATTCACAAATTTCACGCAATTAGAGAAGGAATTAAGAAACGGGGAAAATATTCGTCAAAAGTTTGGGTTAAAACTGAGCAAAAAATTGCGAAAAAATTGGGAATTAATCGACCAAAAATTTACGAATGGAAAAAAGAATTTGGAATTTATTATTATAAAAAGAAAAAACAGGAATTTATTGAACGAATCGAAGAGATTAAAAGAATGTCCAAATATGGAAAACAGAATCAATTTGCGAAAGAGTTGGGCATTGATGAAAAAACATTAAGAAAATGGAAAAAGGAATTTGGCATTGAAATGATCAAAAGTAAATTTTAATTTAATTTAATAATTATTTATTTTTAATTTTTTAAGGATATTCGAATGAAGAGAAAATGAGCAAAATGAATGATTATTTGAAAATGAAGAAAGCAAATCCGTCTTTGAGTGATAAAGAAATTGCTGAATTTTTAAAAATCGCTCAACGCACCCTACTAACATGGAAACAAAAATTTTAATAATTTTACTTATTTTCCTGTTAGCCTATGAATTATTGTGCTTTATTTGTTTTTCCCCTTTTATCTGTTGGCATTTTCCTTTTAATTGTTTTTTTTTATTCATAAATGATGTAAAAATAAGAAAGGATAAAGAGCTTTAATTAAAATTATCATAAGAAAATATATTAAAATTCACAGTTATAATGAGGATTGGCATTTGTGCTCTATTTCACGTTTTCTAAAATTTATTATCCACAAAATAATAAAATTTTATTTTCATATTTTGGTTGATTTTTGTGATTTTATGATGTTTTGGGTCGGCAGCATTTAATAAGTGTCGTTTTGGACTGGTGACCTTTTGGTGGATAAGTTTTGGGTAGGACAAAATCTGCTGTCTCTTTTTGCGCTCTTATTCTTCACCCCACATTAAGTGGAAAAAGAAATTAGGAAATTGAATAGTAAGAAAGAAACCAAGAGACCCTTCTTTAAGTGACAAAGAAATTGTTGAATTTATTTTGAAAATCACTCAGCCCACCTAATTTTTTATAATTTAGCCTTAATTGTTTAAAATAATAAATTGTTCTATTAAAAATTTATTGGAAAAACTCATATAAAAATAATTTCCAAGTAAAAAAATATTTAATTTACTGGATTTAGAAGCAGAAATTAATTTACAAGCATTAATTTCGCATTTTGGCGAAAAATCTCTACTTTAGACAACGTTTGGAATTTTTAGTTTAATTTTTGTGCCTATTTTCGCACTTATTTTTTTAAAATTTTTTACGACATTTTAGAGGTTAAATGAATATTAATATAAATGTAAAGAAGGGAATTTAATTGGAAAATTTAATATTTTCAAATTTTTTTAAAAATTTTTTTCAACTCTACCAATGATGGTCTTTTTAAGTAATAAAATGGCAAATTATTTCAATTTTCTTTTCATATTCACGTAAAATGAAATAATATTTATTAAAATTTTTTTGTTATTTATGGATTTAATAAAAAAAACACTTTAATGATAAAAAACTAAAAAATTTATTTTTTATTAATTTTAGAGATGGGATTTTTTTTTAATTTTTGTATTATTATTTCTGCTCCTGGTCAATCCCGACCCGATTTTCCCAAGACTGACCCCGCCAAGCGCGAAATATGCATGTGGCAAAGGGTGCTAAAGCATAATTAACCAAAACTTTGTTGAATTTCATTTAATAATTGAATTGAAAGGTCCGTCCGCTTCACATTTGTTATGTGATATTTGTAAATATTTTGTGTAAAAGGACAAAATAAGTAAAATAAATTTTTGAAATTTAAATAAACAACCTTTTCACACATTTCAAAAAGTCACAACATTTTGTCATTTTGTCATTTTAATTTTATTAATTAAATCTCACATTTAATTTTTGTCAATAGTTTACCATTCTAAGAATTGAAAATGAAGGCAAAATGCAACAATAATACTTTCTTCATTAATTACATGACAAATCGCGTGCAAAATATGAAAAAAAAATTTGAACAATGGTTGATTGTGTGGGCCTTATTCAAATGCTGATTGCCCGAACAGACCCATTAAAATGATAGAAACGCACAAAGGCAAAACGTAGAATTGGCAAAGCGTACAAAATTTTAAAAATTTCAAATTAAAGAAAAATTAAAAATATAATAAGAAATTGGCAAAAAAATATATTATTTAGGGTTTTCAGTTTTTTTTTTTTGAAAAATTTATAATGATTTTTCCATAATTTTTATTGTACATTATGCCTTTTGTATCTTTTGCCATGACTCCGAAAATATTTTTAGGCAAGGCTTTAAAAAACCCTCAAAATATGCAGTAAAAATGGCAAATAGGCCTCTAGTAATGTTTTCTCAGCCTGTATATTATAATTTGTTGAAATGAAATTTTGACAATAAATTATGTTTTATTAAACGACAAAATGCCACATTATAATTTATTTTCTAATTTTACTTTAAAATTTATTATTTCCTCCCCGTTACACCATTTCATCCTCCCCCAATGGGCTCCTCCGTCTCTGCTCCGTTCTTCTCCGCCATGTCCATTTTGGCCAATTCGAGTTTGTGCCCCCTTTTTTTCGCTTTGGCCATTGGCATTCCGTCTGCCGTGCTGTACTGCTCGCTGTTGCTGGCCATTGTCACCAACTTCAAACTTTTTTCTTCTCCATTTTTCATCCTCGTTATCATCCGTGCAATTTTAGTAAGAACATAATCAAAATTGGCAATTAATGAATGGCCAATAATTAATTAATTGATTTTCAATTATTCAGAGTTTGATCACTTATGTTGTCACCTTTTTGGCCATCCGATTTTGCAAAATTGGCCTTTTCCTGCCCATTTACCTCAAATTTCCGCGGATTTTACTGGCATTTCTTTATTTTATGCTTCATTATGCTTTTCACTTGGAGAATTTGTTGACCGCTTTTTTGTTATTAAATCGACTAAGCGCCATTCTTTTCCTGATTAACTACGAAAAGGTTTTATTGAGCTATTTTAAAGGTTATTTTTAAATTCCCATTTCATTTAGTTATGGCGTGTCGGCCTGCCCTTTGTTGTCGCTTTCTCTTTTATCTTTCCGCTGCCTTTCACCGCCCCAATTTTTAGTTTGGACATGTACATCCATGTCCAAAATGACAATGTCACCTTCACTATTGACGATCATAAGACCACAAATGTATTAGTTTAAAAATAAATGATTTATTTTTAATTTAAATTTATCTAAATTCACCTTTTTAGGAGATAAATAACAGCGAAATCGCCGCTTTCTCTGCCGTTATTTTTTTCATTGTTTGCCTTTTACTAAATTTAGCCACCCTTTTGGCCTACAAATTGCGCAGCAATTACCAACAAAATGGCCAAGATGTGGCCATTGAGCGCAAAATGACTATTTATGCGGTGACCACTTTCTTTGGCCAACTGCTCATGGCGATACATGTGGTCATTAATTAATGAATGCTTAAAAGCTGGAAATATTGATTTACTTTTTTTAAATAAATTCATAATTCAAATTTAAGCTTTTCAGTTTTTTGTCGACATAACTGCCACAAATTTTGTTGACGAGCACAACAACCGCTTTTCCTATGTCCAAGCATGGTTCAGTGTCTCATTGGAGCAAAATGAGATCCTTTTTTTCGCAAATTTTAACCAAAGTCCATGGGTTAATGACCTTTCCACGGTGGTCATTCCAGCCTGGTAAAAAAACAACAAAGACCATATGTTTAATATATTTTTGTCATTTTTCAGGTTATTGTTGTGGTGTTCGTCAAAAGTGCGCGAAATCATTGCCAAAAAATTGAAATTTGCAAACAGAAACGCCGAAAATACCACAAATATTCATCAGATTATCAGGGTTTCGGCACGGACTCAGCCAATCAATGGAATTTGCCAATGAAATTCAGAGGAATTTAAACCGTTAGTTGTACATTAAGCTGATATTTTGATAATCCATCACATAAATTTCTATAATTTTACTATTAGCATCTGAAATGTTTTAAATTCGATTTCGCCTTTTATGTTTGATTTTCGCGAAATCATCAATTTTTCTATCCTTATTTGGGTCGTTGTTAATTTTGTTCCTTATCAATTACATAATTATTGTTGTTAATTAGTATAGACTAGACCGGAATTTTGCATTTAAGGCCAATTTTTATAAGAAAAAACTTTTAGGGAGTCGATGACGGAAAATTTTGGAAATTTTGGCTCTATTTGTTAATTGATTTCATAAAAAAATGTAATTTTGGCAAAAAATATATTAATTAAAATATATTTATGGAAATATTTTTAGAAAATATTCAAAAATAAGACAAAAATTTACAAATATATTGCAGAATTTTAAGCACATTTAAATGTCTATTCTCGGCGAGGTGCCATCTTTAAGGCGTGTATTTTTTAAGCGAAAACCGAAAAACCGGTACCCCCGATTTTCGGTTAGGCCGGTTTTCGGACCCCCGGTAAGTTGTAATTTACGAATTGCCATTTTTTGTTCCTTATCAATTACATAATTGCTGAATTTTTAATTAGTTTAGACCGGAATTTTGATTTTAAACCAATTTTTTTGAAAAAAGTTTTAGGGAGTCGACGCCGGGAAATTTTGGCTCTATTTGTTATGTGATAATTAAATAATGACCTCATTTGACTTTTAAAGTTTTAATTAATTTGGCATTTTGTTTTATTTTTTGTGTCTTTCATTTTCATTTTATGTTTTTTTGGCACTCTTCGCCCGGACTTAAATTGGTGATGCGGATGGTGTGGTAATTTAAATTGTGCTTTTAATTGTTGTGTTGTTTAAATTTAATTGATTTGGATTGCTGTGGCTTTAAGTGATTTTAAAAGTCTTCCTACTCATTCTTCTCCTTCGCCCCGTTTTGGAATTCGCAAAGAGCAAAAAAGACCCCGGAACAATCGCGAATGGGCGACCAAAACGAGAGAAAGCGAACTCGGCTTTCTGTACGAATTTCTGACAGAAAAAACGCTGCCGATTGAGCCTAAAGATCGCCAAAAACTTATGTCAATCCTTCACAATTTCACTGTTTTGGGCGGCGACCTTCTCTACAAATGTGAAAAAGATGGTAAAAGTCGTCTTTTTGTCCCATCCGTATATCGCGAAAAATTGATCAACGTGCGACACTCAGGAATTTGTTCATGACATATGAGCGGGAAGAAAATTTTTCTCCAATTGTCTGAGAAATATTTTTGGCCTAACATGTATTCCAACTGTGTTAGAGCAGCTCTTCGATGCAGAATTTGTGCTCACACCCGAAATCCGAGGTCTAATGAGCCACCAATGAAAATCGTGGCAACATCCGAACCATTTGAATTGGTCTGCCTCGACATTTTGTCTATCGGACCTGCGCATTCGTCATGCAAATACATATTAATCGCGGTTGACCACTTTTCAAAATACCTGTTAGCAACACCAATCCCAAACAAAAACGCAGACACAATTGCGCGCGAATTTGTAAAAAATTTTTTCTTAATTTTTGGGACACCAAAGAAGATTCACAGTGATCGCGGAAAAGAGTTTGTGAATGAAACTCTTAACGAAATTACCAAAATTCTACAAATGGAAAAGACCCTCACTTCGGGATATGACCCACAAGCGAATGGCGTAACTGAAAGAGTGAATCAGACGATTTTGGGAATGCTAAAACGGTCAACTGCGTCAAATTGGGAATGGGATGACCGTCTTCCATTTGTTGTGTTTTCATACAACACAACCCCATCAGAGACGACCAAAATCTCTCCATACCATCTTTTGTTCGGAAAACCGGCAAATTTTCCATCAAATATTTCCCTGCCAGTTAATCCGTTGTACACAATCGATGTGAATGGATACATTCAGTTGTTCAGGGAAAATATTGCACATTTGGTCGAAAAGGCGAGGGAACACTCCGAAAATGAGCGCAAAAAAATGAAAAGTTATTATGATAAAAAGGCAAAAGTAACTGCCAACAAATTCGCCATTGGCCAAAGAGTGATGGTCATTTTTCCCGGGTCAAACAAACGCTCTCCGCACCATAAACTAATGTGGAATCACTTCGGACCGTTCAAAATTATTGAAATTACGGATTCGACAGCATCAGTTATCCCCGTCGATAGACCGAACGATGTGCCACTGAAAGTGCCGATTGAGAGAATGATTAGGGTGCCTGACGGTGTCCCCGACACTAGTACTCTTCAAAAGGGAAAAAACCCTTACAAAAATCAGTTGAATACAATAATTTGCTTCGTCAGCCTAATTTGTGAAGAAAAAGTTGACAATGGAAAAGTTGGCGGGGTAGGAAAACAGGAAAAGTTCCAAGAAGTTGAACAAGAACAACTTCTGGAAAAAGAAGTGGAAAAAATGCCGAAGTTTTCGATCAAATCCCGAAACTAAAGTCAAAAGTTGGAGGGGAACTCAATTTTGGAGCGAATGTGTGTCAATTGAGGACAATTTTTTCCTCAGAAGGTGTGGAGGACATGGAGATGGACACCACCGAATTTGCCATGACGTGGGATTTGCAGTGTGGAGGACTTGGCCCAGAACATCGAAACTGTGTGCAGCTAATCGCGGCTGATTTGGACCCCGTGTTGGAGAGGGCCGGTTTTGGCTTGAAGGTGCCCGGAGAATTCAGGACACGGAAAAAAGGGAATCTTGGGCTTAAGGTCGTTGGCACTCCGTTGAAAGCACTTCTCGCCACCTTTCTGCTGAAGTCCGATGCCATTTCTTCCTCTGCCGTTGGAAGGAAATTGGCCCAATCAGTGATCGGTTCGCCTGTCGGATTTGAGCTGATCACGTTCATTGGAAGCCGAGAAGATCAGATCAAAAGCGGCAGAATTCCAACCAAAGAAGACTTGGAGACAATCCTTCGGAAATGGACCGATTGTTGTGCCGTCACGCGAGCCAAATTGATCAAAGGCGGGTTTGGGCGAATTCACGTGCCAATGCCACAATCGATCGAAGACTTGCCGGACGGTGAACGAAAACCCTGGGCTGAACTGCTCGAGAAGACCGGCTTCCTGTTGGAGAAAGTGAAGGCAACGTCCGTCATGCGCAAGCAGCACTTTGTCACTTCGCCACGCATCATTATGGGCGACTCAAATGCTAAGCAATTGGTAGAACGTTGGCCGACATCACATTTCATTGGCGCGGAGGACGGAACTGTTGGAGATGTCGTCCGAGCGTTTGATGCCGTCGCCCTCTCATCAAAAGTCAAAGTGGGGCTGATCATGATCGGTCGCGATGCGTTGATGCGCAATGAAACCGCCGACAGCATCATGGACAAATTGGGGCGACTGGTGCAGATGTGTGCCATGTTCCCCCATGTGACCTTCTTTTGGCTTCCGCCGCCATTCGTCCGTGATCGGCAATTCGAACACGAAACACTGATCGGAAAATTGCGCGACTTTTTTGGCCAAAAGACGAAGAACATCCAATTCGTGGCAACAACGACGAATGGCCGTTCGCTTCTTGAGATTTGGCGCTACGGCAATGGTTACAACACGGACCATGTCTCGCCAGAGGGAGTGATGAAAGAGAAGGGACTGAACATGTTGAAGGCATGGCTTCTAACCCAAGTCAAAGAATTCCCGGGTGACCAAGAGTTGGGAATTGCGAAGAAGAAGCCGGAGAGTGGAGAGAAGGGAAAAGAAGGAGCGGGGACGGCAGCAGATCGACAACACGGCCGCACCGAACCGCCTCCATTCCGACGCGACGGGCCCGTCTTTCGCCGCTCGAACAGCCGACCGTTCGTTCAGCACCCGTACTCGCGCACCGCCGTTGATCGCCACCCTTTCCGCCCCTTTCGCACGCCGAATTTGCCGAATTCCAATCGCCGTCACTTTGATCGCTGAGGACATCACTCGTTGCAAGCCGTGGATGTGATAATTAAATAATGACCTCATTTGACTTTTAAAGTTTTAATTAATTTGGCATTTTGTTTTATTTTTTTGTGTCTTTCATTTTCATTTTATGTTTTTTTGGCACTCTTCGCCCGGACTTAAATTGGTGATGCGGATGGTGTGGTAATTTAAATTGTGCTTTTAATTGTTGTGTTGTTTAAATTTAATTGATTGGATTGCTGTGGCTTTAAGTGATTTTAAAAGTCTTCCTACTCATTCTTCTCCTTCGCCCCGTTTTGGAATTCGCAAAGAGCAAAAAAGACCCCGGCAGTAAAGGGCAAATTATTTACGACGGTTAAGATATTCATAAAAAATGCAATTTTGGCAAAAAAAAATATATTAATTAAAATATATTTGTGGAAATATTTTTAAAAAATATTCAAAAATAAGACCACAAATTTACCAATGTATTGCAGAATTCTCAAAAGCAGAAAGTACGCGTTATTAAAACACTGATTTTTAAGCTTCAAACCAAGCAAATTACTATCGAGGCTTTTCTGCTCTTGGCCAATCCCGACCTGATTTTCCCAAAACCTTAGAAAATAAGCCTTGGCAAAAGGTGCCAAGGCTTTTTGAAAATCAAAACCAACAAACTTTTCACACATTTCCCAAAATTCACAATTTTTGTCGTTTTAATTTTATTAATTAAATCTCACATTTAATTTTTGTCAATGGTTTATCCGTCATTTCTAGGAATTTGAAAATGAAGTCAAATGCAACAACAAAATTTCTTCAATTAATTACATGACAAAATCGCGTGCAAAATGAGAAAAAAAGAACAAATTAATGAAAATTGTTTTAGCTGAAAATATTAAAAAGTTTCGTCTTTGAATTTATGTAAATGTGAAAATAGGCTCAAAAAATTTTTATCCAAAAATGATACTTTTTGAAACTTTTTCGGTCATTAGAGGCCAAAAGGGCCGCTTTAATAGAGGGGACCGTTTTAATAGAAGATTTGTTGAAAAAAGGCTCAAATATGCACATAAAATATGCACGAAATGCCAAAATATGCACAAATATGCAAATATGCACATAAATCGCGAAATATGCACAAATATGCAAAATATGCATATGGAAATAAGTTGTAAAAGCTTCAAAACAAGCTAAAAATATGTTTTTCGTATATTTCATGCCTCCCATAGTTCAGGAAAAAAAATATGCATGTGTATATAATTCCCAGCCCTATTTATAATGGCGCGAATGGGGGCGATAGTGACAAAATGACCATAAAATATGAAGGATATTTAATAAATCAAAGAAAAACTTAATTTAATGAAATTTAAGTGTATATCGTCTATTTCAAGCCAAATCTCAATTATTTTTTAATGAAATTTTCTTTGGCTAATCATTATTAATGAAATTTTTTCATTTTCACTATTTTTTTATATAACCCCAATTTTACATAAGAAAAATTGCAAAACAAAAAAAAAATCCATTATTCATACATTTGAAATAAAAGTATGAAGTAAAAAAATACTTTGAAATTATCGTCAAAAGTTTTGATTAAAAATGAGAAAAATTTTATGGAATAACAAAAATCGGTTTTTTTCTCGCTAATATGAAATATTAAACTAATATTTTGTAAATATTTCGTTAGAAATTTGCAATATACATTTTACTTAAATACAGTTAATTTTTAGAAAATTCACAAACAAAACCTAAATGTTTTTTAGGGTTGAAACGTTAAAACCTAGGTCAAATGGATGAAATTTTTGAAATTTTTTAGTCTATTTCAATTCATGAATCCGTCACAGCCGTACAAATTGTCAAATTTGTTGTGACGAAATAGTAACAATTCCATCAGATAAAAATTAAAATTAAAAAAAAATGAAAATTTCAAGTGTTTAGGCTATAAGAAAGGAAATATTGCCAATCAAATTTGAAAATTTGGTCGCAGAATCCAAAAAAAGATAGATCAATGCAAAAGTTTTAGAAATTCGCTAAATGTTTTTTCCCGATGAACACCAATGGAACTCAATCAAGAATCTAAGCTCTTCGGTAGAAGAAAAGTCCATCATTTGGCAATTCTGACGGATTATCTGATGTAACACTTAATGGCAAATAAATTATGATTTCAAAACTTTTTCCGACCGAAATTTGGAAAAACCCTAAAAAACTCGGAATACCAGAAACATTGGTAACCGAAAGGGAGGAACCCAATTTACCGGTCGGCACATTTTCAAAGTAACTTTTATCTGACGGCACAAAAAATTTGCAACGTTTTGAAACCTTACGAGTGCGCCTTTATAATTTTTTTTATTAATTTACGGAAATTGAAAAAAATGCCAATTAAAAAGAAAAAGCTAACAGATAAAAAGAGGAGAAATAAATAAAGCACAATAATTCATAGACTAATCGCAAAATGCAACGGAAATGGAAATTTAAAAATTTACGAATTTATTTGTTTTTCCCACTTTCTTAGAAGAGTGTCTGTTCCAATTTCCAATAATCCGGCAATTTCTCTATCACTCGGTGAAGGAGTTCCTTTCTTCATTTTATAATAAATATTCATTTTGCTTATTTTTTCTTCATTCGAATACCGAATTCCACCTAAAAATAATAAAATATAAAATTTAAATTAAAAATTAAAAAAAAAATCATATTTTAATTCAAATTTTAATTAAATCACACTTTTGTCAATTTCAATTCCAAATTCTTTTTTCCATTTAATGAATGTTTTTTCATCAATGCCCAATGCTTTCGCAAATTGTTTCTCTTTTCCATATTTTGACATTCTTTTAAACTCGTCAATTCGTTCAACAAATTCCTGCTTTTTCTTTTCATAATAATGCTTTAAGTTTCTTTTATTTTTATTTAATTCTAATTCTTTTTTCCATTTGTAAATTTTCGTTCGATTGATTCCCAATTTTACGGCAATTTTTTGCTCAATTTTAGTCCGAACTTTTGCCGAATATTTTCCTCTTTTCTTTATTTTTTCCTTTATCACATGAAATTTATGAACAATTTCGCGTTTTGCTGATCATTGAATTGTTCGTTGTTCTGATCATTGCCATTTGAATCTTCCAAATTTAATTCATTTTCATCATTTTGCCAATTTGAGTTTTGATCAATTTCCCATCCTTGGCCAAATATTTCAACAAAAGTTGGCCGAGTTTTTCCATTCAAATCAGATAATTTATGAACACACAAACATTTATCGGTTGAATTTATTATGAATATCAACACAAAAATTAAAATAACAAATGCCATCTCTAAAAAATTGAGATTTTTAAAAATTAAAAAATTCATTTGGTTTTATTAAAAGCATAAAAGAATCTCAGTAAATATTTTAATAATCCTTTTTTAATTACGGAAGTTTTTAAAAAATATATTTTGTTAAATCATAGGCAGAAGAAATATATATTTTATTTTCATTTACATAATAAAAATTTGGATAAACATTTCTTTTTATGTAAATATGAAAAAATAAATTTGCCAATAATTTGGCATTTTATCATTGAAAAAGACCATCATCAGAAGAGTAGAAAAATTTTAAAAAATCAATTTAAAGTTGATCAGTCAAATTCCTTCTTCACTTTATAAAAAATATTTTTTCCCCATTTCTGTTCGTTAGAAAATCATAAAAATCAAAAAAATTAAAATTGGCACTGACGAATTTAAAAAATGTCATTAAATGATAGTTAGAAAACTATTAATGTAATCTATTGAATGATTGCATAGTATTATTAATTTGGTTGAATTTTAGCAAAGTTATGAAATTATGTGTTTTACATTTTTTTTTGTTTTCCTACCCCTTGTCCGGTTTAAGAAACGCCCTTAGTGGGCGGAATTTAAGAAAAGGCCTCTAGCACCATAGTTCTAAGCCTTCAGTACCCGTATGCATAAAGATCGGATCCTCAGATCACGAACCTTATTACAAGGGAAAATAGGATCCGAGGATCGGATCCGTAGATGAGGCTCACGATCCGTATGCATAAAGATCACGATCCGCGATCCATGGATCATTTTTGGTGATCCGCGGCTCAGGATCCCTATCTACCTCCGGAGTAGGATTGGTGCGCGGATCGAGTGAGAAAATTTAAAAAAATAAATTTTTTAAAGATGAAAAATTAATAAATCAGAAAGATTTATCATTTTTTGGCATGAATAGAAAAGAAAAAATAAAATAAATTACGAAGAGCCACCAAAAAAGTTTTCGGCAATATTATTGCGCAAATTAAAACTGTCAAGCGATCGAAATGTAGGAAGTGAATTAATTTGGAGGAGAGAGGGCTGATTGTCAACAAAAGTTTCATTAAGAAAATCTGGCAAATTGCGATCGATTGCAATGTTGTGCAGCACAGCTGCTGCCGTGATCAATGTTGGCACATTCTGCAATTTAATTCGTACTTCGGAATTAGCTCGAACACATATCTACCCTCAAATGCCGGTGAATCAGCAAACAATTGGGAAACATTGCGCGAAACTTCAGTCATTTCGAATTTCTTTCCACCGCCTGTGGCACGCTGATGCCTAAAGAAAATGCTGAAACCCAGCACAGCGCACATATGATTAACTTTTTTTCGGTTTGTCGTTCGTCCTTGGCCCTTTGTTTTAGATTTTTGAATTTTGTTTGGATTTGTGCAATCGTTAAGCCGCCCTGGGGCACTTCCTGAGGAAACTCACGATTCATAGAATCAGTGACAAATTTCCACGCCTCTTTTTGCTTTTCGTTTGCTTTTGCAGTTCGAGTTGGAGGGTTCAAATCATCTTGACGCGATTGAACAAGTTCGATCAAGCGAGCCACCATGGCTTCATTGAATCGCGCCGCCATTAATAATTTTAATTTTTTGGGGAAATTGATTTGGGAAATCGTGCACTAGTTTTTGACAAAAATTCAAAAAAGGCCGAAGCATGCGGCGAAAAATTGCGCGTTAGTGCGCAAGGGTTTGCCCTTACGGAGAAAACCAAATTTTAATTAAAAAAGAAAACGATAAATTTAGTTGGCTTTTTGGATCCAATTACCATGATTATCAAAGAAAATAGTAAAATTCAAACATGCAATGAAGGACAATTCAAAACTATTTTGTTAAACAATAAATTGATAAAAATTAACCAAATGACTGGAAAATATAATCATGTCGAAGAACCAACTATTTACAATATGGACCAAAAAGTCTGGAACGAAGAAAAACTACCTATTTTCCCATTCAAATATTCAAACAACTAACACTTACAAATTTAACAAATAAACAAATTGACATGTTGGAAATGTTAAAAGAATTTAGAACTAGTCGTATTATATAGATAACAGACCCATTGAGCAAAGAGAAATTTGGACGTCAACTCAATTTAAAGCAGGGCTCGGATCGAAAAATTTTCAAAATCAGAACATCGGGTCCAAAAAATCAGATTTTGGGGTCGAAAATCAGAACATTTTGCAAAATTGCTTCAAATCAGTTATTTTTACAATTTTTCGATCAAAAATGTATCAAATATTATATTTTTCGTCTCCCATTATCGATTTTAACAATTTTGGGGAGAAAATTAGCAAATCATCAATTTTAGCGCATTCGGAATCAAAAAATCAGATTTTTAAGAATTTTTTGCGGCGCATTTTTCCAAAAAACTTTTGGGAAGTGCGAGGGGAGGGGGTCCGGCGGTGCCGATAGGCGCCGCCGGAAAATTTTTTGCGATTTTTAATCGATTTGTTAACAGATTTTTATTAAAAAAATAACCAAATTTTGTCATAAATCTTATATTTTATTGATAAAATAGTGACATTATGCCATAAAATTTCAAAATTGTAAGTTTATTTAAGAAATCAGGACAAAGTTGGGTCACTCCCTCCAAATCAGGACAAATCTGACAAATCAGGACATTTTAATTTTATCAGATTTGGGCCCTTCAAATCAGGACAAATCTGATAAATCAGGACAGATCCGAGCCCTGATTTAAAGGGATAACTTTAGAAAATTTTGTTAATGAAATTGATTGGCGGACATATTTAGTTCGAATTGTGGTGATAAGCATCATTACTTAATTGGATTTACAAAATTTACAAGTGGAAACAAAAAATACTGATAAGAAGAGGAGAAATCAATAATAGAAATTCCCAAAACTTTCATCAGTCGCCGGTTGGCCCCAATTTCATTCCAATGATCGAATTAAAACATCGTTTCGTTGGGGGGGAGTGTCAGCGACCACCGACGACGAACCACAACCGAATGCCGGATCAGCAGCACGACTTCGAGAGGCGGTTGGGTGCAGCAGCAGAGGCGTGTCTTTGTGCTTGGCAAACAGATGGGTCTTGAGCCCTTTGACACTCCGCTGTGACAATTTAAGAGCAAAATTACTGACCTTTTTACTTTTACATTCCAAACACTCAACCGAATCTTCGGTAATTCGTTTAAAAAGGCCAATTTGCCAAATTGGGTGGCTCATATTAGCTTAAATTGTGGTATTTAAAAATATATTTCTTTAGTTTTTTTTTGGAAAATTTAGTTTAGTTGTATTTCATAAAGCAAATTAAACACTTTAAAAAAATTGGCATTCTGTTCTTTAAAATTTTCAAAAAATCAATTAAATCCCGCAGAATCACGCACAAAAAGACAATTTTGCGGATCCAGCTGCGGGATTGGAACTCAAAATTCTTTGCGGGACGGGATCCCGCGGGATTTATCCCGCAAAATCCCGCGCGGGATCCCGTCCCGCGCCGGGCTCTTGTTCAGATAAAAGTCACAATTGAAAATGTGCCGACAATTACTCTTCATTAAAAATAACTGCTATTACTTCTCATATACCTTCAGACCAGTTTAGATAATTTAATTTTTGTTTAGGATATTTTAACGAAAAAATGGATAAAGTGAATATTAATGATAAATTGAAGAAGGGCATTTACTGTCCGACATTCAATTTCTCATTTTTAAAAACAATTTTTCTACTCTACTGATGATAATAATTTTTCAATGATACAATGACAAATTATTGGCATTTCCTTTTTTCATATTTGCGTAAAAACAAATGTTTTACAAAATTAAAAATATTATGAAAAATAATAAAATATTTTCTGTCTACCATTTCCTAATATTTTTATTAAATCTCCAACCACAAAAATAATTTAAAGATTTGGCATAAAATTGCCAAAAATTATTTAAGTGTTTTTAATTTTAATTTTATTATTTTTATTTTTTTTTTGTAAAAGGTTCGATATTCTGCGAATTTATTTTCGTTACCTTTTCCTTGTTACAAGATGTGATAGAATTAAACGGATTTACCAAATTTATTATTTCATTTTTAATATAACTTTTTGACAGTAAAATTTTTGACTTCAGAAATACATAAGAAAACACTTTTTAATTTTTCTTTCTTTTTTAAAAAAAAATTAAATACATAAAATTTATTTTAATTTTATTGCAAAGATAAAAGAAAAATGATTTTGGTTATAAAACTAAATAAAATCAACTGAATTATCAATTAATTAAAATTGCGGCCAGTTTTTTAATCATCAGCTGAAATCAGACTCAATTGAACAGTGTGAATGTGTATTTAAACATTTACCATCATTAAAAAATGTCAAACAATTTATTATTATTTTTTTGTTGTAAAAACTGAGAAAAAAGAGACTAATAAATAATTGATTTGGATAACGTCTGCTGAGTTTAAGACACCTGCTGGCCAACCTTACTATTCTCAATTTTTTTTTCATACTTTTCTAGCTTTACTTATAATTATTTTTTTAAAATGATAAAGTAGCAAATTATTTGAATTTACTTTTTATATATTTACGTAAAATCAAATGTTTTACAAAATTAAAACATTATGAAAATAATAAAATTTTATTGCCTATGATTTAATAATATTTTTTAATTCCTTTTCTTCCCATAAAAATTAATACACTTAAAAAAGAGCGTAAATTTAAAATGATTTTGAAAAATTTTATTTAATTTTTATAATTTAAAATCAGGAAAATGTTTTTTTAGAATGGATTTTGGTACTTTAATTTTTGGCTTATTATTCATAATAAGTTCAACCGACAAAACTTTCTCAGTTGATAATTTATGTGAAAAGAAAACAAAAATTCAGCCGACTTTTGCTGAAATATTTGGCCAAGGATGGGAAATTGATCAAAATCCAAATTGTCAACAAATTGATCAAAATTCAAATTGGCAAAATGATGAAAATGAATTAAATTCGGAGGATTCAATTGGCAATGATCAGAACAACGAACAATTCAATGATCAGCAAAAATATGAAAGCATTTGTAAATTCCACGCAATAAAAGAAAGAATTAAGAAAAGGGGAAAATATTCGTCAAAAATTTGGAATAAAATCGAACAAAAAATTGCGAAAAAATTGGGAATTTGTCGGCAGAAAATTTACAAATGGAAAAAAGAATTAAAATTAAATAAAAATAAAAGAAACTTAAAGCATTATTATGAAAAGAAAAAGCAGGAATTTATTGAACGAATTGATGAATTTAAAAGAATGTCCAAAAATGGAAAACAGAAGCAATTTGCGAAAGAGTTGGGCATTGGCAAAACAACATTAAGCACTTGGAAAAGGGAATTTGGCATTGAAATTGGCAAAAGTAATAATTAATTTGAATTTTTAAATATTTTTATTTTAATTTTTTAAGGATATTCGAATGAAGAGAAAACCAGCAAAATTAATGATTATTTGAAAATGAAGAAAGCAAATCCGTCTTTGAGTGATAAGGAAATTTCTGAATTTTTAAAAATCACTCAACGCACCCTAATAACATGGAAACAAAAATTTTAATTATTTTTCTTATTTTCCTGTTGAAATTGCTGGCTTTTTGAAAGTTTCAATATATACTCTACAAAAATGGAAAAAAGAAAAAATTAACAGGCTTTTATAGCCTTTTCTTTTTGTATCAGTGATCAAAAGTTGTTCCTTGTCAATTTTTCATAATTAGTTGCACTAATTATCTTTATAATTACCCGGTTTTTTTTGTAAAAGTTTTTTATATTAAAGCAAAAAAAAGAATGCCACTATAAGCGGTGCTATGACGTTATATAAAAAGCATCAATTGAAAATTTCTAACAAAAAAAGCCTGTTGAATGCCAGATCTACACTCTAAGTGCCTGCATTATTAATCCATTTACCCTACACATTTATTTATTTTTCAACCTAATTCCTTGAAACAAAAGAAATTTAGGAGCAATCCAAAAGAACGACAGCTTTTTTGTCCCCAATAATTTTTAGCAAAATATTGTTGACAAAAAAATTGGCTATTTCTTTTGTCATCATATGAGATTGCCCGGAGATAGCCGTTATATTAGGAGCCTTGGAAAAATAGATGAACCAACTTAGACAAATAAGCATTCATAGGTTCCTGGAAAATGCCCTTTTTCGGGAATTGACCACTTTTTTATTTTTTTTTATTTTTTTTGGGGGGGAGGAATTCTCGAGGTATTTGTTCTGAATTATGATATATCCACCCGAAAGCACTTTCCCCATGCTGATAAGCGAACTAGGTCATTTTTGTTTGCATACATTTTTCGTCCAAAAAATGAATTAATTTCTTTAGCAAAAATTAAAAAAAATAATTTGATCAAAACAATGTATTTTGATAATGATCTGATAAAAAATATTTAATTGGGAACAAAAAAAAAATTTTAAAAAAATTCAATTTTTCTCAAATTTCTCTCTTTTTTAATGATATAATTAATTTAAAAATAATATATGTAATTATAAAATACTTAAAAATTAAAATCACACAATTTTATCAAATTTTTATATTAAAATGTTCATTATTTTTCTATTTTTTGGGCTGATTTCCTCACTTTTTTGCCCCACCGGCGCTGGGTGAGGCGTGGCGTCCGCCAGCCGGCCGAATGCCGCCGACTGGAAACACTCGCATTGGCTGTGCCACCCACCCCCCCACATTCATTCTTGTGGCATTCATCCATTGTGCCCATTCCAGAAGGGCATAAATGATACGGTGCTGGGACGTTAGTCAAAAACCATCAAATGAATAATTTTTGACAGAAAATTATTCATAATTTCGTCTAAAATGGATCAAATTTTATAATATTGATATTTTTCGATAGCCCTATGTGTTTTCTATTATCCTGCAAAATTTAAAAAAAATTCTTTAAGTTTAAAAAAAGTTATGACCTGAGAAGCTCAAAAACCAAGTTTTTTGAACATTTTTAGTCATAACCTTCTTGAAACTTAACGAAACTTTTTGGAATTTTGTAGGCTAATAGAAAACACTTAGTGCTGCTATTTAATGATATCAAGAATTAAAAATTTAGTTGCTTTTGGGCAAAGTTATATCAAAAATATTTTCATTTGATGGTTTTTGACTAATGTCATAGCACCAATGATACCGTACCCATCCACAAGGACCACAAAAGTGGCATGGACAATGAAAAAGTTCCTCTGCGGGTAGAGAGGTTGACAAGTAGAGCCCGGTAAATTTTTATGTTTTTAAACGAGAGAAGCCCAAAAATAGCATTTTCTCCGAACAATGCTCGATTTAGAGAGACTTATAAAACCATAAAAACACACATTTTGGCATTTTTGAGAAAAATCTGTTTGAAACATACATGAAAATTAAAAATAGACCCCTAAAAATGAATTTTTTGCAACATTTTCAAAAAAAAATTCTTTATCTTTCGATTGACGAAAGATGCTAAATCGAAGATTTCATTAATTCATCATTGGGTTTCGAAGTTCCCTGCTGAAACATATTCAACTGACAGCTTTCTTCAATTTACAAAACAATTTTATCTGAAAAATGACCATTTTACCCCCGAACACCTCCAAATATATTTGCTTTACTAATGTGCGGGCGAAAAAAAATAAAGAATAATAATTTTCTGAGATTTTTATGCAAAAATAAACTTGATTTTCCCGTTTTCGGTACATATTTTGGCATATTTTTTTAGTTTTTAGCACATATTTCAGCATTTTAAACGCATATTTTATTACATATTTCAAGATTTTTTGCACATAAAAATCCGGGCTCTACGGATAAGGCTCACGGAGCTGGACTGGGAGAGGTTAGGCAAAAAAAAAATTAAGAATTAAAATTTTGTTTCCCAAACTTGCCCGAGGTTGAAGGTACCCTCGGAATTTCCAACGGCTCAAAAAATCTAAAAATTAATGAACTTTCAAATTGAATTTTTTAGAATTATTGCATTTTTCCGTAAGACTTATTTGGACCAAAAATTCGAGACCCTCGGGTTATCATAGCTTTTTCTGTAATTCACATTTTGCTGATCATTGAATTGGTCGTTGTACTAATCATAGTCAATTGAATTCTTCGAATTTAATTCATTTTGATTTTAAATTTAATGAATTTTCAAAAGGGCTTTACACTTACTGCACAGAAAGACAAATTTGGATCGAAAATTCGAGAACCGTTGGCAATACTATTCTTGATTCTCATAGCCCAGTGGTACTGAATTCGCCGCTGCTGGTCATATGTTTGCCGAATGCCAGGAAATGCATACGTAAATCAAAAGAAAGAACAATCTTTTTTTGGCATTCGCAGAATTGCACTGTTAGCAACAGCTGCTTGCCGCCGCTCCTTCGACAATCCAACCATTCCGGCGGCTTGACAGAACGACACTAACAACAGGTGCTTAAAGTGCCAAATATAATTAAAACTTTGTGCCCTCCTCCAGCGTTGCCAATTTGGTTAGAAGCGCTGGGAAGGAATTGCTGCGCACGGCAACCACCAACAGACGGACGGGACGGCATGGCACACAAAAAGGGACAGACAAACTAATGCCCGGAGTGGTGAATTACGTAAATTTCACCAAACATTGGGGGGGTGGGGGTGTAATGTGTAGGACACGGACGGCGGACGGTACAACTTTGGCGCACTGCCATGCACCGTCGGCGGAGGGGAATAATTAGCACCAAACAAATAAGGGCACCAAAGAGACGAAGGACTCTCGAGGAATCAGTCAGTGGTGATGCCGGGAATTTGTGCCGAAAGCACAATGCATTTTTGATGGTGGCTGCGTGTTTATGAGTCCCGACTGACTCCAATTCTGTTACACAAACTTATCCCATGGTCCGATTGAAGTGGGTGGCACTTTGTTGCTGGGCTGGCATCCGCTTTTCGTGCGGGAAGGGCGCACGGATGGGGGCATATCCCAAACAAAAGTGCGCGAGAAGTAAGCGCAGCCAGCACCCACCCCGGGCAAAAGTGCCGTGCCGATATGAGTAAGCAGCAATCGGCTGGCTGGAGTTGGTCTGGTCTCGTGGCTCTGGCGGCACTGTCCTAGCATTGTGCCGTTGTTGCTGCCAGTCGGTTGGCTGGTCCCGGGCCCTTCCTTCTCGTGTCTCCGCAGTCTCATTGTGGTTGCCCGGGAAATCCGGTGTTAATTTGTAGGTTATGGGTGTGGTGTGAGTCGTGTGGATTGGATTGGATTGGATATGCCACGGCTTGGCCGCCCACCCCTCTGGGGCCATTCTGCCATGGCACTTGGCCCCCTGCTGACGGGCTGCCGGGTGGATTTTGTCGGCCCTAGAAATTAGTGCCAGCCCCTTGTCGCCGGCAGATGGATTTAATTTTGCACCCGCCAGCAAGCCAGCAATCATTCCCCACCCATTAAAGTCCTTATTACCTCACCCTTATTACCTCTCCCATTCCCGCCCCCGGGGGCATAACCATCTAATGCCAAAGCCATATCCCACACTCATACCCGGCACACAATGGGCATTGGCGGCACTTCGAAAAAGGGATAAGCTCATAGCTGTTAGCTGTTTAACGTTTGAATTTTAAACTTAAGTAAGCTTGGTTTTTAAGGCGCCAAAGTTTTTTCTCGAGAATTTTTCATTTGACAAAAATTAGTAATTTTGATGCCTTTTGCATCTTATTTTGATTATTTTTGGCAATTTTAATACTAAAATGTGCGGCAAAAAATATTGGCATTTTTATTTGTATGCCATGAAAGAACTCATGAAATTGGTCGTGGTGTGGGCTGAACTCTACCGTACCACAAAATTTTTTTTTAAATATACCGTATGACTGGTGCATTTTCATTAACACAATTTAATTTTGAATAGATATTTTTTTTGTTCTTTATTTCACTGTTTTGAACAATCGACACTTCTTTTCTTGGTTTTGTGCATCGCTATTTCCCATCTTTGGCATTTTAAAATTTTGTTTTTACATTTTTTACCCACTTTTGGCATTTTTGTCCATATTATTTGCCTTCACTTCCTTTCCATCACCAAAAGCCAAAAAGTTGTTATTTTGAGGGCAGCAGAAGATCCTTTTTCAAGCTAAGAGATCCCCCGAGGGGGGGGGGGACACTTCTCCTTTCATTCATTATTATGTGTGTGCCGGTACAGTTGTGCCAATATTCACAGGACTGTTTGTCCACAACGGCACGGCTCGGCTCCCGCAGTGTGCCAAAAGTACTGCCCACTCTCGCCGAGCCTTGCCATTGTTGTGGGTGCCAAAAAACATTTTGGATGATGCGACAAAAAGTGGCAAAAGCCAATTTTCCAGAAATATGACACCCATGAAGGCCATATTTTTACAAAAATGTTTTCTTTTACAATAATTTCATGTAAATGATAGACAAGCCAAAATTGGAAATAAAATTAAAATCCAAAACTTTTTATTTTTCGAAAAAAAATTCATCGTTTTTAGGCTAAAGAATTTTGTTCCAAGCATCCAGCAATTTCTTAAATTTAAATCAATTCTAAGTAAAAATTTTAAATTTTGTCCCCATATATTTTTCGTGAATTTCCCCGATGAGCTTTTTCAGAATTTTTGGCACGCAAAATTTTGAGGTTTTTAAAAATAAACTTTTATGCTAAAACATATGACCCACCTAAAAATTGGTGTGAATTTTTCGTAAATTCCGGCATTAATCACCTTATTATCTAAATTCTCTGAATTTTTTCCACCATAAATAGGCTAATTTCAGACAAATGAATACAATTCGTAAAATTTTTGTTAATTCATTTTAGATCCCTAATGTTCTCTATTAGCCCTCAAAATTTCAAAAATTTCGCTTGACTTTCAAAAAGTTATGGCCAGAAGAGGTTTTTCAAATATTATTGGTCATAACTTTGAGCAAAATTATAGGCAAATTTTGGTTGTTTTTTTTTTGAGTAACGCCCATTTTGATGGTTTTTGAGTAATACCATTTGACCAAATCATCCACCAATTTCTTACATTTAAATCAATTCTAAGTAAAAATTTAAAATTTTATCCCCATATAGTTAAATTTAGAAAACTTTTCCCGTAAATTCCGGCATTAGTCACCTTAATATCTAAATTCTCTGAATTTTCCACCATAAATAGTCTAATTTCAGAAAATGGACACAGACGTAAACATATGTTTTATCTATTTTAATAAAAATGTATTGTATTGTTACACAGTTATGTTTTATCCCACGCTTTACAAATGCCACAAAGGCCATTAAATGTGCCAATGCCATTTATTTTCGTCAGTATTTTCTTTACATTCATTTACATCATTCCTTTTCCCCAAATTTCTTTGATCATTTTCTAATTACAACCCGCAAAATTTTCCTCCAAATTTCCCGGCTAATTAAAAAACCATGACCAATCCCTAAAATTAAATTTTCCTGAAAAATTCCCCACCCTTCCCCCATTGTTTGCATAACCATTTGTGCCCTCCACCAAATGGTCGCCCAAAAATTCGGTGGCCATGCCGAATTAATCCGTAAAAAAGAAAAAGATAATGCTTGATGGATGATGATGATGGATTTGTGTGTGTGTGTGTGTGTGTGGGTGTATTAATTGTACCGATCTGTCGGCGATGGGACGGTTAGGCACACACACAGAAAAACCCCCGAGGGGAAGAGGGGCGGCGGCAAACTTCAAAGGGAATCCTTTTTTGGTGCATTTTCGGCACCGCCATCAATGAAGTCACTTCAAAAATGCCATTTGTGGCAGAGGAAAAAATGAGAGGAACCTCTTCAGGATAATCCGGGGTCATGGGAAGAGATGGGCGGCGGAGGAACGGAGGACGGAAGAGCAGCAAAGATCCGTCATCAAATCCCCGGAGGGGCTTTAATGAAGAGGTACCGGATGGGTGGGAGGGGGTCCTTGAGATTTCTTCGTTAATGAGTGGAGAGCGGGGCAGGGGACGGAGGACGGACTGGCTAAATTACAATGAGTGACTGAGTCAGTGAATGACCTGCAGAGCCTTTAAATGGCGGAAATTTTGAGTAAAAAAATGGAATCTCCAAGGATTACGGTAGAGAAGATGCCCTGTAGAGAATTTAAATGCCGGAAATTTGTGTCTAAATTTGAAAATGAATCTCCAAAGATTACGGTAGGGTAGAGGATGGCCTCTCTAAGAACCTAAGTGCCGGAAATTTGGAGTCTGTCTAAATTTGAAAGGTACCTAAATTGTGATGGACTTTTTAATCACGAAAATTCGAAAATTCAAAGGCCAAATCGTAACCAGATTTATGAATTTTTAGACTAAAAATTTCCACAATTTATAATTTTTTTAAAAAATCAAAAAAAAATGGAATGATTTAAAACAGAGTTTAAAAATAATGACAAATGTCGGGACTTCAGATTTAATGTCTCATTTATATGAAGTAATTTTCCCCAAAAAACCCGAATTCTAGCCCTACTAAATCTAAAAAAAATCGAATAAACTGGACAATAGCATAAATTTGTTTACAAAAATCTCATATACCAGAAGCAATGCCCCTAGAATATAATTCCAATTTTCGAAATCGCCAATACATAAAAATTCAGGTCATGAAAAACTCTAGCAATTAAACTAATTTTCATTTTTTTTTCAATTTTCTAAAATTTTACCAAATCATTTTGTACCCAAAATCGCTTTGTCTGCAATTAATAACCGTGTAATATATTTTAGTAATCCCGTAATCACCATCCTCTATTTCAAACAATTGCACCACAATTTGTACAATAATGTCCAGAGCATTACATTACATTGGTAAATCTAGTTTTGCCGCCAGCGCCATCGCGGCGCTGGCGCCGTCGCCTACCCTCGGGTGACATCGTCCAGTCCAATCCTTTCCTCTCTGATCCAGGGGATCAAGTTTTCTGGATTATCCATCCACCCCCCCCTCTCTGTCCCGTCCAGCAAATAAAATTTTTTGCACAAATCCCATCGCCTGCGGCGGCTGTGGGTGGACGAACCAATTGGACACGGCGGACACGACGAATTGTGTTGTGCAATCGGCGCGGTCGGTGGGCAGTGATAATCGGGCGTATTGAGATGATGCGGCCGGCGTAAATTTGTGTGTACAAATTTATTTTCCCCATTTTTCACGCGGCGGCGGCGATTGGGCATTTTATTTTTACTAATTGGCCCAATTAGCGCGCTGCGCAATAGTGAATTCTTTATATATTTTTTTGGTTGGCTAATAATTGGCCCAATTAGCACAGCGCCACAGGCATCAATAGCAATGGTCAGCAGAAATTAGTGTGGCGCTAATGACCGAAGTAGATCAATTTCATAGTAGTTTGGCCCATTTCTTCTGAATTCCATCAGAGACCAGCAGCATTCTGCCAAAGGTTTTCGGAAACATAAATCACAGGATCAATTAGTACTAATGGATCCTGTATTTGTCTGTCATTAGTCATTATACATTGATCAGTCATTTTCAGTCATTGTCATAGCTTTTCGTTAATCAAACAAAGTAAAAGTGAAAATGGTCGAGCAAATTATTTTAGATTTTAAAACTGGATGAGGAAAAAAAATGGAGAATCTGAAATTCTGGGCTTAAAAAACGACAACCAGGCTATAGAAAAAAAATTCAAAAATGAAAAAAGTTTCAATTATTTCAATTTTTGAAAAGCCATAAGGTCTTGCGTTGCTGGAAGGTGGTGTCTTCATGAATTTGTTCTAAAATTGTATGGTATTTGTTGGCCGGTTTTATCGAAAAATCATAATTTAACATTTTGATACAGAATTCCTGAATTTATATTATTAATTAAATTATGTAATCTTTTTTTTCTTATTTAAATAATCTCATCTATTGCAATGACCTTTCATTTGTTGGCCATCTTTTTTTGCTAATCGCCCTAAGTCAAAATAAAACCCATAAAAACAAGCAGATTATTGCGGATTTGTTTTATCTTAAACCTTATACTCTGTTTTTTCATCCACATTAATTCAACAAAGTTTGCCATTTTTTGGTGCCAATTCCATTATCAAAATCTGAAAGTATAAATTGATGAAAGTGGGTGCATGGCACGGCACGGCCACAGGACGATGGCAGCTTAAGCGCCTGTTCAAATACCAATCAAACAAATCCATGGGTTTAACTCTATCACAATCAGCTGGTCCCGTTTTTTCTGACCAGACACGGACGATAAGCGCCTCGGCTTACTTAGTAGAAGTTGAAGCCCGAGATGAAGAGCCTGAAGCTCGAAGCTTTTCATGAAGCTAATTAGGCCATAAATTCTCCCAAAATTTGCAATTTTTGGTTTTTTCTTTTAAAATATTCCTTTTTCTCTAATACTCGAAACATTTCTAGACCTCATAATCTCGACTCATAGACTCATCCAACCCGGACATTTTTTCCATAAATTACTCGAACCCCCTTCCAGCCCCCTAACCTTAGAATTTTTTCCATAAATTACTCGAACCCCCTTCCAGCCCCCTAACCTTAGAATTCGCTGCTGTGATGTGCCGCGGCGCTGAATTTTTTGCGCACTTAGAATTTTTTCCATAAATTACTCTAACCCTCTTCCACCTGGGTCGGGGTCATTTTGGCGCAGACAAGTTTAAAGATTCATAACTTTTTTTTAGTTCGACCAAATAAAATAATGTTGATATTAATCAATAGGTCTAAATGCTACCCCCTACCCTTACAAATTAGCATTTTTTTCTATAAATTACTCTACCCCCCCCCTGCCCCCTGCTGTAGCGGCACAAAAAAGGGAAGTTCAGTGTGGAAGTAGAAAGTGTACAGGTGGGGGAGGGGGAAGAGGAGTAGGAAGGCCATTCATCCATCCATTCATTCAATTCCATTTTTGCGATTTTTCTTCAATTTCTTTGCCCGGCTCGGGCATCAGTCAGTCAATTCGTCGTCGTCCCCTCGGGGGGCGGGGGGAGGGGACCCAACCAACCGACCGACCATTTCGTCTTCAAGGACCTTTTGTCGGCGGGGCGGGGGTCGATGATGGTGCCCGTTAATTCATTATACCCATCCCCCCTCCAGCCCCTTTACACTCTCACTTCTCCCCGCGCATCAGCCAACAAAATCCAGTCATCATCATCATCATCCGTAGATTGAGATTGGAGAGGTTGAGCGAGGGAGACCGAAAGGGGAAGAGAGAGAGTACTGAAAATGAGACACTGAGAGAGAGAGAGAGAGAGTGAGTGAGAGTAAGAGAAATCTTTGGGGGAGGGGAGAAAGGAGGGGAAGAAGAGAGAGTGCTGAAAATGAGAGAGAGAGAGAGAAAGGGGACAGGAGAGAGTGAGAGTCATCTAGAGACACCTTTGGGGGGGGGGGAGGGGAGAAAATATGTGGCGGAAGGAAGATTGAGAGAAAGTGTTTGGGATGGGATGGACCCCCCAAAAATGGGGAGGAGAAATTTTTGGGGGGTGGCGCCTGGTGGCGGAAGATTGCGAATCGGCGGATGAGCAAGCGCAGGAAGAGGAGGAGAGGAGGAAGGGATGGATGACCTTCGCCGTGACTTTTGCTCTTCCATCCCTTCCGCTACTGCTCTCCACTCCTCACTTCATGCCCTCAAGATGGTCATGATCATCATTGACAATGAATGTCCCCTTAGGCATTTCTATTGAAAATGGCAATTAACTAACTAATTAATTTTAATTAACGGTACAAGGGTAATTTGCAATAAATTACAACGATTAATCCAATCATTTTTTGGCAAAAACTGGTGATAACAAATTAATCAAAATTTTGCAAAATCATAAAGTGAAGAAAAATTATTGAAATTTTGAAAAAATTGTCTATTTTTTGGCAAAAAACGCGATCGAAAAGCCATAAAACTTAATTTCGAAAGCGATGAAAATTATGGCATGAAATTTGGTCAGTACCATTGATTATGACTATTTGTTTAAGTGTCTAAAAGTTCATCCATTGTGACGACAATAAAAGTTTTTTTTATTGTTTCTGTCTGTCTGTCCCACAAAAATTTCACTTTTTTTTTTTGTTTCCACTTTTTACCATTTTGGGGGTAATGAGTGCGCGAAATGTTTTTCATCGACGGACGGACGGACAATTCCATCCCAAAATGAGTCGTCCCCGATTTTATTATTACACCACATACACACACACAAAAACAATACAATACGCCCCCCGAAGAAAGCAAAAAGAGGGCGCGGTGAAAAGGCGCGCAAGGCCGACGACCGAATGAATGTTGACGACCGACGACCCCTGGGGGGACGACAAATTGGTGGGGCGGGGGGGGGCGGGAGAAAATCGGAAAATAATCCCGGGAAAGCCAGGCTTGTACAGCAGAGGTGCCTCCGAATTTTTTTTAAATTTGAGGCAAAATTTATAAAAAAAATTATAATAATATTTCCCAGCGTATCCGTCCGTCCCCCACCTCCCGCGTTTGTCCTCGTGCCGCGAGAGGCGCAGCTCGCGCGCAACAAAAAATGTCGCGTTATTTGCGAGTTGCTGATCCCCAGCCCTCTTCCAAAAAAAAAAATTCTGCGATTAAAAAAATTCTACCGGCGCTAAAGCTCCTACTTAAATTTTTTAATACAAAAAATGAAATTTTATTTTTAAATTTGCAATAATTTACTAAATTTTATTTTTTATTTTACACTTTTTTTTTGTCCGTTCACTTTCCAAGGAAAACAATTAATCACCTTCAATAGCAGTTAGCAGAAGTTGGGTGCCTTCTGCTGCCTGATCACAATAGGACACAACAATTTTGCAGCACATCCAGCTGCGGTCGGACGGACGGCGGTCCGTCCGCGGACGGTCGTCGGCGGCGGCGCAGTTGAAGAAAACAATTTTTGCCGCCGTCGCCGCCACGGCCACTTTTTTCCGCCCCCTATTCATTAGGTGGGGGATTGGGGCGGGGGGACGGACGTTCATCCGTCATTCAAATCCAATCCCACAACCATTTTTTCTTTATTCTTTATTGAAAGCAACGAATTCCTTTTCCTAAGATTTCTAAGAAGTTTTTTTAAATTTTTATTTTTTGCATTTTTCATGGCCATAGGAATTTTTTCATATAATTTTTTTTTAGTAAATTTCTTGCGTAAATTTCTCATATTTTCGGGGACTGTTCTTTTTCCCTTTTATATCTCTGTAAATAAATTTTTAATCTTGGCACTAAAAAATGTTTAATGTTAATTTATAGAAATTAGGGCACTGTCGGGAAAAATCGCAGAGAATTTTTAGGTCAAATTAGCAAATTAATTACTCAAAAATTTTCAAAAAAAATACTAATTTTTCTTAGAAATTTTCATTTTGAAAAATTCTTTGTCCTCTTTCTCATCATATTTATGTCCAATGACTAAATGTTATTTTCCATCAACTTCTCCAAGGAGGGTTTCAAGGATTTTTCTGCTTTAATTTTTCAAAAAATCCATTTCCTTCTTCCAGCCCAAATTTTTGTCCAAATCAGACGAAAAATCCAAAAATCCCTCCCCGAAAAATTCAATTTCATTCGAGAGGGGCCAATTTCCCGCCGCCATCGTCGATCATCATCATCATCATCATCATCATCAGCATCCATCCCATCACCGCTACCCGACGACCATCTTTTGGGTAAACCGCCGACCGCTGTCATTGCCGGCCGCGCCTTTCCCGCCTTTCCCCTCCCTCCCCATTCATTCCCCCGCCCAATCCGTTCAATTTTTGCTCGAGCGTGACAAAACATTTATTTTTCATTGCGTTTCCCAACCCCTCACTTTTCACTTTTCGGGGGGGGGGGGGCGGGGGGGGGAAGGACCGTAAATTTTGTCCATTTTCTATTCTTCCATCCTCAATCCTTTCTTTCATCATCATCATCATCATCATTTCACTTTCCTTCAACACCAAATTCACTTCCTTTACCTGTGATGTGCTCCTCTCTCTGTTATTGTACGCATTGTTTGGAAATTATTTTAAATAAGTTTTTTAAAAATTTGTGGATTTTTCCAGCAAGGGTACGTCCAACCAGGCAATCAATGTATTTTGAAGAAATTCAAATAAAAAAATAAGTCTGGGATTTCAATTTGTGAAAGCTTTCCAAAAAAATAATGTAAATTTAAGGCCTAGAAAAATGAAAAAAAAAGAAATATTTTCACCTGTGGCAAGTTTGTTTCCTTGTAAAAATATTTTTTGCGACATTTTCCTTCTCCAAAAGCCCGCCATAATTTTGTCAATTAATTTTGGCAAATTGAAGAGCCGGAGTAGACTCTTGAGTTCTTGAAATTTCTCGTAAATCAGTATATACTATAGATATCAATCTCATTCCTAAATGATCATGTACAGATTTGACTCCTTGTGCCAATGCAGAATGGACATTTTTTCGGCGAATATCCTTCCAATTAATACTATCCATTCCTAATTGCTCTCTACCATTATAATTAGGGGATTGATGAAAATTACGCAGCACAGGACTGATTGTGACTGATCCCCAGTGGACAGTGTGTAATTAAAACGGACTGATCACGAATGGACAGTGGGTAATTAAAACGGGACTGATTGTGACTGATCCCGAGTGGACAGTGGGTAATTAAAACGGGACTGATTGTGACTGATCCCGAGTGGACAGTAGGTAATTAAAACGGGACTGATTGTGACTGATCCCGAGTGGACAGTAGGTAATTAAAACGGGACTGATTGTGACTGATCCCGAATGGACAGTCTGTGCTCTGCCAATCCAATAGGTGTGCCATGCCCATTTGGTTGATTGTATGTATATGGGTGTGGCAATTTTTGCTCCTCCTGCACACTCTCGACCATTAGAGTCCACCATTCTCGACGCTGTTTCTCTATGCGCACATTTCCCCCCCCCCCCATTTTTGGGTGTCCTCCCATTTTCTGTTGTTTGTTGATTGGAGATGATTATGGTGATGATGCGATCGGTGGTCCAAGGACTTTCCGAAGAAAATTGTTGGTAGTATTGTAGCGGGTGGAGGGGGAGTAGTCAGTTTTAGTTGATTTCGCCACACCACTAAATCGCGGCCGGCCGGTCGGCCCGCCGATCACCACAAATTTGGGAGGACGAGGAGGAAGAGGAGGAGATGGAATTGAAGACATGAAGAAACGATGGGGCGAAAAATTTGGGAGTTGGGGGGTGGGGAGGGCGGAAGGAAGGCAAAGGATGTGAAAACGGGAAAATAAAATGAAAAATGAAAACAGTCGTCGATGGATGGGCCGTTTAGCGGTGGTTGTGATTGGCGAAAAGGTGAGGTGAGCAGCAGCCACAATCTCTGCTGATTTTGTGTGTGTGGCGTTGTGTTTAGTTGAATTGAATGGCGGTGGGAGTGATTGGAAAATGGGAAAATTGTTTTGTGTGTAATTGTTTTGTTTTTACCTGCTGGGCACGTACTTTTACCCCGTCAACCGCAATCTGATCTGATCGTATTGCCCCAAGGGTGGGAGGGGGCGGATGATTGTCTCTCGCTGATCTGATCAATGTGAGGAGAGAGATGAGTGTGTTCAATTGGACGAGATTATCTCCTTTGTGATCACACAGTTGACTGACTATTGGGCTAGATTGATCAGAAAATTTTGCGCTGGCATCAGCAAGCGCCTGAGGGCATTGGTTGAGAATGGCATTTTGTACGTCTACTGATCTGATCGATCAAAATAATCAATGCATCGGAACGATGACTCATTGGTGTTAAACTGTATCCCTGGCCTAATGAACATAAAGAATTGACACCGGATGAGTGGAGTGCTGACTGACTCCACTATTTAAAATAATGAAAATGTTTCTTCAGTATGTATGACAAATTTTGTACAAAGCGTACGGTATTTTGTGTACGGTCAAAAGCCAAACGGACAATTGGGACTTTGCTCATTTAAACGGCAACAAAAAAATAAAACTTTTTTCCACAATATTCACCCTCCGGCACTATTTTTCTCTGCGCTACTCCCTCCTCCGTGCACCCACTTTTTGCACTAATTTGATAATTTAAATTTACCCCCCCCCTCCCCCTCAAAAAAAAATTGCCCATTTTTTTCGGTTCCGTCCCGTAAAATAATTTACGAATTATAGTGAAGAAGGAAAATTTTTTGTCACTTATCACTGAGTTATGTTAGCTTATATTTGATGAGAGGGCGGAGGACAGAAGTGCCTTTACACGTTGTAATCCGTCCCCCGCCCCCCGCCTCCGGCGCCTCGGCCCCCCTTAAAATCCCAATCACAAAAATTGTGCCCAATTAAAAAAATTCGCGCGGCTGCGCCACCGGCGGCCTCCCACCCTCCCGTCCGTTGTCGTCGTCCGATTTCCTGGCCTCGTCAGTTTTCAAATGTCTTCACCGTTTTTGTATGAGTACGATTCATCTTCCTTTTTTTTCATTTCATTTACATGATGGTTTTTATATGTATAGTTTTTATACTAAATGTTTATCAAATTAATTTAATTTTAATGAATTAATTAATTACCTTTCCTCAATTTTTATTATTTTTTTCAATTTTAGAATACCAAAATTACATATGAACAAACATATGTTTTATATTAAAATTTTCTGGCAAAATCGCCATTTTCACAAATTTTCTCATTCGTAAAAATTAGTTAGATTTTTTTACAAAATCCACTTTTATTACTTACCCGAAGATGTGTTTTCTCTATAAATTTTTTCCTAATTTAATTTTCACAAAGAATTCCAACTTTTGCTTACCTTACGCTCAAATTTTTGGTACTTTTCCGTTTTGCTCTTACACCTGAAAATTTTAAAAAGCTAAACAAAAGGGCGCGCGCAAAGCCATTTTTAGCTCACGCCGCTATTTTGTAAGCTTTGACAAAAAAATTTTCCGCGAAATATTATGCCATTTTTCATGTAGAAATAATGATATGCTGCCATCAATTTACCTAATTTGGTTTTTTGGAATTAGGATATAAAATTGAATGTCATTTTCAGTTCCAAAATAATAATTATGATATAAAACCGATTTTTATGCGTACTTGATTTTTTTTATTTGAGATGTAGGAACAAACGAAAAGTACCAAATTTTTTTCAAAAATAAAAACTTTTCCTCGTTGTGTTTTTCACAAAAAAAAAAAAAAAATTCCAACTTTTGCTTATCCTACGCTAAAATGGTTTTTTCCAAAAAATGTGTTTTTTCCTAATTCATTTCCCCATCGCACTACCGTAAATTTAATGCAGAAATGGCGCGTAGAATTGTGGACTCATCGGCGGATGATGAGAATGGTGTGGCAGCATTTAACGATTTAGGCACTCTCCTCCGTCCCCCGCATTTTGGCCCTTCGGCGACCGGGTTTATTTGGCTGGGAGGAGGAGCAGAAGACGCCCCCGGGGGGAGACCGGGGTCGGCTGGCAGCAAATTGAAGGAGAAAGGAGACAAATCCAGTTTTGGTGGTTGATGACAGCAGCCAGCCGGCCCCGGCCGAGATGGCGGTCTCGGGACCGACCGTCGCCGCCACGTCAAGAGTCGTCCTCCATCGAAATCGCGCAGGAGGCAGTTTTAGACCGTTTGGCCCCCTCCCCCTCAATTGGCTATGCCCCCGCCGGCGGCGGGCCCCAAATTAAATCCAATTCAACCGAATTTTTGGGGAGTTTTGTCTTTGTGTGTGTCTGTGTGTTTGGGTGTCGCTCAGCCCAACTCAGCCCAAACGCACATCCGCGCCGATCACAAAAATGTAATAGCCCAGGAGTTGTGTGGGTGTTGTGTTTGTGATTGGCGTTTAGTGCACAACGCCACACACAAAAAAAAAAAAAAATGCGCCTCTCCCCTAGCGCCCTCCTCAGTTGTGTTGGTGGTGGTTTTGTTTTCGTGAAATGATCATCCCAACAATTTTGTACCTTTTCAAGTTGATGATCTCTCGCAAATCGTAAAAAATTTGTGATTTTTAATTTTTTTGCGCATTTTTATTTTCCCGGAAAAAGTGCACAGGTTGTTTTTAAGCAATTTTAATCACTGGGAATAGAGTAAAAAGCAAGTGTTGAAAAAAGAATTTAGTCAAGTTAAATTAGGCCCAGGGATGGTTACGAAAGCTGATTTTTTTTTTGAAAAATTTGCGTTTTTTTTGCATCTTAATCTAATCTGTTAAATGATTTAACATTTTTTAAAATTTCGTTATTTTTCCAATTCTTCTGTGTATTTTTATGATTGTTTAGCATTTATTTATATATATATTTTTTAATCAAATCGAAAAAAATATTTAAATTTCCAAATTTTCGTATGTCTTACAAAGATTAAAAATTCCAATTTCATTTTTTCCCATTTTTTCATTTTTGCTGCTGATTTGATGTGTTCCAGACACACTGTAAGTGCATTTTGTGCCCCTGGGGCAGGTGGCGGTGACCTTTACGCACAGCTCATTTCTCGCGCATGGTCAATGTGCTTCATTTATTCTGCCCTCCTCTGGCTGCTGCGGATGACTTGAGCAACAAACAACCTTCACTTTTTGGGATGCAAAAAGTAGCATAGGAGAAATTTCCACCAATCCATCACCAATTAGGGAGAGTGGGAGAGAGAGTGCTGGGAAATGAGAGACAGAGGGAAGAGAGAGAGAGAGGAGAATGAGAGAGAGAAGTGAGAGGGGGAGAGGGAGAGTTTTCCAATATTTGATGCCAACATTGCCAAAACTTGGTGAAAATTGATAAAATTACGTTTTTTCACAAGAATACGAAAATTTAAAAAAATTTTCAGCATATGAGTATGTTTGAGAGAGGATGAGAGCGAGATAGAAAACACTGAATAATGTGAGACAAAGAGAGAGGGAGAGAAAAAGGGCGGAGGCGCTTAGAGAGAAATAGTGCTGAAAAACGGGAGAGAGGAAAGTAGAGAAAGAGAGTGCTGAAAGATGGAAGAAAGGATGTGAGCGCGAGACATTCTTCCTAATTTTTTTTTGTTGCACCCCATCAAAATTATGCATGCGTGGGACAACTTTCACCGCCGCGCAGCGCGCCTCGGGGCACAATAAAAAAAATCCACGGTCATCGCACAGACGGACACTTTGTGCCGCTGCTGTGATGTGCCGCGGCGCTGAATTTTTTGCGCATAGTGTGCGCAATACGGCGCGACAGTGTATGGGAGGATGCTTAATAGGCCTCAATATAACATTATACAGTAATTTTCGATGTTAAGATAGACTACTGTATTAATTATAGGACTTTTTCATTTGACTTTTTATGTGAGTAAGTGATTATGAAAAATAAAAAATAATGTAGTGATCTAACACCCAGAGACTGGTGGAGCTTACTGTGTATTTTCGGGAAGGGTGTGTTGGGGTACGGTATTTTAGGCAATGATTCTTTGATTTGTACAATACTAAGAGAGCGGTCCATGATCCCACAGTTGTTGTCTGTGTTATTACACAACCTACAGTAGCACCTCCGACAAAGCTTTTGGTTTATCGTAGTCCTAACTTATGGTAAAAGAAATTTTCAAAGCAAAACTCTTAAAATGTTTTTATATTAACGCATAAAATTTTTTGATAATGGATCATCAACTTTTTTTCAAAATCCACAAATATGTAAACTCAAATTTCATTCACTCATTTGATTGGCATGCGAATGGAATGAAGCAAGCCTCCCATAAAAATGCCAAAATATGCCACCCATGCCCCATTATTCCACAAATTTGTTTTGGTGGTGCCATTTCAATCCTGCCCCTATGTATCGTAACGGGGCAGTGTGTGCCCCGTGCCTAATCCCTCCGGGGGAAGGGAGTTGGCATTGGCATTGGCATGGAACAGCTAAAGATTATCCCTCTCTCTCCGGGGTAAATGAGTGGAAAAGTTTGCCATCATCGTGCCCCCCCCCCCTCTGCCGGTGGGCATATTTTGGCGTGCCGTGCCGTTCGCTGTCGCCCCCCCCCCCGTTTCCATCCGAGGGGTGCTCAAATTGCCCGGAAATGATTATTATGATGAAATTTGTGTGACACTGACGGGGGGAGGGGCGACAAATTTGGTGCGCTGTGTGATGTGTGAGATATTTATGACAGACAGGCAGACAACTCCAAAAAAGGCATGGGAACAACGATCGTGGCATGAGATAAAAATGGATTTTTCAAACAAAAAAAAAATCATTAATTTGTTTAACCGATTTATTTCAATAAATTTTAATTTGGAACGGGACTTCGAGCTTGTGTGGGCCTCAGTTGTCAACTGCGGAGGAGGGCACAAAATTGGGCGGACCGGGCGAGTCGAGATGGGTGTTTGTGAAAAAACCGGGCGGAAAGTCGAGAGTCAAAAAATTAGACAAAAAAGATATTTTTGCTTCTCAATATCAGTGTCACACTGAGGGCTTATGATTGGATGATTGGCTTACTGACAAGATTCGGGAGGAAACGGCACAAAACTCGTTTGGTTTTTGTCTGGTTTTGCGAGATAAATTTAGTTTTATTTATTCAATGCCAGTTTTGAATGATAAATAGACAGACGATCACTTGACAAATGTGACTGATTTCTTCGATTTTTGTTTCATTTTTTTACTATTTACAAAAAATTCATTGTTTTTTTTCTAATTTTTTTATTTAACTTAATTGATTTTGACTTTTTTTCAATTTTTCATTTTATAAATTCAAATTTTTGAACAGTAGAGGCGCACCTAACAAATATTGTAACCGTTTTCACAATTTACACACTAAGAAATTTCAACCAATTTGATTTTTTTTTTTTTTTCATTTTGCCAATGCCAATTTTGAGTAATGGGCGGTCGGTCGGTCATTCGTTTCCCATTTCTTTGTGTTCAGCAATTTATTTTTCGATTGACCAAACACAACAAAAAAAGAAATGAAAATTAGAGGCCCCGATTTGCCCACATTAATGGCACTTTTCATTCGGATAAATTAATCCCGAATGGTGGCGAAATGGGGAATTAATCCATTAAACAAACTGATTTTCATGACTTTTTTGTTATATTTTTGGGGAATTTATTATAAAACGGCATTTTTTTTTCTTGAATACATTTTTTTGAAATTTAACTTTAATTTTTAAACGGACAAATCTTTTGAAAATTTTAAATTCAGAAACTTCATGATATATCAATTATTAAATACTTATATAATTAATTTAATAATTAAATATTATTTTCAAAGTTAATTACCTATATTTTAAAATGAAGTCATTTTTAAAATGATTATTTTTCGGATTTTTTAAAATGTTTCTTTTTTGGAATTTTTTTTTAATTTCTAAAACAAAATTTTTTATTACTTTTTTTATATTTCGTCCAGCTACCGCTCAACTCATAATCATCATCCCTTTTTCCGTTCGGGAATTTATGTTTTTGTTTTAATCCCGACAGTGCGGGGATTAAATGTGGACTGAAATTCGGGAGGCATTGGATATAAAATTGGATGGATTTTCTGTGCTCCTACCCATTTTTAAATTTGTCCAAAAGCTCTCTCTCCCCAAATAATTTTATGAGTTGAATGAGTCCATTTATCGTATTTTAATCCAAAAATTAAAAAAAAAGGATCAAATATAAAAAAACTTTTGAATTTGCTTTTTTTGGCATTACGTTCTTTTATTTTGTTTTAAAATTAAATGCTTTTGTAATTTCTGATCATTATCATCCTGAAGCTGCTCTTTAATTATATTTGGCTTTTCTCAATTATTAATGCCTTATAGTTTGATCTAATAAATTTATATTTTTTAAAATTTTTCGAATTACAGTACCCAAAATTCGAAAATTAATCACATAAATTGATTTTCCAATATTTCCATTCATTGCTGTAATCGACCTAAATTTTAACTTTCCTAATCTGATTACTTCATACTTATTTTTTCAAATTTTTATGTCCATTTTCCCAACAATTTTTTTTGAACGATAAAAAATTCAAATCACTTTTACACACAAAAAATTCATTTTCCCATTAAAAATACCGTACTCAAATACAACCACTACCGTTCACTTTTTCCCATTTTTTCTCGATAACAACGACAGTAGATACTAAAATACACAATTCATTCTTACACACTGTCCTCATAATGCCCACACCACCAGAAAATGTTCATTTATTAAAATGAATTATTTGTATTACCGTACCCCAAATCCTCATCCCTCCAAACAATTTCTGCGCATCTTCCTTAACCGTTTTTGGAGTTGGTGGTTGAGCGACCACCACCACCACCACCACCACCACCATTATTTGGGATGCAAATAAAGAAAGTCAGTCCTCTCTCCCCGCCCAACGATTTTCCCATGTTTGGGAAGGCAAAGAAAATGACGGCAGGAAATCCCCTCTCTCCCCGTTCAATCCAAAAGGTTAAGTGGGTAATCGTCGGTGTGGTCGAGAGTCTCGAGACGGACGGGACGGGACCACCATCATCATCATCTTCATCTTCGACGTCCGAATGATTCCCTTCCGCCCCCCCCCCCTCGGTCCGGGGCCGGGGATAAGCCCAATAAATGCTGCCCGTTATGTTCGTACACAACAAATTTTTGTGTTGCTCCTCTGCTGCTGCTGCTGGTGGTGGGTCACAAAAATGGCGAAGATGACCTTGTTGCTCGGGTGGATTGGATTTGATTTGGGATTTTATTAATCCGCACCATTTTGCTCCCGTTGATGTTCTGCTGAACAGAAATCTCTGGGATTTTTGATGCCATTTTCGCCGCTATTTCTCAGAAAAAGTGCCAACCAAGATTTCGGGGTGCTAATTTCGGACTTTTGGCAACTGATTTTCAACATTGGCATCCAAAATATTTGGTGTGCCAAAGGGCGGACATTACCTCAATTAAAATTTGGGAATTTTTATCCAAAAAATTAATTTACTTTACCGCATTCTTGGGTTCTATCCTTGCTTTTTCCGACAAATTTTGTCCCCCGAATGGATCGGGGGACGAACCACACATAGCTTTAGCCTGTTTTGTTGTTATTGTTGTTGGTTGAAATCTTTGAGCCTTGGCCACACCAAAATCGCTTCTTCAAACACTGGGATTTTGTGACTTTCTAAAGAGAAACAGGTGGATGATGGACGGTGGCTCACCTCTGCCCCCGAAATTTGCCCCCTCCCTAAGCCCCGGAGGAGTCAATGTTTGCCAATTCCATCACCTCCCAATTATACCCATCCGCGCCGTTCGGCTCGGCTACTTTGTGTTTGCCTCTGGGTGGGTGTGTGGTGTCGGCACTTCCTTTTTATGGTTTTAACCCAAGTCCTCGACAGTCAACTGAGTCCCATCTCAGCCGACTGACGAATGAGCTCTCTGCCCCTCGCCATGCTAATCAAATGCTACCGGTCAAAATGGCATAATTCATTCTTGTCAGTTCAATCAAATTATAAAAATTTTATTGCCCCTTTTTGGCACAAATATATTGTTGTCATTCATTAAAGATCATTAACCAAGAAACAGAAGCCCGATCCTGACATAATCATTGATCTGTGATCACTGATTATTGCACTCAATAATAAATCAGCTGAATGGCATTATGAACGAACAGCTATCGTTGTTCGTAATTTGGCCATACGGATCATCATTTTTATGCCATAAAGCTCGGTCACCTCTCTCTCGAAACAAATGGGGTCATAACAACAAATCAGCAGACAACAGTTTTAAAATTGGTAGGGTATTATAATAATTAATTGATTTAAAAAACGTGATTTTAAGAAAAAATCGCTTAATAATTTCGGTCCCCCTTAATTTCGCGTTTCAAAAATAAAATATGTGGTGAGTTTTTTTAATGGATTCGAGGATGAATGTTTTTTTTTTAATTTATTTTTTTTTTTTAGTAACTTATTAAAAAAATAACATCGCTTAGCCGGCCTCTATGTGACTGTTTTGTGAAGCCGTTGTTGGTGGTGTGCTGGTGCCGGGCCACCCACCCGCGCACCCAATCCGTCCCATATTTGCCCATCGCTTATCCTCCCCGAAGCCCTCCTCCCAAAATTTTTGTCCCTTCCTTTCCCATCCGCGCACCTCCTCCTCCTCCTCATCCTCCTCCACCGCCGTCATCCCATCCTTTTGATAAGTATTTATATGCCGAACGGGTTGGAGTCGAGAGTCTTGAGTTTCCGGGAGCACGAAGAAGCCCTTCCGGTCGCTATGGTCCGTCCCCTCCTACGTCCACCGCCCCCCCCCCCCCCCTCTTCAGCAGATCGGGCCAAGCCCAGCCCTCGTGGGCTAGCCCAGCACAATCCTCCGCCCCCGCCCATTGCACAGCCCATATTTGCTGGTTGGGATAGTGGGGAATAATGGTGCTTGCTACGCTTTTCCTAGGCGTCATGTGCAAACAATTTTTAGGCTAGCTTCAGGGCCAAGAATTTTTTTTAATTTTAAAATTTGAATTTTTTATCTTCAAAATCTTTTTCACTGAACTTTGAGTTTTTTGTTACCTTGTTCATACTAAAAATTAAAAAGAAATTTCATTATTATTTAAATTTTTTAAATATATTTTTTTTATTATCATTTTCAAAGGAGTTAAGTAATAAAAATTTATTTATGCAAAATTCAAATTTCGAAAATTTTTTATTTTAAACTTAATTTTTTTTTTTATTTTAAAATTTGAATTTTTTTCTTCAAAAATTTTTTGTCACTTATCACTGAGTTATGTTAGCTTATACATATTATAATATAATTAATTAACAAACTTCTCTAATGGGCTTATCTATTTTTTGTCACGTTTTTAATTTAACTTTTTAAATAGGGTTTTTTAATATAATTTTCAAAGGGTTTAAGTTTAAAAAAAAATTATTTTATCTAAATTTTCTGTTTTAAAATTTTTTATTTTAGACTATACAATTTTTTTTCCTTCCCACTTGTCCCCTCCCCCTCACCGTTCCGCCCCTTTCCCCTCGGGGGCCAATAGAATTCCGAGCACATTCATCCAGGATTTGTTCCCAGCAACACTGTATGTGTATTCCGTCCCTCTGATTCGCCGAAAGGTTTTGCTTGGCCACGCCTCACAAATAAAATTTTTATTTCACCGAAAATCAAAAAAAAAAACAAAATTGATTTCATTATACTTATTCTTCCCCAATCGATGATTTCCTTTTTGTAAATCTATTTTTTACGCATCCATGAAAATTTTATATATTTTTTTCTTTCAAAATCTCTCCGACATTTAATTCCCAAAAATAAAATATGCTAAATAAAAAAAAAATCGAATATTTTAATTTAAATTTTTAAATTAAATTCTGTTTTCTTGCACTTAAATCAAAAGCCAAAAACCACCGAGTAAAACTTATCAAACTTTTATCCATTCAAATAAATTTATCTACTCTACTTAATTACATTACAATTATTTTCCTCGCAAAAAAATCAAAAAAAAATATATTCTTCCCATTTTAAAAATCCAACCAAATCCTAAATAGAATCAATCCCATCCATTACAATTTATCCCCTCCCCCAAAAAAAAATTCAAAAAAAAAAATTCTTCCCATTTTAAAAATCCAACCAAATCCTAAATAGAATCAATCCCATCCATTACAATTTATCCCCTCCCCCAAAAAAAAAATTCAAAAAAAAAAAATTCTTCCCATTTTAAAAATCCTGCCAAATCCTACATCAAATCAATCCCACATTTGGTTTTATCAGAATTGCCCATCTTGATCCAGCCCAATCGCAAAATTATTATTGTGCACATATACACACTCTCAAAGATTTTGCCCAAGTATTTATTCTCTCATCGGCGGATTCTTCGCCAGTAAATCCAACGCGTTCGATTCGTTCAATGGAATGAAACTGTGCCCTTCCTTATCTGTGCCGTTCCATCCTCAACTGCTGGGTTGAGTTGACTGACGACATTCACATTTTTGTTGTAAATTTACGACTCTCTTTTTTTTGGGATTTTTTGAATGCGGCACTTTTGTTCCAAAAATGGTGGCATTTATTAATTATTACAAAAAAAAAAAGATGCAAAAGATAGATTTGTGTTTGTGCAAAATTGCCCAGAATTTCGCAGTTGTTTTATGATTTTGTGTATATATTTCTGAATGTTTAATTTTATTTATAAAACTGAACTTTAGTTTTGACAAAACATTTTAACTAGAGATCGGCATTTTGAAAAAAAGCCTGGACCTAGACCTGGATTTCCAAAATGACCTGGACCTGGATTTCCTGGACAAAAATCCAGGTCCAGAAAAAATCCAGGTTGCCGAAAAATGGCCTGGATCTGGACCTAAATCCAGAAAAAATCCAGGCCTGGATCCAGGTCCAGGCCGATCTCTAATTTTATCCAATTAGACCAATTTTTATTTATTCTAATTTAAAAAAAAAGCTGAATTTGATGTCCCAAGTAGCAATTAATGATGTTTATTCAAATTTTTAAAAAAATGGAAGACAATGGCATGCTTAAAATTGTCAAATTTTTCATTTTCCAGTTTTAATTGCCCATTTTCAATGGTCCAAGAAAAACAATTAAAATTTTTCTACACATCTCCCCCTCCTTTTTGTTGTGTGTGTTCGGCCCGACACATTGATGAGGAGGGGCAAGGCACATCAGCGGCAGAACAGATCCATCGGAATGATAAGAATCGATGGGATGTGTGCCCTCTGACCTTTCTCACTCATCTACCCCGTTTTGTAGCACCACCAACACAAAATCCGAGGCATTTTATGGGGGGAAAACAATGCAAAAATGGGCAAAAAAACGGAAAATTATTTGAAAAAATTAACTTAAAACTCTTTCATGGAAATTTTTTTACGAAAATTGGAAAAGGTTTTAAAATAAAAATGCATTATTTTAATAATAATGTTTATTAAAGACATTTATGAGCAGTGGTAATTGGATGAAAAATGTCTTGAAGATAAACGAAATTACCCAAAATTCAATTAACATTAAATTATTATATAGAATAACTCTCGCCATACACATCCTGGATTTTTAAAAAGTGAATACAGCTTCAATATTTTGTAATAAGAAGCATCTTCATCATTCATTTTTTGTTTTTCTGAGGAATACGAAATTTTAAGGCTGTCTAAAACAATTTTTTTTTTAATTTTACTCAATTTTTTAACAAATCTGAACATAAATTTTCTTACTTTTCCCACGACGGCGCCTAACCACGCCACAATTTTCTCTTTTTTTTCTATATTTTTCCAATATTTGATGCCAACATTGCCAAAACTTGGTGAAAATTGATAAAATTACGTTTTTTCACAAGAATACGAAAATTTAAAAAAATTTTCAAACCCACCAAACCTATCATGCCTTGAAATATTTTAAAATAAATTCTCAAAAAATTAAAAATTTTATTATAATTGCAGATCCCAGCAACCAACACTTATGCAAAACTAATTTATAATAAATTATTATTTTTTTTTTCTTTTAGCTCATATTAAATTTGCCAATAAATCAGAAAATTTGTTTGTTTGCTTTTCATTGGCACATGGACACGAGCAGCCAAGAGCTGAACGCGTGTGCCGAGTGCGGCTTCACCACCCGGGACTGGGCACTGTTCACGCGTCATGTGGAACGGCACGAAAGCGCCGATGGCATCATTAACAGTTGGAAAAGTTCAAAGACTGTGCCGACAACGCCCGAGGCGATGGACGAAAGCGTAGAAGCGGAAGATGGTGGTGGCACAGATTTTCAGGTGGAATTAAATCTTGTAATTATTATTTTTTTTTTTTTGATATTACTGATTATTCTTGAAAATTATGGATTTTAAAACTTATTCATTTACCTAAGTATTTCTTGGATTTTTTACATTTATACTAATGACTCGCAGGCGCATTTAAGCCCTATAAATTGGTCCGCAAAATTTTTGAAACTTAAAATTTATTCCGGAATTCTGCTATCCGTCTGTAATACTTCAATTCGATCATTTACAATTTCTTTTAAAATCCGCTTTTTCAAAAATTGAAAATTTTTTCTCGACTCCTTCACCATGAATTTGCAAATTTTCATTAGATAATTTACATTCCTGTCAAGTCTATCATTTTCATCCCTCAACCAATTTTTTTTTCTCAAGATCAAGTGCTTCATAACGAACTTTCCCCCTTCCGTTTTTTGGGGTCATGGCAGTTCGTACAATGGGCAGTTCGTACAAAGGCAGTTCGTACAATAGGTGTTTCGTATAAAGGCTTAGAATAAGCATAAGCTTTCGGATTAAGCTTAGGCTTGAGCCTAGGCTTAGCCCTAAGCTTAAACTTTCTTGGGCTTAGGCCTACGCTTAATCTTAGGCTTTGTTTTGTAATTTTTTTATTGTACGAACAACCTTTGTACGAACTGCCATTGTACGAACTGCTATTGACCCGTTTTTTTTTGTAAATTTTTTATTACCAGGAAACGACTATTAATTTAATGTGAAGAAAGAACTCCATTAAAAAATTTTGTTTTTTTAAATTTAATTAAAAGAGAATAAAGTTTATTCATCAAAATAGAAATTCATTTTATTTATTTTTTTCATTAATTAATTAAATATTTAGCATTTATTGGACTTTGCACTGCCAAAAATTGAGGACTTGGACAATTCGACAACAAATTGTTCGGCGGAGGACGAAATGATCATTGGCCGCTTGGCTGACCTGAGCAGGTCCTATAAGGAGCACAAAATAATTATGGAGTTTAATTATTTAAAATGCCCATTTTGGTAATTACTTTTATTAGGGTCATTAATTAATTAGTTCATAATTAATTAGGTTTTTAAATGCAAACCATCAAAATCGGTCGGACAATTCCTCTTCACCGGTTGACCTTTCATCGGCAGAAAAACGGTTCAAAATTGAAAATGGAGAGGATGAGGAGGAAGAACATGAAGAAAAGGTAATAATAATAATTTGTAAAATTTTTTTTTACATAAATTGGTTATTGAAAATAAAAAATAAATGGATTGAATTATTTAATAAAAAAAAAATCAATTGTAATTTAAGAATAATAATAAAAAAAATTATGATCATTTTTAAAATAATATAAATATTTTGTCTATGAATTTCATAATATTAGAAAAATAAATTTCCAGATTACTAAAAGGAATTGCTCAGAAGAGCCTCGTCATAAAACAAAAAGCAGGTAAAAAAATTAGATTTATTTATTTTTTGCAACATTTAATTTCCGTTTTTGATTTTTGGGTTTTATAAAAACTGGGGGTTCCTTTTTAACTAATGCAGTCTACGGTCTCGGTTTCAATAAGCCTTAGGGTTTTGTGGCCTCGGTCTCGCATTGAGTCTCGGGTTTTTCGTCTCGATTTCAACTCGAGAAAACCCTTGGGATTTTGGGGCCTCGGTCTCGCATTGAGTCTCGGGTTTTTCGTCTCGATTTCAACTCGAGAAAACCCTTGGGATTTTGTGGCCTCGGTCTCGCATTGAGTCTCGGGTTTTTCGTCTCGATTTCAACTCGAGAAAACCCTTGGGATTTTGGGGCCTCGGTCTCGCATTGAGTCTCGGGTTTTTCGTCTCGATTTCAACTCGAGAAAACCCTTGGGATTTTGGGGCCTCGGTCTTGCATTAAATCTCGTGTTTTTATTCTCGGTCTCGACTTTGAGCATATTTTTTGAGTCTCGAGCGACATTACTTTTAGGTCTTCCAAAAACAATGGCACCAGTGGAGGCGGTGGTGCCGGCAAAACAACACACAAATGCCCACATTGCACTTTCACCACGTATATGTCCCAGCATATGAAAAGCCATTTGGTTGGTGTGGAAATTTTATTACTAAAAGCGTAAAACTAAAATGGAAAATATTTATTTGGAAAAATAATTTAGCGCGCACACGAAAATTTCATTGGCCAAATGTACGTGTGCGATGTGTGCGGAATGGCGGTAAAAATTCGCGCAAAATTTCAATTTAATTAATTTTTTCTTTTCATTTAAGATAACGAAATGAAGAATAATTTAATTTAAAAAAATATTTAATTAAAATAAAATTTATTTTACTAATTAAATTCAATTTTTACGTTTAAAAATATCTTGCTTAATAAATAATTTATTTATTATGACATTAATTTAATAATTTTATCATTTAAGTTTTCACAAAAAGCCAATATGCATCGCCATCGTGGCACTCATTCGGGGGTGAAGCCATACGAATGCCGATTCTGTCAGAAGCGCTTTTTCCGCAAGGACCAGGCAAAAATTATTTTAATTAAAATTTATATAATTTCATGAATTATTTTTATTTAAAATAATAAAATTAAAAAGAAAGGTGCCGTTAATTATTGACAAGGATAAAATTGAAAATTTAAATTCCAAAAAAGTGGCCCATTTTTTCATTTAAATATTTAAAAATTAAAATTATTCCAACTAAATTTATAACATCAAAATTTTTAGATGCAAGAACATTCGATGACCCACATCAAAACAGGCGATGATTTTGACTGTCCGGTATAATTTGAAATTTAAAATTTATATTTTATTTATTTTTATTAAAATTTCCTAGGTGTCCGGTTGTGAATGCAAATTTTCCCAGCATTCGTTGTTAAGACAACATTTGGATGAACGGCACGCAATTTCGGCATCACAACAAGCGCACTGCAAACGCTGCACATTGGTGGGCACATTTTTCAATTTGGCAAATTTATTTTATTTTTAATTTTTTAAAAATAAAATAATTATTTAAATTAATCTTTTAAAAAACTATTTTAATAATGAAATTAAAATTTTATAGCAATTTGCCAATTCACGCCGCTTATTGTTGCACTATCAGACCAAGCATGATGAATATTACAACGCTGTTTCTCCCGTGCCTGATGTAAGTGTTTTTATTTTTTAAAAAGCACTATTATAAAATATTATTTTAATAAAATGGAATAAATTAAAAAATAAAATAATTGCATAAAAAACAATTAAATTAATGGGATTTATTACGAAAAAGCTGGAAATTGATTAAATCAATTAAAATTGAGGCAAATATTTAAATATCTATTTTTTTCATTATATTTTTATATTCCGTGCATGATTTTGGTGATTTTTTGAAAAATATTATTATAAATTTATTATAATAAAAAAATAAAATAAATAAATATATAAAAACAATTAAATTAATAAGGTTTATTATGAAAATGCTGAAAATTGAAATCAATTTAAAATTGGAAAAAATATTAAATATCTAACGTTTTTTAATTAAAAAATCATATTAAAAATGAAAAAAAAATAAACATTTTTCCCCCAGGGCCATTCGCCGGTGAAGCGTTTGGTTGTGGTGAACAACAGCAGCACGAATGCGTCGCCGGCGTCGAGCAGTTGCGGCGGCAACAGTGGCGCCGCTGCTTCTTCGACTAGGACACGCCCCAGCGCCTCGTCGTCCGCGCCAACAGCAGCGACGCCTAGCGGCAGCGCCAGAGGTGCAGCGAGTGCCAATGCCAAGCGCAGGAGTCGCAAGCGACCGTCAGCGCGGCGACAACGCTCCAACAGCAGCGGCGACGGCACCGGCGGCGCCATGTACCCACTGCCGAAGGTGGCGCCGAAGATGGACAGCGCCAACAACAACAAACGGCGAGCGGCAACCGCAAATCCGGCACCACACAATCAGCAACAGGTGATGTCCAGTCCGATCGTGTATATTATTTAAAATAATTAGGGATGTTTCGAAGAGTCCTTGGATTTTAAAGGGCATTTCTTTAATCAATCCTCATATTACTTGGCCGCTGGCGTTTTAAATAATTATGGAAGCTCCGACCTGTCCTGTGTATTCTAGATTACATTTTTCTTTAATCTTTATTTTTTGGCGATTTCAAGTTTTTTTTTTAAAATTTGTCGCTAGACCTACAAAAATACAAGTTTTAATGTCACTAAAAATGTACCTATTTAGGGCAAAAAAAAAAATACTGTAAAAAATTAATCAAAGTATCGTAAATTTTCCCAAGGGCGGCATCGGGCCATTTATCAAAAATCCTGGAAATATTCCACAAAAATAAAATAAAAAAATTAGTTTTTTTTTAAAATTATTTATTGTAATATTTACCCATGTTTTTACTACAGTCATCGGCCACTGGTTACAATGTTGAGGAGTTGCTGCGGTTAAACTGTGCCGCGGCAAATGCCAGCGCAAACGAAACAAAACAAAATGGGGTCATAACAACAAATCAGCAGACAACAGTTTTAAAATTGGTAGGGTATTATAATAATTAATTGATTTAAAAAACGTGATTTTAAGAAAAAATTCGCTTAATAATTTCGGTCCCCCTTAATTTCGCGTTTCAAAAATAAAATATGTGGTGAGTTTTTTTAATGGATTCGAGGATGAATGTTTTTTTTTTAATTTATTTTTTCTTTTTTTAGTAACTTATTAAAAAAATAAAAATTATTTTTTTTTATAATTGCAAGAGAAGTCTTTAGAAATTTATTTTTTATATATTTTTTCATTTATAATTTGAAAAGAGTGAGCTAACTCGCATTTAAAATCGGTAATTAAAATTTTGATGCCCTAAAAATTTTTGAAAAAGCAGAATTTCGGAATGCCGAATTCGGTGCCACACAATGAATTGAAATTTTTGCAGGAAAATACTCTGCCATAAGGGTTACCTTTCTTTAAATTTGCATTAATTTTTAAAACTTCGTACAAAAAAAAATAATAATAATAATTAGCATTTCGCTTTTGGGCACTCATCTGTCAAGGCAATTAAAATTGGTTTGACCTTAGTTAGTCCTACTAATTTTTATAAAAGGAATGAACCTAATTACAAAAATCCGAGTAAATTTTTTCAAAAAAAAAAATTGCAAATCCCGTATTAATTAGTCTCCCCCGGCTGCTTCAATTGCCCCGTCGTCTTCATCTTGTGCCGGCTTTGATCTGTTCCGGGATCAACTGTTGCGCAACACATCCATTTTTGCACAACAACTTGGCACTGCCGTCCCACCACCATTTTCTGTACTTCCAATGGCACATCGGGGACAACAGCAGGCAAAAAACAAAATTTTGATAAAATTCAATAAAAATACATTATTCCAAAATTAGAGAGAGTTATAAAATACAAATATAATCTAAATAATATTATTAATAAAAAAGATTGATTAAAAAAAATCAAATTAATAATAAAATTAAAAAATGAAAATTATATTACACAAAATAAAATAATTGAAGCATACAATATTTTTGTCATTTTCGAGCATTTTAGTCCTTATTTTATGTCCATATTGTGTATTTTAGTCCATATAATGTCCTGCCCTAATAATAAAATATTAATAAATTATTATAAAATTATTAATTAAATGCATAAATTGGAAAAATATTTTATATGAAATTATCTGTTTTATTAGATGGCAGCTGCGGCAGCACATTTGTTCATGCAATCATTTTTAATGCCTGTACAACAACAGCACAAAAATCCTTCTGCAATTGGCCACAACCAAAATGTGGCCAATAAAGGTACTGAATTGTCTTGTCATTAAAATTAATACAGGACTGAAAAATTCGCACGGAAAGTGCCGCTTAAATTTCGAAATAATATTGAATTGTCATAAATATTAACTAAATTAAATATTCTTTGCAGGCCCGTCCAATCTTCCGGCAGAGGAAGAGCCTCACGGCACAAACATTTCGCCAAAGCATTTGCCGTTGGCCAAAAGCCCGGATTGCCGGGGTTTGGTATGGTCATATATTTTTTTTATTACATATTTACTATTAAAATCCAATATAAAATAAAAATTAATGGACGAAAAATTATTTTGCAAAAAACATGGAATAAATTAAATTTTAAAAAGTTTAACGCAAAATTTTCTTTTTGTTTTAAAATTAATGAATAAAAATATTTTTTATTTTTTAAATTTATCAAATTTAATTCTGATTTTTAATGTTATTTTTTGATTTTTTGCTGTTATTTTTAGGTTTTGAATGGATTTAATGCGCGAGAAGAACAGGAAGACATGGAATGTAAGCGGGAGGAGCACACAACAAATTCAAGCTGTACACCGCCAATGATCTGCTCCAGTAACAACAACAAAATGATGATGCACGACGGGAACATGGAGGAGGAGGGCTCCGAGTCGGAAAGTGGCGGAGGAGGTGGGCAAAAATTTACAAATTCTTTTGAAATGTAAAAATTAAAAATCAATGATATTTTAATTTTTATGTTTTATATGTATATAGAGCGAATTTTTTTCCAGTCCTCTAGTGAATTTTTCCGAAAATTTCGCCGATTTCAAGCCATTTTTGGGGTTTGAGATCACTCTAAAGAAGTGATCTGATCACTTGAGCATCAAAAGTTTTGCTAGCATTAATTTTTTTTAATAAAAATTTTACATTTTCAACTTGTAATTTTGATAGAGCTAATTTAGGAAATTTTCCGAAAAAAATTCATTAATTTGAAAAGAAATTTTCTTTCCTGAAAATTTTTTAATTTTCTAATCCTTTTCTTTAGTATCTATTCTTGATTCAAAGAAGCAAGCAGAGGAGATGGTGAATATTAACAAAGCCCAGCAGAAGAGTTCCATGGTGGAAGGAGTGAGTTTAAATATTAATTAAATAAATTTTTATTCAATTGAATTTGCTGTAATATATTGTATTTGAAAAAAGGAAAGTCTTTAAAATCCTGATTCCATAATTTTTTTATCCACTGGAAATTTTCAAAATCGACTGTTTCAAGATCCCGAATTTGTTTGAGATTGGGATTCCAGGATCTCATTTTTCCAAAAATTTTTACAATTTATAATTTTTAGGTCAATAAAAATAAATTTAAAATATGATCATTGTGTTAAACAACTTCTTTTTTAAAGGCACCATCTGTGACTGATTTAATAATCTGAAAACCCCAAAGAATCGGCTTTTATGCTTTTTTCCATTTTTTGTGCTTTTTTCATGCTTATTTTGGGAAAATTTGTTGCTTTTACAGTGTTTAATTGGTGATTTTTTTTGTGGTAAAAAATGAGCGCTCTAATCATCATCATTATTTCATCACTCAGTGGATAGACAGACAGATATTAATAATTGATCTTGCTGCTAATCCACCCGGTTTTCAATTTATTTTTTAAAATGAATTTCCCGATTACTTAGCTTTTATTTTTAAAATTTAATTATTTGTTTTTATGACCATTTTTGCTTTTAAGCACTTATCCCCCTCCTCAATCACAACCGCGCCGCAGGCATTGCCAAACGCTTCCTCCTCTTCATCCGCTTTGTTGTCCGCCCCCATCGCTGCTCGGCACGGCACTAACAATTCGTCGGCACATTCGTCCACCACTCATTCGCCGTCCTCCTCCTCGTCCACTTCGTCGTCGTCTTGTGCCGTCTCAACCCATGCGGTGGTCATCGGCGGTGAAAGCAGTGCTTCATCAACGGGCGCAATGAATGGCACCGGTGCCGGCGGTGCTTCAACATCCGTGGAAAACTCTCCAATTAAAGTAAAAAAACGCAAACTTTTCTTGAATTTTTACATTTTTTAAATGGAATTGCAAATTTCTAAATTTTTGTTGTAAATTTCTGTTTTGAGATTTAAAAAAATTGTTGAAAAGTTTTTCATGAAAAGATAGCATTTGAAAAAGTCTTTTTTATAAATTTAAAATAAATACCATCTCATGTACATGTACCGTACAACATACAGTATACTGAGTACATAACCGTTCGTCATGTCCCCCCTCCCAATATGCGTTAACCACAGTAGTCGGTGTAGCCACCCAAAAAACTCTCAATATTACAACAAGACTGATCATAATGAATTTTTTCACTAAAAAATATTTTAATATTTATTTTTCAAAATTTTAAATGAACTTTTAAAAATAAAAAAAAATTAGCAAATTTTTTTTTAATTTCTAAAAATTATTTTTTTTAATCTTTTTTAATTTTAAATTTGAAAAAAATGTTTGTACGAAACCGTTACTATGTGTTAACTGCCATGAAATTCCACCAGATTATGCTACACTGAATTCGCCGCGTACAGTATATCAAAATTGTCGCAATTTGAAAAATCCATGCCATTTACAAAATCAATTTCATAGGATTTGAACAACAAGCTGTTGAGCCGTGCGTTGATGAACGCCTCCGTCTCCTCGACCTGCCCGTCAAATGCCGACAATGGCACTGGCGGTGGTGGTGGTGGTGATCTCCTGCTCAAGGGGCTGATGATGTTGGAGCCGTCCTCGGCGATCGGCACCGCTGGCGGGGACAGCATGGACTGTGCCCATTGCGGGCTGATCTTCACTGATCAGACGCTGTACTTGCTGCACAAGGGCCTTCACTCGGAGGCGGACCCGTGGCGATGCAATTTGTGCGGGCAGGTGGGTGAAAAAAATAATTTGATTAATTAACCATTTTTTCTATATAATTTATTCGCCGCCAATGGGTTCAGGAAAAATTTCGCCGCCCAAATCATAGAATTTTTTTTATTACAAGTTTCAAGAAAATTATCTTAAAAAATTTTTCAAGAAAAAATTTTCTAATTTTTTATAAAATTTCAAAAAAGCTAGAGAATTTACAATTTTTCCCTTATATTTCTTTAAAAAAAATTTTAAGATTTATTTTTTTTATATATATATATTGGTGGCGAAATGTCCCGGCGAAATTTCGGCGGCGAAATTATGTGGTGCACCCTAAAAATTGTCATCGCCCCTAGCCCAAAGAATTCAAAATTTACGAAATCAATTGTCCGAATATTCTTCAAAAAAAAAAAAAAGAATTTTAAATATTGAATAATTGCCGATAAAAATAGGGTAAAATGGTTTTTTAAAAATCATTTACTTAGTTACTAATTAGTAATTACAATTTGCATTTGTTTGTTTTTTCAGTCCTGCTCTGACAAATACACGTTCACCACGCACATGATCAGTTCAGATCACAGCTGACGCGGTACATTATTATTATATATTCTTTTTCGACCAGAAATTTGTGTTTATTTAATTGATTTTTTTTTTGTATTTGCATTAATCTGTTTAATTGATAAAATATTAATTAAATGCCGGCTAAATGAGTATATTTTGTTTTATTTGATTGGAAATGTCTTATTATTATTATTTCGTTTATTATAAATTATTAGCGCATAACATTTGCATTCATTAATTAATTACGGACAAAATAATATTTAAATTAAACAATTAATGTACAATTAGGCAAATTTTGAGTGCCATTACCAGGTTAGCCAAACTCTGCTGATTATCAGCATTTTGCTGCTTTTCAAGGGGTCAATGCTGGTTTTTTTTTTGAAATGCTAATTTTTGCTTGAGAACGTTTGCTGATTTGTGATGATTTTTAAAAAATCCTTAAAAATGGCTATTTTTAACCTATCGGCACCGCCGGTTCCCAAAATTCCCACAAAATTTTCAAAATTTGACCAATAAATTGCCAATTTTCAGTGAAATCTGTTTAAAATGGTGTCAAAATTTCCAATTTTTTCCTTCGACGGCGCCTGTCTGCACCGGCTACCCGACTTTTGGGGATTTGCAACTTGGGGACCCGACATTTGGGGACCCGACATTTGGGGACCCGACTTTTGGGGACCCGACACTTAGGGAACCCGACATTTGGGGACCCGACATTTGGGGACCCGACTTTTGGGGACCCGACACTTAGGGAACCCGACATTTGGGGACCTGACATTTGGGGATCCGACATTTGGGGACCCGACATTTGGGGATCCGACATTTATAATACGCAAAATTTCTGTTTCAATTAAATCACCCCCAAAATCATGTGTGGCGATGATATAACGTGTCATAATGTCATAGGCGCGTTTCAATTCGGTCATAGTATCATATCTCCGATGTGATAGCGTAGCCTCAGATCTGGCTACCCTGGCTAAAAGTCTCTTTCAAATTGCTGTTCAGGATTCGATATCGATTGATTCTTAAATCTTATTTGTCCTTCTAACTAAATCTTTTCGTTAAAACATTTTTTATTGTCTAGAGACCAGAGCTATATAAATATGAACGACATTTGGGGATCCGACATTTGGGGATCCCGACATTTGGGGACCCGACATTTGGGGACCCGACACTTAGGGAACCCGACATTTGGGGACCCGACATTTGGGGATCGAACGTCTTTTGGGGATCCGACATTTGGGGAACTCGACATTTGGGGACACGACATTTGGGGATTTTATTAAACAAAAAAAAATATTTAAAAATTTATTTCAAATTAGACAAATTTACGACTGCTTTAGCCAGAGTTAATTCCATTGCAAGAAAAATAAAATAATATTTTCTAAATAACTCTGTTTCCGGACTCACCGCGAGGAGGTAGCAGAATTTTGAGCCCATACTAACCACAACACAATAGACAAATCACAATACATTTTTTAACTACAGTAGACCTTTTTCCAATTTTTATTTAAAACGCCTTTCCCAAGGGCCAACGGGAACAGAAATTCATCAAGGGCATTCAAAAAGTTAAAGGCGACTTTACTGTCTAATTGCGTACAGCAACAAAATGCCGAGGTCATCTTTTCTGTTTCTTAGAGTCCGTAATTAGAGTTAATTTTTAAAATATTATTTTATTTTTCTTGCAATGGAATTAACTCTGGCTAAAGCAGTCGTAAATTTGTCTAATTTGAGATAAATTTTTAAATATTTTTTTTGTTTTAATAAAATCCCCAAATGTCGTGTGCCCAAATGTCAGGTTCCCCAAATGTCGGGTTCCCCAAATGTCGGGTCCCCAAATGTCGGGATCACCATGAAATGATTTAGAATGATATTATGACAAAAGTCAGATTTATTTAATGATAAATTTCTAAGATTTATATAAATCATTTAATTTTGCGGCGTTTTTTAAATGGCAATAAACATGCATCGGTCGACAAATTCCCAATTTTTTCGCAATTTTTCTTTCAATTTTATTCCAAATTTTAGGCGAATATTTCCTTCTTTTCTTAATTCCTTCTTTTATCGCATCAAATTTATGAACAATTTCGCATTTTTTCTGACCATCAAATTGAACATTCTGATCATTGTGAATTGCATCGGCCAAATTTAATTCATTTTGATCACTCGGCTGACAATTTGGATAAAATTGAATTTTTATCATTTAAAAAGAGAAAAATAACAAAGGCAGAGAAAAATTGAATTTTTGCTAATTTTTCAAATATAAATAACGGTGGTATGTCGTTATATAAAAACCAAATAACGGCGTTATAAAAAAAACCATCAAATGAAAATTTTCAACAAAAAACTGTCCATAACTATTGTCTATGTCAACCACATAAAACATTCTTGGTATCATTCCATAGCGCTAACAGTTATCTATAGCCTGTAAAATTTCAAAAAATTTAGATGGTCTAATAGAGAACACTTAGGGCTATCTCGAATTATACCAAAAATGTTGAATTTTGGTTGACTTTGACAAAAGTTATGGGCAGTTCTTTGTTGAACATTTTCATTTGATGGTTTTTATATAACAACTCATTTTGTCAGCACCTAAATAACTATTTTGAGGATAAGATACAGCAGGCACTGAAAATGCCGGTAAATAATGCCAATTCAAAATTGCAAATAAATTAGCGATTTTTTTTTTTGCTTTTTGTCCAAACACTTAGAGTTGTGCGATTGCTTTTCAAAAATTCTCAGTTTCTCTGTGACTCGACGGGTTCGCTTTCTTTATATCATAATTAATATTCATTTTTCAAGCTTTATCTTCATTCGATTTGGAAATGTTTTATTTTGCCATTCTTTGCTCAAATATTTTCACCAAAAATTGGTCAAAGTTTTCTATTCATTTTACGCAAAATATTATAAGAAAAATTTTATAGGTTCAATTATTTAAAAAAAAAAAAATAATTTAAATTAAATAATAATAATAAACCCCGTTTCATAAAAATAATAATAAAATATTTTTTTGAAATAAAAAGCAAAATAAAACGGGAAATTTGGCAAAAATCAATCTTTAAACGTAATCAGATTTTTTTTATTGTTCAAATAATTTTAAATAATAATTTTATAAAATAATAATTGCATGTCCCTCTTTGATTTTTTAGTTAAAATATTGTATTTATTTAATTGAATGATTTTCATTGCATCATAATTTTATTAGAATCAGAAAAACTAAGAGAATAATTATTATTTATTTTAATATTACAAATACAAAATATATATTATTATATAATGGAATTTTATAAAATAATAATTTCTTTGCTATTATTATTCTTAACAAATTCAACTGACAAAATTTTATCAGTTAATAATTTATGTGAAAAGTATGGAAAAACTCGGCCAACTTTTGCTGAAATATTTGGCCAAGGATGGGAAAATGAAAGAGAAACTGATCAAAACGCAAATTGGCAAAATGATCAAAATGAATTAAATTCGGAGGATTCAATTGGCAATGATCAGAACAATGGCCAATTCAATGATAAACAAAAATGTGAAATTGTTCATAAATTTGACGCAATAAAAGAAGGAATTAAGAAAAGAGGAAAATATTCGGCAAAAGGCCGTGGTAAAATTGAGCAAAAGATTGGCGTAAAATTGGGAATTAATCGACTGAAAATTTACAAATGGAAAAAAGAATTTGGGTTAAATTTAAAAAAAGATAAACATTATTATGAAAAGAAAAAGCAGGAATTTGTTGAAAGAATTGAAGAATTCAAAAGAATGTACAAAAATGGAAAACAGAAACAATTTGCGAAAGAATTGGGCATTCACAAAGAAACATTCATTAAATGGAAAAAGAAATTTGGCATTGAAATTGGCAAAAGTAATTTTAATTTAATTTTTAATTTTAATTTTAAATATTTCAGGATATTCTAATGAAGAAAAAATGAACAAAATGTATGAATATTTGAAAATGAAGAAAGCAAATCCGTCTTTGAGTGATAAAGAAATTGCCGAATTTTTGAAAATTGGAACAGACACTCTAAGAAAGTGGAAACAAATATTTGTATAATTTTTTTTTATTTTTTGATATTAGCATATGGATTATTGTTTTGTTTTATTTTTTTTCTCCTTTTATGTGTCGTCTTTTTCCTTTTTAATTGTCTTCTTAAAGCATTCGATAATGTTATTTCTGAATTTTATACTTTTGTGCCGACCGGTAACCATAAATTCGGTTTTGGTTTTTGTTAACGATCGGACAAATTTTCCATTTTTTTTTTATTTTGGAGGAGAACTGAACTAGGATTGCTATTTTAGCATATTGTCTTTAACAAATTTTTGGAAAATTCAGTCCTTAATATTATAAAAATTCCCAACAGCTCTCCGTTCAGAAATCTGTGTCGCGGATCGAGGTAAAAATTCATTTTTTATTTATGCTTTCAATAAAACTGAACGAATATTTTTAATAATTTAAAATCAGGAAATATTTTTTTTAAATGGATTATATGGTATTTTAATTGTTGTTTTCTTATTAATAATCACTTCAACTGACAAAACTTTGTCTGTTTATAAGTTGTGTGAAAAGACAACAAAAATTCTGCCGACTTTTGATGAAATATTGAATATTTGATCAAAGATGGCAAATTGATCAAAATTCAAATTTTCCAATTGATCAAAATGAATTAAATTTGGAGGATACAATTGGCAATGATAAGAAGAACGACCGATTCAATGATCAGCAAAAATATGAATTTTTAAAAAATTTTACGCAAAAAAAAGGAATAAAGAAATGGGGGAAATACTCGACAAAAATTCATAATAAAATTGAGCAAAAAATTGCTGAAAAAAATACTGTGTCGTGCTGGGTCGTTTCTTAAATCCGCCAAGTGGTAGGAAAATAAAAAATGTCACACATATAAATTCATAACTTGGCTTAAATACAATAAACTTAATATTTAATGATACCATTTAATAGCTCTAGGTATTCTCTATTTGAATATAAATTTTGAAAATTTCTTTACAAAATATAAAAAAGTTATGGTTACAAAATTTCATAAAGTTATCCTATTTAATTGTCTCACCAGCTAGCAGCTACCTATAATTTGGTGATTTTTTATATAACGGCTCAGCACCAAATGAATTAGTTGGTGTCAATGCACCAAAAGGTCACCAGTCCAAAACGGCAATTAATAAAATGCCACTGATCCAAAAAGTCACCAAATTAAAATTAATCTACTGATTTTAAACATAAATGCAAGTGTCAAATAATGTTTTTTGTTTTAAAAATGAATCAAATTGTGATCAGTGACACCGAAAAACCCTTAAAATAAGTCTTTATGATATTAAAATTTAAATTAAAAAAAAAATGTTTTTATTTTTATTTATTTTTAATTTTTTGAAGAAAAAAATTTATTTATTTATTTTTCACAACTTTAAACAGATGGAAAAAGCAAAATTTTTATAAATTTTCTTAATTTTGCTATTAGACCTATGAATTATTGTGCTTTATTTGATTTTTCGCCTTTTATCGGTGCATTTTCCATTTTAAATGGCATTTTTTTAATTTTCGTAAATTGTTGCTAATTTTCTTAATCATAAAAATATGTAATTATTCCAGGTACAGGCCGAGCTCTACTAATAATATTTAAATATTGTATTTAAATTATTCTCATTTAAACATGGATCGAAAGTTCCAATGGTTAATTTTAATTTCTCAATTAATAATTAAATTTTTAATTCAGTCTGTTCAATTCTTTTTAAAATTACATTTAAAAATTGGTTTAAATCTATCATTTCTAGCCAAATATTTATGATTCCTTTAAATTTATGAAAAAATGGAAATGAGCTTTTTGGTCATTGTTTAGTGAACCTTGTTGAGCATCCAATAATTGGACTGGACTGCTCACGAATTATATTTTTTTAAGAAGGGGCTTATTAATTTTAGAAAACTGAAATCGATCAAAATTCATATCGATATTTTTTTTTTTTGCAAAATAAATTAATTTATAATTTATGCTTTTTTGTTTTTTGTTTTTTGCTATATTATTTTATCATAAAAATTATTATTAGATTTTTTACAAAGGCCTTTCCTTAAATAAATAAATAAATTCAAGCCAATATATTATTTTAAATTAATTTATTTTTTAAGAAAATGGAATTTTGTATTTTATTTTTGTACTATTATTTCTTTGTTATTGCAATTTTTTGGATATAAAATAGCTAATGGATTTCCATATAATCGGAAGCACTAGTTATGAAATATTTTTTTGGAAAAATATGTAAAATTGGCAGTTTTTACGAAACGACACAGCACGTCCATTTTTCCAAAAATTTTTACAATTTATAATTTTTAGGTCAATAAAAATAAATTTAAAATATGATCATTGTGTTAAACAACTTCTTTTTTAAAGGCACCATCTGTGACTGATTTAATAATCTGAAAACCCCAAAGAATCGGCTTTTATGCTTTTTTCCATTTTTTGTGCTTTTTTCATGCTTATTTTGGGAAAATTTGTTGCTTTTACAGTGTTTAATTGGTGATTTTTTTTGTGGTAAAAAATGAGCGCTCTAATCATCATCATTATTTCATCACTCAGTGGATAGACAGACAGATATTAATAATTGATTAAAAGAAATAACAAAAAAATTTTAATTTTTTTCTCTGCTTACAATTTCATGGTTTTTTCTAATCAATTATAATGTCATCATTTAATTGATTTTTTAGCATTGGCATGAATAAAATCAAAAAATTTATATAATATATATATTTTTTTGTTTTACTAATATTTTTGTTTTCATATTTGAAGCATTTGCAATAAATGGGTCCAAAACAGTTTCTTGTGCTGTCCATTTTCATTATTATGGCAACTTTTTCTACAATTTTGGCCAACAAAAATACAAATCGGCGACAAAAACGAATGGACAATTCCCAGGAAAACAATGTGCCAATTTAAATAATTAATAATAATAATAATTTTAAATTAAAACCATTTAAACACAGAGTACGGTAGTCCGAAAAAGGAAGACGACCGTGACTACAAATAGCGGTGGTGAAAATGCCGGTGAAAATGTTGCTGTGAATTACCACCACCAGCAGCAGCAACAATTAGGCAAGTAAATTGAGGAGAGGCGGAAAAATGAGACACTAATTAGTCTATTAATCATTTTCTCACACTTTTTTGGTAATAAGCATTGATTTCCTCGTTAAAATCAGTTTTCAAATCGCTTTCTCTATTTTTTTCATATGTAATCTAATTCGCTGAAATAATTTAAAAAATTGTGCCAGAGTTCTTCGAGCCAGCAAAAGCCTTTGGTAAATCAGCGGCTACGGCACTTTCGGCCAAAACCGTGCCAAAGCGCAAAACACAGCCACAACAAATGGGCACGTCACTGAATTCGAAACGAAACGTGGAAGAAGCCGGTAAAAACCAACAGCAGTCACCGAAGTATGCTGTTACTTTGGATGGCATCAAAGAAATGCTAATGAGCATTAATTGGGCTGCTACTTCACGCCCATTAACGGATGATCATGATCAGTTGGGGGCCCAACATATGGGAGAACAACAAATTGACAACAATGTTCAGCAAAATTTGAATGATGCAGATGACCAATTTGGTCTTTCAAATATTGGAATGCAACCGATTGATGTCACCGGCATGCTCATGGAAGATGAAGCCGACAAAGAAAATGTTGAAATATTTGTCAAACTTTTAAATCAGTGCCATTTAATTTTGGCCATAGCAACGGAACACATTCAGCACAAAAGCACCAAAGTGCCGAACCTACCAATGGTATTGTGGGACGAAAATTGGGAGGCGATGTCCAATTTTATTCAACAAAATGGTGGACATGTGGTCGGATGTGCGTTGGTAAACAATGTAAACGATTTGACACGTGAAGTTGCGGATGTTATCGAAAATGGTAAAACATAAAATTGAAAAATATATTTTGAATTGTGACATTAAATTATGAATTATTAAAAAGTTTGTTTTATAGCTAAAAGCAGTGTAGCCAGATTAAAATTTTCAAAAGCCTCATTTGGCATGCAAAAAAACCTCATTTTGGGTCAAAAAGCCTCATTTTTACAAAATTTATTCTAAACACGTTTAAAATGTTCAAATGTTATATTTTTGATTGTCCATGATCAATTTGAGCATTTTTTTTTGTTAGAAATAAGCATTTTTTGGGATTCTGAACATGAAAAACGAAGTTGATTTTTTTGCGGCGCTTTTTCCAAAAAAACTTTTGGGAAACAAGGGGGGGGCCGGCGGTTTGATTGGCGCCGCCGGGAAAAATTTTGTAATTTTCAATGCGATTTATTAACAGATTTTGTGCGAAAAATGACCAATTTTGTGATTTTGAGCAAATTTTTGCTTGTAAATTAAGGATTTTTACGGTCGGGCGGTGCCGATAGGCGCCGCCGGGGGAAAAATTAAGAATTTTGACCATATTTTTAGCATATGTTCATTAAAAAATTTTTTATTTTGCGGTTTTTCTCAAAAAACCACAAAAAGCTTCAAAATTTCTCAAAAAACCACAAAATGAGGCTAAAGCCTCAGATCTGGCTACCCTGATGACACGGTGTCATATAATTAGGGCATCCAAAAATATGCACATAAAATCGCAAAATATGCGCATAAAATATGCATCAAAAATCGTGAAATATGCACATAAAAACTGAAAAATATGCATATAAATTTTTCCAATTTGGGGGTATAATTTCTCAAAATTTCTTCAAATTTGTTAAACATAAAGTAAAATCTTCAAAAATGGCTAAATGTGGTATTAAAAATCATTTTAGGAGAAAAAAACACGATACCGCTTAAAATTTACTCATTTTAGCGAAAAATCAACCTGAAAAGCAAAATTTTGCTTATTTTTGACATAAATTAACCATTTTTTGAGAAAATTTATTTATTCAATATTTTTCGTGAAAATTTTGCTAAAAAATTATTTTTTTGGAAAATTTTCCGGTTTTTGAGGTCAAAAAGGCCAATTTGTCTGTTGGGGGCCGATCTATTAGAGGTTTTTTGGAAAAACGCCAAAATATGGACATAAAATATGGACCAAAATGCCAAAATATGCACAAATATGCAAATATGCACATAAATCGCGAAATATGCACAAATATGCAAAATATGCATATGGAAATACGTCCTAGAAGCTTCAAACCAAGCTAAAAACATGTTTTTCGTGCGTTTCAGGCGTCCCACAGTCCAGGAAAAAAATATGCATGTGCATATAATTGGACTCCCTACATATAATACGCAAAATTTCTGTTTCAATTAAATCACCCCCAAAATCATGTGTGGCGATGATATAACGTGTCATAATGTCATAGGCGCGTTTCAATTCGGTCATAGTATCATATCTCCGATGTGATAGCGTAGCCTCAGATCTGGCTACCCTGGCTAAAAGTCTCTTTCAAATTGCTGTTCAGGATTCGATATCGATTGATTCTTAAATCTTATTTGTCCTTCTAACTAAATCTTTTCGTTAAAACATTTTTTATTGTCTAGAGACCAGAGCTATATAAATATGGACAATTCAATTTTTAAAAGATTTAAATTAAATTTTTGAGAATAAAAATAGTTCACGAAAAATGCAAATTATATATAAAATTCAATAGTTTTCATAAATTTTTATTTTTGAGAAAATAATTTTGGCTCATTGAGAAAAAATATATACAAATAAATTTTTTTAAATATGAATTTTTTTGAAAATGAACTAATTTATACAATTTCAATTTCAAAATTTTTCAAATTTTTTTAGTTTTTAGGCGCATAGCTTATGTGTAGAGACCGGATTTTTATGTGCTAAAAATCCTGAAATATGTAATAAAATATGTGCTAAAAAATGCTGAAATATGTGCTAAAATATGTGTTAAAAATTGAAAAAATAAGTGTGTTTTTGCATAAAAATTCCCAAAAATCTCATTCTTTATCATTTTTAGCCCATACAACGCAAATCAAATACATTTCGAAGTGTTTGGGGTAAAATTGTCTTTTTTTGATAAATCATTTCTATAAATTGAAAGTTCCAGCAGAGAACTTCGAAATCCAATGACGAATTAATGAATTCGAGATTTCATTAGTTTCTACAATCGAAGAAAAAATTTTTTAATTTGAAAATTATGTTAATAATTAGGAAAAAAGTCGATTTTTAGGGGTGTATTTTTCAATTTGTATTTTTATTGCAATTTTTCTCAAAAATGCCAAAATATGTGCAAAATATGTGCCAAACCCCAAAATATGTGCTAACATATTTTATGTGCCAAAACGCCAAAATATGTGTTTTTATGTTTTTATAAGTCGCTCTAAATCAAAAATTGTTCGGAGATAATGCTATTTTTGGGCTTCTCTCGCCATAACTAAGCTGCAAAAAAAATATGTAAAAACATAAAAATCCGGTCTCTACTTATGTGTGATTTTTCGAATTTTCTTGTGAAAATGCCGGAATATGGAAGAAAATATGGAAATAAAAACACACACTAGAAGCTTCAAACTAACCTAAAACACATTTACTTGATTTATAGAAACACATACAAATCCGCTTTTTAATTATATCTTAATGATAGTAAAATAGTTTAAAAATGATTAATTAATTAACGATTGATTATTTCGCAGTTTCTGTCCCAATATTGACGAAATTAAATCAAAATGCAAAAATATTTCACGAGTGGAAAACCCTGAACGATAGGCTGCGCAATTTGCAATTTTACACGTGGCTTTATGGTATACTGTACACAGTGTTAAACAAAACGGTAACGGCATATGGAGTAGCAGACAAATACAAAACAAACTATGGCAATCTGATTGATTTTGTGCATCACATTTTTGTGGAAATGAATCGTCTCCTTGAATATGTGGACAAGGAGAAGGAGAAGGAAATTTCGGCACGTAAAACGGTGCCACGGAAAAATCAGTCCCAAAAGGTATACGGTGGAATTGCGGACAAAGTTTTGGACAGCTTAAAAAACAAAGTACGATAAATCGGAAGAGAAGAAGCTGAACGCTAAATGAAGAATGAATTTGTTAGAAGCATTTAATTCCTGTTAGTCATCAATATTGTTCTTTATTCTTATTATCATTTTTTTATTTTGGTGCATTTATAATTGAATTAATTTAAATGACTTTCTCAAGGAAGATTTTCAAAATTATTTTAAAATTTTTCGCTTTTTAGGCCTAAAGAGGTCAAAAATTCATTTTTTAACATTTAGATAATATTTTTTGACAATTTGTTGTTTATGTTTTATGAGTTTTTGCTTTTTTGGCAATTATTTGAACCATAAAAACATTTGAAAATAAAATCATTTGGAACTTAAATTAATCATTGTAAATAAATTTTATCTGATGAGAATCGTTGTTGAGCTTAATTCAAAAATACACGAGCATTGAAAATGAAAATAAATTAAAGAATAAATTAAGTATTGTTAGATGTGTTCACGAGGTGTTCAATTAAAATGGCGCCCCGAAAACGAAGAAGAAAATGATGACCATGAAGACAATCAGCCCAAGAATCAAACCAAGGCCGACCAAACAAAAAGTGGTGGCAGAAGGAAAATGGCGAATTGCGACATCACTGAAAATTAAAATATATTAATTACAAATTTAAAAAATTCACTAAAAGAAACAAATCATTAACCGAGTGGGAAAAACGGAGATGTTCCCGCTGCGCACACAGAAATTGGCAGAAGAGCCATGGGGTTCATGCTTCTTCTGTCCATCGCTGTGAGATGACAATGGCAAATTCTTAATGCCGGACGGAGTGCTTGAACATGAAAATTTTGACACTTAATTTTTGAATGCGTTTTTATTGGCCAACCAAATTTGGCCCTTTTTGTTGTCGGCTTCCTCCGTTGATCCAAGTGGAATGGCGATCATTTGGTCTTGGCACGGGTTGACCACCTGCTGATGTGGCAAATCTTCAGCTGCAATGGCAATGCTGAAAATGTGTTAACAGATTTAATTCAGAATTAGAATTAATTAATATAACAATAATTTAACACTGAATTTTCTGTTTATTTAACTAATGTTATATAATTTATTAAACTAATTAAAATGCATTTTTAAATAATTATATAAACAAATTCCACTGCCTACCACCTGCTGCTGCGCTTGGTGTCTTCTTTGGCCGGACTTTTGTTCAACGGGTTTCAGTACTTTCTCCGGTAGTTGATCACCAGCGATACGTCACCAATTGCAAATGTTCGGTGGCGAGCACCATGTTTGCGATCGAATTGCTTCGACATGTTGTTTGGGTAGTCATTTTGATTGCGATTTGAGCAAGAAATGTCAGGCTTGAGCAGTGACAGTTGAGTTCGAGGTGAACGGCCAAGGAAAAGTTCAGCTGGTGTTTGTCCTTTCAGTGCGGCATTTGGTGTGTTGCGGTAGGCGAACAGAGAATTGGTGATCCACTTTTTGTCTCCGTGTGAACACTTCTTCATTTGCCTTTTGAAAATGTCAACAAAACGCTCGGCTTGCCCATTGCTCTGTGGGTGATTCGGCGGACTAAATGTTTGCTTGATACCTTTAATCCTGCAAAAATGGGAAAAATCTTTCGAATGAAAGGGTGGCCCATTGTCGGTAACGATTTCACGTGGAAAACCGTATCGCGAAAAGAGCCACTCGAGTTGAACGATGACATTGTCCGCAGAAGTGCTTTTCACTTGAAAAGTCTCGGGCCATTTACTGAATGCGTCCACGATGATGAGGTAGAGATTGCCGTCAGAACATGGGCCTGGAAAATCCATGTGAATGCGCTCATAGACCTTAGGCCATGGAGAGAGTGTAGTTTTTGTTGGTGTTTTTGCCGCCATCGCACAGTCAACGCAGTGGCGAACCCAACGTTCAATGTCAAGGTCCATGCGGGGCCAGTAAACATGTTGTTGTGCCAATGCCCTCATGCGAACGATTCCCGGGTGAGTGAAATGAAGAGCGGCCAAAATTCGCTGACGCAAAGCTGCCGGAATGACGACACGTTAACCGAAAAGGAGGCAACCATTCACTTCGGAAAGTTTGTGCCTATGAGTGAAAAAGGCAGACAAATCACTAGGCGATTTCTTGGGCCATCCATTACGGCAAAAATCGAAAACTTTCCTGAGCGTAGTGTCCAATTGAGTGTGCTCGGCGACTTCATCCGCGGTGACGGGCAGCTGATCAATGTTGTTTAATGTAAAATTGTTTAATATTAAGCCAAAATATAGTCAGTCTATCCAATCTCACACCTTTTTCTTGAGGTCATTTTCTAATTTGGCCTTTTCTTCGGCAATTAGTGCTTTTTGTTCTTCTGTTAGGAAAAGCTGTTCATGTGCCTTTCTATTCTCCCTTTTCTCCTTTTCTAGTTGTTCTTTAAGCGGTTGTTCATTTGAGTCCATGTTAGAGTTAAATAAAATATTTTTGTAAAAGATCTGCAGAATAAAAATTTAAAAAATTTTCCCACAAAAAAAGAATAAATGGTTATATTTTAGTTTAGTGGATAAATAATTTGAAATTTTTTATGACACTTTTCCAATAATTAAGACGTGTCAATGAGAGTGAGTTGGGGATTAATGCATAAATTCTCATTGCTTTCGGCAAACTTGCACTCAAATTTTTAGCAAAAATCACCAAAATGAACTATTCAAATTTGATTTGACATACAAATCTCAAAAAGATTATCGGCATAGACACGTAAAAATTAATGTACGACAAAAAATTGGACATTTTAATAAATAATAGAACGAAAAAAAATTAATGGACGCGCAAAAATTGGGCATAAAAATAATAGAACGCATAAAAATTAAAGGACGCGCAAAAATTGGGCCTTAAAAAATAAAAGAACGCAAAAAAATTAATGGACGCGCAAAAATTGGGCCTTAAAAAATTTTTTAAAAACACAAAAAATTAATGGACAAACTAATGGGAACTCTAAATATTATAGGCTAAAAGATGGGACACGTAAAATTAATGAGACGCGCGTAAAAACCCTACAGTAAATTAAAATTAAAGATCAGGTCACTGCAATTTTCTATTTTTTGAAAAATATATTACTAAGCTTTATATTGTGAATTTAAGGATATTAGAACATAATTCAGTTGGCATGCATAAGTGGGAACAAAGAAATTTATGGACGCATCCGAAGCTCGTAGTTATTATTATAAATGTTTGCAATTAAAACCAATTTTGTATGGTTAAATTAAATATAGGAAGAAAAGATGGGAATGAAAAGGTGGAAGAGAATGAGAGGAATTAGTGTACTATTTCTATAGTTCCTCTCGTTTCTCTTCCTTTTTAATATCACTGAACTATTTCTTCGTTCCTTAACGCAAAATGACGCAAATTTGTGTTTTCGAAAAACGATAAAAACAAAATTTTTTTGTTCAATTGTTAATTAATTTATTTTAATCATAGTGAAGGAAAATTAAAAAATTTCAAAATAAAAATATCGAAAAATAAGGGTATTTAAAAAATGATTTTTCGATTTTAACATTCTGCAAAATGATTAAACAAAAATTGTTTCTTCAGTTATTTTGATGAAAAGGCACGAAAAAAATTTTTATAAGAGCCAAAATTTTTATTTTAATGTCATAATTAAATGAAAAAATTTTTATATTTAAATTTTAAATAAATATTTTTGCAGTTTTTCACTCACTATTTTTGCAATTATTTTGCTTTTTTAGTGTAATTTTTTACAAAAATGCAGTAAGTAATAAAGTAAAATATACCCATAATAATTGAAAAAATCTGTTACAAATGACCACAATTTGACCTTTATATAAAAAATGAACGATTTTAACGCTTTCATTATAAAAACATACAAATTTTTGATTAACCATAAAATTTATAATTTCACCCACTTTAAATGCTATTTCACTTTCCAATCCTTTGATTTCCTCCAATGTTTTCGCTTGTTGCTTTTCACGTTTCAACTTTTGTTCATATTGTTCAATGTACTGCTCCATCAATTCGGCATTTTCCTTCTTTAAACGTCGTTGTTGTTCCGAATTTTGTTCATTTGGGCGACCAGCAGCAAGGCGTTGACCATTTCGGCGCATCGGGCAATAATTTGTGGACAATTGGGTGGGACAATTGGGAAAATGGTTAATTTGGGGTGGGAGGGTTAAAATAATAAGGACAACCTGCTGGGCCAACACTCTATAAATATTACAAGAATTTCATTTTTAAAAATTTATTTTTGCATAATTCTGGTTGATAAAATGTTATCTACGACTTTTAATTAACACAAAATCTCTTCCCCCGAGGCGCTGCTATTAGTGTAAAGAAATTGTGGGAGAGATAGCAAACGGAATGGAGATACAAGAAATGGCATGGCTGGCTTTGGTTGAATAACTGTGAAAGTAGTAGAGAAGCAGAGGGTCATTGCGACAGAGACGCAGAGAATTTGAGCGCCGCGGGGCGCATAAAAATTGGCAAAATTAACAACCTCGGCGGATGGGACTGGAACACTCGAAACCTAACTCATTAGAAAATATGAAGGACGATAAAAAGCTAGAATTGTGCGAGGCCAAAATTTTTGGTAAAAACCGAGACCGGGACTGACGGGACCATAAATGCCGTGACCAGCAATTTCAACCGGGAACATCAGGCATCGCTGCGGAACTTTTCAAAAATTAATCTTAAATTCAACAGATTTTCACCAAAATGTTTAATTTATGCCTTTTAAAAAATTTTGTTTTTAATTACAATTGTAGGAGAAAGACAAATCAACATTTTTCCTTTAAAGAATATTGTTTTTTAAAATAACAACATTTACATAAAATTTTGTATTAAAAAATTTTTTGGCGTGAAAATTTCACTTGGAATAGGGTAGGCCGGGCTCGGTTTTTTGAAAATTCAATACCCGGTACCCGACCCGGTAGTTCCGGGTACCCGGATACAAAATCGGAATTTTTTTAACTATTAAATTATAGAAGTAGACAGTTTATTCTGTGTAGTTACTTTTAATTAAACCCACCCGAAAGAAATATTAGAAAAACCATAAATTTTTGAAAAAATCGAATTAACATCATCTGGTCATGCAACGGAAATGGAAATTTAAAAATTTACGAATTTATTTGTTTTTTCCACTTTCTTAGAGTGTCTGTTCCAATTTCCAATAATCCGGCAATTTCTCTATCACTCGGTGAAGGAGTTCCTTTCTTCATTTTATAATAAATATTCATTTTGCTTATTTTTTCTTCATTCGAATACGAATTCCACCTAAAAATAATAAAATATATATAAAATAAAAATTTAAAAAAAAAATCAAATTTTAATTCAAATTTTAATTGAATCACACTTTTGTCAATTTCAATTCCAAATTCTTTTTTTCCATTTAATGAATGTTTTTTGGTCAATGTCCAACTCTTTCGCGAATTGCTTCTGTTTTCCTTTTCTTAATCTTCTGTAAATCTCATCAATTCGTTCAATAAATTCTTGCTTTTTCTTTTCATAATAATTTTTATCATTTTTCTTAATTTTCTTTAAATTAAATCTTTTTTCCACTCATAAATTTTGTTTCGACTAATTCCCAATTTTTCCGTAATTTTTTGCTCAATTTTACTACGAACTTTTGTCGAATATTTCCCCCGTTTCTTCATTCCTCTTTTATTGCGTGAAATTACTGAATAATTTCGCATTTTGTCTGATCATCAAATTGATCATTCTGATCATTGCGAATTGAATCGGCTGAATTTATTAATTCATTTGATAATAATTTGCATTTTTGATCAGTTTTATTTTCATATTCCATTTTTTCATTGTCCGATTTTTGTCCAAAAATTTCAGCAAAAATTGGCCGAAGTTTTCCATTCTTTTCACTTAATTTAACTGATAAAATTTCGTTTATTGAGTAGGTTACCAATAATAACACGAAAATAATTGCAGCATTCTCTGAAAATTGTTGTGTTTTCTTGTGTTTTTTCAGTTCATTATTAATGAATAAGAATATTAAATAATATGAAGAAAATGCACCGCTGTGGAAAGCCACCTCCGCCGGAAGGAACTCAGGGGCTGGAGGATGGTTCATCTGCGGACGGGGATTACTGCGCTTAATAAAAATTTGCAAAATTGAAGTTTTATTAATCTGTTTTAAAAAGAACATAAAAACACAAATTTTCCATTTTGGAAAAACCTTAACAAAATTGGTTTTCGAAAAAAAATTCAGAACACAATTGTTCGTAAGAAAAAAGGAGCAAAATGACAAATTAATATAAAATCAAAAAGGTAAATCCGTCATTAAATTACTTGTGATTGATTGAATTATTTTATTAAATATTCTTAAATAATATGATTTTTTCGCTTTTGGTCTGATTTTCTTTCGCACATTAAAAAAGAATAATTATTAATTTTTATTTTTAAAATTTTTCATAGATTTTTAAAATTTTCTTATTAGACTATAATTTTTTTAGACATAATTTTTATTTTACATATTTTCGGCTTTTCCTAAAAATATATATTTTTTGTCATTTGGTTATATAATTATTCATAAATATCTAATGCTTTCCCACTGATTCATCTCATTTCATCCAATACACAATTTACATTCACTTGAAAATTATTCTAATGGACCAAATTATTTGGATTAAAAATAATTCCAACCCAGGAAAGCGGATAAATAAACAATAATCAAATAGTAAAAGTTATTTAAATTAAAATTTAATAATTTTAGCAAGCTTAAAATTTAAGAAAAATTCCGAAATGTGCCAGCCAACAAAATTTTTTATTTCTCTTTTCACCTTTAGCGCCTTTCTGTTGGCCGATAATCTCGCCGGTATGAACCAGGGGTGAAACCGGATAAATCAGATATCGATTTTATAATAGCTGAGCCTTTCATGCAGTTGGATACCAACCTGGATTTCAGAACTTTTTCAAAACTCTTGTGAATCCCGGATTTTTGCTATTTTCGCACTTAAAATTTTTTTTAATGATGCTTAGAGGTCATTTTAAATTGATTACAGCCGACGGATATAAAATTAACATATGAAATATTTCAAAAAAACAAATAATTTCAGAAGGTCTCAAGTGCAAGCAGGGATTCGAAATCCGTCCATTGGTTGAACAACAATTGGAACCGGACGAATGTGTCGATGTTGAGCTTCCTCGATTTTGTGAAGCGTCAATTTGCACAACAGGTGATCACTGATCAGGAAGGCACAGATTTTTCGTAGAGAAAAAATCATTAATAAATTAATTAAATATTAATGGTGAAAACAGTGCGAAATGTCAAAAAATGTATAAAATTAAAAAAATCATAAAAGTTTTATTTTTGAATGTAAACAAAAACTTTTTCTTATTTTTGACATTTTTTCGAAAAGTCCATGTTCTCCAAAAATTTATTTTATAAGGTATTAAAAACATTTTATTATGCTATTCGATAGATTTTTGGTTTTTACAAATACACAAATGAGGAAAAAAATTTTCAAATTATCAAAAAGATTTTGTTTTATGGAAATTAATTTTCTTTTTCGTGTTTTATAATTCAAAACTCTTAAGATGAGGCGCCAAATTTTGCGAGCATTCATTGGAAATGTGCGGAAGAACAAAATGCCAAAGAATGTGCCGAAAGAATGAAAGAAATCTATGAGAAAAAGGGTGAATTAAAAAATGTTTCATGCCAATGCCATTATGGCGAAGAAGGTGAAGACTTTGGCAACAAAAGGTTCACGCTTCCGCCGCCTGCCGACCCGACGGACAAAGGTAGACGAAATGAGATATTAACCATGAGATTCGTACTGATGTTAGAAATTTTCTGCGTCTCTCTTTCGCCTGACCCACAAAGCGATCAGAAAAAATTATTGATCAAGTTTTGAAAACGTGTTGGGTCGTTTCATAAAAACTACCAAGTTCTAGGGAAATAAAAAATGTAAAACATATATAAATTCGTATCTTAGCTCAATTTCTACCAAATTAATGTTTCATGGTGTAATTCTATATCTTTTTGTTTTCTGCATCAGAATATTAATTTTCAATTAAAATTTTTTTGTTTATTATTGTAAAAAGAAGTTATGGTTATAAAAAAAAGTCCACAAAATCTTAAGTCCGAATTTTTTGTCAAAGAACTTTTTTGAAAACCCAGCGAAATTTTTTGAAATTTTAAAGATAAATAGAGAATTCTTAGAGCATTGAATGATATTAATTAAATTTAATTAAATTGCACTTGAAAATTTTAAATGTTTATAATTATATTCGCATGACCATGGCAAAAAACATAGCCTGTTCAATGCTTTATAACTTTTTTTTCAGAAGCAAGTAGACTAAAATTGAATGACACCATGAAATATTAATTTGGTTGAAACTGGGCCAAGATATGAATTTATGTTTTATATTTTTTTTATTTATCTACAACTTGGCAATTTTTAAGAAACAACCTAGCACCTTTAGAAAATATCGAAAGTTATGCAAAAACTAAAAAAAATTAATTAAGTTAAAGTCATCAAACTTTTTGAAAATGCTCAGCAGAAAAGTATTCATAAAATTTACAAAAATTCCACAATTTTATTGAGCTTATTAAAATGAATTTTGTTAAGTTCCAATGTGTAAGTTCGGGGCAATCAATCCAACCAACAAAAGAGGTTTTGCCGATATTGGTGTCTGCAAAAAGGAGCACCATTATTGTTATGCGGCAAGCTGCTCAATAAATGGTAAAATTGTGTTCGACTTTTACCTGGGACACTGATCAAATGAAAAATTGTGTACGTGTACTCTAATACAGTACTATAGTAGCTAAGAAATATGCCATTCCACGTTCCATCCCCAGTTCCTTTGCCTACTTACGCTCGGCAGTGCACTTACTGCAGACGGAGAGGTAGCATAAGGGGAGAGAGACGTACTCCCTTCAGCTACGATGGGCAGAGAAAAAGAGACGAGCCAATCAGCGAAGGACAGCGCCGGGGCGTGCGACGCCAAATGGGGCGGTTCCCTAAGCAGCAGGCGGCCGACGCCCCTCCCCTCCCTGTTATGTCCAAAAGTGGACACAACTTAAAATTAAATAAGTTTATTTGTCAGAAGTAAATAAATAAAAAGTCGGAGTAGAAGACGAGCGATGAGAAGGGAATTGAATAATGAAAAGCGAAGTCAATTGATGAGTGAAAAGAGATGGGTATTTATGAAAGCGAGAGAAAGGAAAAAGAGTGGAATTACAGTAATCCGAAAATGGCGTAAATTTGAATATTTACAATGTACTCTACACCTCCCCGTTTAAATTTGAATTGGTTTAAAAAAATGGGTAGGCGAAAGTAAAACGATCATTAAATGTAATCATAACGCGGTTTTGAAGTGTCTAAATCCAATTTCTTTGTTGGACGCCGTTGACGGTTGGAACGCCGGACTTCGATTTGTTTGTCGGCGACATCGGCGATTTGTTGTTGGTCTCGAGCAATGGCACCGTTTTGATCCACTTCATCAGCGAAACGAACGTGGCGCTTTTGAACAAGACCAGGAGAACCATGCTGTGTGCCGGGTCCATTTCCATTTTGACTTTTTTGGGGAATTGGAAAAAATTACGCATTTGGTTAGTGTGCCTACGCACAATGACGTTACCAAGGACGGGGACTTTAATTTTCCAAATAACACCAGAACCTGAGACAACTTTACCCTGTAGCCAAGACTTTTTGTTGTTACGGTAGTTGATGATGAGCACATCGTCACCAATTGCAAATGTTCGGTGGCGAGCACCATGTTTGCGATCGAATTGCTTCGACATGTTGTTTGGGTAGTCATTTTGATTGCGATTTGAGCAAGAAATGTCAGGCTTGAGCAGTGACAGTTGAGTTCGAGGTGAACGGCCAAGGAAAAGTTCAGCTGGTGTTTGTCCTTTCAGTGCGGCATTTGGTGTGTTGCGGTAGGCGAACAGGGAATTGGTGATCCACTTTTTGTCTCCGTGTGAACACTTCTTCATTTGCCTTTTGAAAATGTCAACAAAACGCTCGGCTTGCCCATTGCTCTGTGGGTGATTCGGCGGACTAAATGTTTGCTTGATACCTTTAATCCTGCAAAAATGGGAAAAATCTTTCGAATGAAAGGGTGGCCCATTGTCGGTAACGATTTCACGTGGAAAACCGTATCGCGAAAAGAGCCACTCGAGTTGAACGATGACATTGTCCGCAGAAGTGCTTTTCACTTGAAAAGTCTCGGGCCATTTACTGAATGCGTCCACGATGATGAGGTAGAGATTGCCGTCAGAACATGGGCCTGCAAAATCCATGTGAATGCGCTCATAGACCTTAGGCCATGGAGAGAGTGTAGTTTTTGTTGGTGTTTTTGCCGCCATCGCACAGTCAACGCAGTGGCGAACCCAACGTTCAATGTCAAGGTCCATGCGGGGCCAGTAGACATGTTGTTGTGCCAATGCCCTCATGCGAACGATTCCCGGGTGAGTGAAATGAAGAGCGGCCAAAATTCGCTGACGCAAAGCTGCCGGAATGACGACACGTTCACCGAAAAGGAGGCAACCATTCACTTCGGAAAGTTTGTGCCTATGAGTGAAAAAGGCAGACAAATCACTAGGCGATTTCTTGGGCCATCCATTACGGCAAAAATCGAAAACTTTCCTGAGCGTAGTGTCCAATTGAGTGTGCTCGGCGACTTCATCCGCGGTGACGGGCAGCTGATCAATGTTGGCCATGAAGATGTAGTCGACAGCGGCCGTTTCAGATTCATCGAGCGCTGAATCATCTGAAATTTGAAGTGAAGTTTTGTCGACGTTGGCGATCACTCGTTCTTCCGCCTCCACCGTCTCGCGTTGTTTTGCCACAAGCCGCGAGAGAACGTCTACCTGCCCAAAACAATTCGTTGAGATATATTTTATTTCAAAATCGTAATTAGCCAAAATGAGAGCCCATCTTTGAAGTCGAGACGCCGCGTAGATTGGGATCCCATTCTTCGAACCGAAAATGGCGATGAGTGGCTTATGATCAGTCAACAGAGTGAAGCGTCGGCCATAAATCATTCTGTGAAATTTTTGAACAGCAAAAATTAGTGAAAGGGCCTCTTTTTCAATTTGGGAGTAGTTTTGCTCTGCTGGTGAGAGAGAACGGGAGGCATGTTCGACCACCTTTTCTGACTGATCTGGAAATCTGTGACTTATCGTGCATCCGATTCCGTCTTTGCTTGCGTCCGCTGCGACGATGATCGGTTTTGACGGATCATAGTGCGTGAGGAACAAGTCGGACTGCATGATCGATTTTGCCTGTTCAAACGCATTTTGCTGTTTTTCCTCCCAATGCCACGGAACGTCCTTCTTGAGCAAATCGTCGAGGGGAGCACGGAGTTCACGCATTTGCTTAATGAAGCGGCCGTAATAATTTAATGCACCTAAGAACGATCAGAGAGTTTGCAAGTCATGTGGTGGTGGCATTGACTCAATTGCTGCTGATCGGTCCGGGTCGGGACGAATTCCTTCGGCAGAAACAATGTGCCCAAGAAACTTAATTTGGGGACAAAGAAATTTGCATTTATTTAAATGAACACGGAGCCCCCAATCTTGGAGGCGACCAAAGAAAAGTTTTAGGAGAGCATCGTGCTCCTCCAACGTGGGCGTGGCCACGATAAAATCGTCCAAATACCCGAACACTCCGTGAAGGCCAGCGGTGAGCTCGTCCATCAACTTTTGAAAAATGCTTGGCGCACTTTTGACTCCGAATGGCAAACGTTGATACTGAAATAAACCACGGTGCGTGTTTATGCCCACCAGCTCCTTTGACTCTTCGTCCAATTCGACTTAGAGGTACGCGTCGCGGAAATCAATTTGACTAAAAACTGTGCAACCCTCCAGCGAGGCAAAAATATCATCAATGCGTGGGAGCGGGTGGCGGTTTAGTTCCAGACTGTTATTAAGCCCGGTTGCAAAATCAATACAAACCCGCACATTGCCACATTTCTTCTTAACGACCACAATCGGCGCCGCCCATTTGCTGAAGTCCACAGATTTTATGGCACCACAAGCGAGCAAACGGTCGAGTTCGTCGTCGACAGCTGCTTTGGCTGCATGTGGAACTGGACGAGGCCGGCAGAAAATGGGCTGTGCGTCCGGTTTGAGATGGAGGTGCGCCCGCATCTTTGTACAAAGACCCAAACTTGAGGAAAAAACTTTTGAAAATTTTTGTTTTAAATTTTTGGCCAAAGTGTTTGGGTCGTCGCAAACTGTGACGGCGTGTGCCTGTGCGAGATTGAGTGTCGTAGCGATTGGTCGCTGCAATGCCATTTCGAACGCTTTGATCCATGGCAATCCGAACAAATTCATTGGTCCGTCCGGGGCGACATGGCATTTGAGTTGAAGCGTGCAGCCCTGGTACGTAACTGAACAGACAAAAAACCCCAAAATTTCGAAAAAGTGACCAGAATAAGATTTGGCCTTTTTGATGCCACTTATGAGTTTGGGTTTACCCAATTTTTCCCATAAACCAATCTGAATGACCGACAGACGGGACCCAGAGTCAGCCATCAACACCACATCAATGTTGTTAATGCTGCAGTTGATCATTATCCATTCCGATAAGTCGTCGTCCGTAATGTTGAAGACCGACATTGTTGCGTTGTAACGTTGTGAATTGGGCTGGGATGAAGATGATGAGCGGCATTCGGAACTGTAGTGACCACTGCGGTTGCACTTTGAGCAAGTTGGCGCCCGTGAACAATCACGCACCCAATGCATTTGACCACAAAACCTGCACGGTGATGGCGGTTTTGGTTGGCGCTGAAAAGGGGAAGGGCTGCGATTGTTGTTGCTTTGTGCCTTCGTCGACGGGCGCTGTGATGTGCTGCGCTTTTTGAGCTGCTGTTCCTTCAATTTCTGCGGCTTGAGAGTGATGGCGTTTGTTCCAGAAACAGTTGCCAAAGATTGAGATGTGTTGCGCAATGACAAAAACGCACGGCACTCTTCAGTAAGCTTCTCAAAAGTGATCACTTCCGGCGGTGTTTTCTTTTTGGCTTCCTCCAAAATCCGCAAACATCGTTCCCTCAGTTCTCTGTCTTCATCTGAGAGTCCAGTGAGGAAAATGAGGGCCTTGATTTCATCTTTGGTCAAGTCCATTTTCGAGCGTTCAAACATGGCATTCACTTGGCTAGCAAAATCTAATGGTGATTGGGAAAATGATTTTGTTAACTGAAAACACTCATATCGACGTGTGAAAATGCTTTTGGTTTCCCCAAACAAAATTTTGAGCTTATCAATTGTCTGTGCCAGAGTGAAGTCGGTCGGCAGTTTTGGAAGTACACGTTCGGCATGACGAGCGTACTCCTCCTGACCGAGCTTCCCAAGCAGCAGTCGCACTTGCATTGCGTCTGGAAGGTCCTTGCCATCCACCTGAATGGACGGGCCAAAACGGTCGAGCCATGCTTGAAAAGTTAAATCCAATTCTGGATTATATGTAAATTGGCTAAGTTGGCTATTGATAGTCGCATAAATAGTGGAATGGTTGTTGGAATTTTGATTTGTTTGGGCATTTTGGAGAAGGGCTTGAAAAGCCTCCGTCTGATTTTTAACTAATTGTTGAAGAATTTGACCAATGTCAGCGGCCATTTTGATCAGTTAAGTGCTTTTCAGTCAGACCAATGTTTGTGTGAATGAAAATGAGTAAATGAGAGAGAATGTTTATCGCCAGCAAATATTGGGAGAGTTCGCCACGCACAGTGAATAAAATCAATAAACGACCTTTGATATGGGAAGTTGCACAAATGAGCTGAGTACAGCGGTCGCAGTGACTTGTACTTTCCCAAATGTGGCTTTCCTTACAACAGTGCGTTCAGAGGTTTTTTATGGCTTGAACGTTGCCGCAAGTCTTCTCGGTTTGCTTTACGTCAGAGGGTTATGCTTTCGCCGTAACGATTCAAACCGATGTGTTACGGGTGAAGGTAGGTCGGAGAAATTAAATGCTAATAAAATGGTGCAGGCGAATTCCCAATTATAGCAATAAGAGAATAAGAAATAAAATTAAAAGAAGAGAAGAGTTGAGTTGAAAATTTCCGACTGAATGCACTGACAATCAAAGTCCACAAGCAACAAAGCTTTAGCTGACTGCGCCAAAATGTTATGTCCAAAAGTGGACACAACTTAAAATTAAATACTTTTAATGAATTCGGCCGAGCGAAGCAACGAGAGAGGGCCAACAGCGGGAGTTCTCTCCCGCCGGCACAGCCAAAGAGAGAAAACCGACACCAACAGGGTGAGCAGGGAGCGCAGCCATTTTGGGAGGACACCCGCAGGGCTCGGCAAGAACGGGCTGGACGCCAAAGCATTAGCAGCCCGAGAGCGAGCAGCATGCAATGGCAGAGTGGACCACGGCGGAGCATTTTGGGAGCACCAAGGCCTCTCCCACCGGGCGAGCACGCGGAGACGGTGGCAGATGAGGTGGAGGCGCTGAACGTCCCGAATTGGACGACCGACCCATGGGAGCGTGCCAAGGTGGAAAGCCACCTCCGCCGGAAGGAACTCAGGGGCTGGAGGATGGTTCATCTGCGGACGGGGATTACTGCGCCAACACCATTTGTGCTGGGACTGACTGCGGCCAACCAACAACTCATCGCGCCGGGATGGACAGTCAGCAGGTACTTCGATGAGCACCGAGAGTTGCCGCTGAGACACGACGATTGGGCGTGCGTACATGTGCCGGGCGGAGTGGTCGGCACTTCGAAGCGCGCCGACAGCGCCAGCAGCAGAGGGGAGCACTCCCCTGGCGAGCAAACGAAGTCCATGTGGTTTGGATGCCGCTGGCCATGCTTGTGTGGAAGGAACAAGCCGTGATCGACCGTGAGGCGGAGGAAGAAATGGACGGCGCACCAGTGGGTCATGAGGAAGCGATGCGTGCCCAGCCGGGCGGAACGGGGGGCGACCTGAACGGAGATGTCCCGCTCGGAGAGTGGGATTGGGCGGACAATGGGTGGCAGGACGGAGCTCAGGGGGATGCCGAAATCCCCGCCAACAACGGAGAGAGAACCAACGCGGAACGCGAGGGCAAGGGGAAGAACCGAGCTCTCCCCCCGGTGGTTGCGCGACAGACGGCGAGGACGAGTGGACGGCACAAGCGAGTGCAGGATGGGGGAGTCCCCAGTGGAATGGCGCAACCGAATGGACGAAGAGACGGAGGCAAAACACCGGGAAGAGTGATGCCAAGCCAAGCAACGACGAAATAGTGCTCCAACAACATAAGCCAGAGAAGCAGAGATTCAACAATGGCGGCTTCGGGGCGGGCGATGGGCCAAACTTAGCCCGCCCCACATCTGCGTGGCCCCCGACGCCCACATCAACATTTATTCATCATTCCTTCAAAGTTTGGGAGTTTCTCCCATCGCGATGTCCCCTCTCCCCGCCCAAACACCGCCCTGTCCCACAATTCGAGGGCACGTCTAACGTCCAACAGTTCAGATATGTCCTACCGTCGAGACGCCAAAGAACTGCCGCAAGAGCGGGCGGAGAGACGTCTGCGAGCCGTCGAATGGCTCGCGAGAGAACTCATGCCGACTACAGCAGCAGCGACAACGCCGAAACAATGGGCAGAAGGACGACGATGAGGACGAGCACTTGAGTGTCCAGCTGGAACGCTATGCCAACATGCTGGCGCGGTTGTCAGGCCGTGAAGCCGAACGACTACAGCGACGCTTCCCAAACTTGCCTGCTCCTCGCCGTCGAAAGGTGGGGAACAGTTTGGGAGGCAGTTCGGAAGCACCGCGGCGCGCACCGAAGGACGCAAAACGAACGAAATGGCGCAGATGAGCCGGAGGGACCCCACACTTCACCGGGAGATCCACTCCCGACTGACAATTTCGATCCCTCCGCCATTTTCCCTCGCAATTTCCCCCATTTATTTTTGCCAATTTTTCATTTTATTCACAATTCTATTTCTCTCCCTCTCTCTGTCCTTTGCCTACCGTACCCAATCGTCTCACTTCTCCGAATTGCAAAGTGTTTATGCATTTCTTCGCCATTTTCTCATCTGCCAATTCATCCCCTTTTTTGTTGGCCTTTGGCCGTCACTTATCCGAAAACATTTTCTTTGTCCCAATTTTTGCACATTTTCCATTTCATTCATTCATTCATTCCCGCCTTTTTCCTTTTGCATTACCATTTTGTTTATCTGATCGGCCTTTGGCCGATTCATTTTGCCGTCTTTTCTTTTGGATTGTATTCGCCACATTCTTCGGGGGATTTTTTTCCCCCAGTCCCCTCCCCCCTCCCTTCTGTCATTGCGTAACTTGGCCATTTTTCATTCATTGCGTTTCATTCGCCAATTTGTAAGGGGGCTCCTCCCCCTGCGCTCTTCCGTCCCGTCCTCATTTTTCCTTTTGTGCCTAATTATATCGCATTTTCACCATTTTGTTTTCCACTAATCACCGATGGGGAGTTGACTCCCCCAAATTTCAATTTCCCCCACCACAAATCGCGGCATTCATGTTTTATCCCCTGCCGTTTGTCACTGTCACCCTCCTTTTCTTCGGTTTAATTACCCAAGTTTGGGTTCTTAATAAATTGTGCTTTTAATCTGTGTGCTTCAACGGGTGGGAAATGAAAAAAGGGAGCAAACTCCCTTCGGACGAATTCGCCTTTGCCCACGGACGGGCTCGCGCAATCGATCGGTCACACGGGACTCCCTCACTTGGAGTGCCCAGCTCGCCTTAGCCCTCGTACAGGCTCAGCACGTTAAAACGGGACTCCTGCCTCCGGAGTGCCCAGCCGTCCCATTTTTTCTCTCCCTTCCCCCTCCTCAACGTCCTCTCTCCCCCTCCGAGAGTCGGACTACGGACCTCGTCAGCGCAACACGGGAGAAGCACACTCCCGGCAGTTCAACTTGTGGGATTGGCCACGGAGTCCCGGCTTCTCCAAATTCTAAGTCGGTGGTACCGTTATTCACATCACTCGGCGCCCTCGCCTGCGCCGTTTGCTGCCAGCATTTTCATTAGGGAGTCAATTTCTCCCTCACAAATCTTTGTTTGCCTCCCCGATCCCTCCGCCTCACTCCCCTTGGGAAAGGGACCCCAACGGCATCGCGAATCGGCACGGCAATTTGAGGAGTGAGGCGGCGCCAGTGGAACGGGAGAAACTCCCGACCAAACAGAGGACGGAGTTTTTGCCACAGTCCAACTATGATTTTTTTTTGCCTCAACATAATAATTAATTTAAAATGATAATAATTTAAGTGGCTCAAGATGAACTGTCTTTCGTGGTGTGGTCATGTGCAAAAAAAGCCGATGACGACATCTGCAAAGAGCTTGAACAGAATGTCACCAGTGCCTTAAAAGACGGCAAAATGTCTTGTGAGTGCCTTTTCGGTGCTCGGGATGCTGATTTGGCAAACGAAATGATGATGCTCAATCAGTGGCTTCCGCTAATGGTGGGAATTAAAGCGTTTATACAGATGTTTTATGATTAGTGAGCGGGTGTGTCAGTTCAGTATCCGTGCCAAAATTTTTGTGCCGTTTTTTTAAATCAGTCAATTTCTTAAATGTACAATTTGGCAAAAATCTTTCTCTAAAATTGATAATTTTAAGTCCATTTGAGTCCGGTGCTGCTAATAGATTAGTTGAAATTTTTTTTATGAAATAATTGCTAAATTTATTCATTTAAGCCATGATTCTTGGTTTTGGATGCTATCCTGACTGAAGACGAATGAGCCAATGATGCTGAATTATGAAAGGAATAAGAAATGAAAAAAGTTCTATTTATATTATTAAATTTATAAGTGCAACGAAATTTAATATTTTTAATATTAAATTGTATATTTAAATTTTTTTTTGACCGGGATATAATATACTTTCGAGATCCCGCGGGATTTCTTCGGGATCTCGCGGGATTAAATTCAGGATCCCAACCTCGGGATCCGTCTTTTTTCGAAAAATCTCTATTTTTTAAATTAAGATTTTGAATTTTAAATTAAATAATATTGTCATTTGCTTATTTTTATTTAAGAAATCCCTTAAAATCCCAAAAAATTTTCACGGGTCTCCAAAATTCTACTAAACTTTTACGCAAAAGTTGGCCATTTTGTGACTTGTATTCTTTCAAAAAACAATTATCAAAAAATTTTTTTTAATTCCTAAAACATTCTTCTAAATCTTATTAGGTAGTTTTATGGCAAACGGTTTCTAGGAATTGTAAAAAAAACAGAATAAAAATTATTGTAAACGTATTTTTCCTTCTGTGCCAATCGGCACTGCCAGACCCAAAAAGCCACTACACTATTTTCTTATAAGTTCAAAATCACAAAATATGGACAATTTTAGGATAAATTCTGTTAACAAATGACATTTCAAATTCAAAATTTTCCCGGCAGCGCCTATCGGCACCGCCGGCCTCCCCTTGTTCCCCTAAAGTTTTTGAAAAAAATTTTCCAAAAAAATCTTGAAAATCTTTTTTTTTTTGATTCCGATTCGCAAAATTGTTAAAAATGATCAACTGAGACGAAAATAAAAAAATTGATATTAATTGATTAAATTAAAAACTATGTTGTTAAATGTTCTAATTTTATGATATTCTAATTTTGAAAAATTTCTATAAAAATCTGATATAATTCACATCTCTTTTTTTCTTCAATCGAATTGATCAATTATAAATATTAGATAAGCATATGAACAAAACTTGGCACAAAAAGTAAAAAAATTGGGTTTTAGCAAATCCCGATAATCCCACGGGATCCCGAAAAAAATCTTCGGGATTGATCGGGATCGGGATTCGGTCGGGATCCCGACCCGGGATCCGTCCCGATCGTTTTTCCAAAATGTTCGGGATCCATAATAACCATTTTAATTCATAAAATTTAATCAAATTTCAACAAATTTTGTAGTTTGAATTTGAAGTGAATTTTGGTTGTTTTCAAAAAATCCGTGCCCGTGTACGGAACAGGTTTTTGGCCCGTAACCCATGTCGGTAAGCACGTGTCCGTGTATTTTAAAAAGGTCGAACAAATTTAGAATATGTACTAAATCATAAAATATGCACCAAAATGTTCCAAAATAAAAAGTATGATTCTAAGCATATAGATAATTTTTTATGGTATTTTGTACCAATTTCACCATTTACGAAGAATTTTTTCGAAAAATGATTTATTTAAAAATTTTATTTACCTATTTTGAGTACCTGTTCTGGGTTTTTGTACATATTTCTTTTTTAAAAAATATTTATGTAAATATTTTAACCACTTTTTATATATATTTTTTTTGCCATCCCTACTAATAAATTTACGCTAAAAAGTACGTTTTTTTGTTTTATTTTTGTGCTGAATAAATTTTCCCATTTTGTGATGATTCATCTTAATACATATGGAATAGCAGCAGTGCTTATACGTTTTCCGGGGAAAGTGATGATTAGCTTTACTTTTTTTTCAGCAGTTCCATTTGAAATCCAAATAAATTGTTTGGATCCGTCATCCTTGGAAGCCATAAGCAATCAGCAGCAGAACATAGCAAAAGCACACCCTTTTGAATATGATTTACTGAGTACATTTTCATCATTTTTATCCAATTAAATAATTTTATATTTTTTTACTTTTTCGATATTAATTATTCGGTTTTTTTTAAACAGCTTATTACTTTTACAGCTCATATTCTTTATACTATGGTTCGGATATGTTTAGGTTTTTCAGAAAGATTCCTTTTAGGAGTAATTGCTAAAAATTTTCTAATTTATCACATTTCTAATTCCGAATTTGGTTATTTTTGGGTAGTGTTAAATAATAAGATACGACCAAATACTGAAAATAAAAAATATAATTTTTTCGAATTTTTTTTTAACAAATTTCTTTCCAATTGAAGTGCAATCATTTTTTATAAATCTTCTAATTATCACCGAAATCGTTAGTTTTTTTAACTTAATATTCTCATTTAGAAACTTTTCAGATCGAACCCCCTGCTTTGTACTGCTTTAAAATGGTTGCGCTTCGCCGAGCTCTCCTCGTCTGCTTCCCATTCCTCATCATTATTATGAATTTCCCACCAATTGATCAGAAGTTGAGAATCGGACCCTCGAACCACACATGATCCATGAATCACTAATCCCTGGATCGGAAAATCACTGGATCGAAAACCTAGCATAATGATCAGTTGTGTGATCAGCGCTTCTCATATCAGTTTCTTTTTATTTGGTTATTTTTTCCTATTTTTTTGATCACAAACTGTCAAAATATCGCTAAAACGGGAAAATTTTTATTAAAAAGATTACTTTTTTGGGTTAAGAATTTTGCACCGTAGTTAACATCTCACAAATTCATAGGGCCACCATCCCAAAACGCCATGGAATTTTATATTCTTTCAAGGGCTTTATCTTTTTTCCAATTTTTTCATCACCCTCGGAATCTTCGAATATTTTCTTCTTTATATTTTTATTGATTAAAGTTTTAGTTTTTGGTAAAAAATTGGTTCATGTTTCCCTTATAAAATGGATCGTGTTTGATCCGAGGGTCTGAATCTTTATGAGGAATACGACTACTGGACTCTGGAGCGGGACCGTAAATTATTGGCTTATGACCCAATGCCGACCAATAATGCTGTGGATAGGCCAGAATTTGGAAGCCTTGTTGGCACAACTGCAACAATAGGCGCAGCAGTTGGTGCACCAATTGGTGTACTCGTTGGTGGATTCATTGGCTCAACAGCTTTTCCTCTCCTTGGAACAGCAGCTGGTGCGTCAATCGGTTTTGCAGTCGGTGGGGCAATCGGTACACTTGTTGGCGCTGCAGTTGGAGTATTTGTTGGAGGAATTATTCAAGCAGCCAAAGACATCGTCTGCTATGTAAGTAGGGATGGCGAAAAGTCGTTCTCCAAAAGGATCAAAAAATATGAGAAAAAAATTATCGGTTCATTTCAAATGTAAAAATTAAATAATATATTGATGTGAATTATGTAGGAATGGAGAGGAATCAGAGATAAAAGAGAAGCATTGTGGATTAAACAAAATGCTTTGGGACAGAGTCGTTATTTAAACAAAAACCCATCAATGTGAAAATGTAAAAAGTTGTGGCTAGAGGAACTCAAAAAGCCTTGTTTTTCGAACATTCTTGGTCATAACTTTCTTGAATCTTCGAATGTATCAATGATAAAAATTTAGTTGCTTTATAGCAAAATTATAAGAAAAAAATTTTTATTTTGGGCTTTTTTAAATACGACAAATTTTGATGGATTTTAAATAATGACATACAGTATAGACACCAAATGCTTAATCTTTTTTAATGAGTTTTTGTGCATTTTTGAGAGAGTGTTTGTGAACTGAAATTGATATTTCCTTTAAGGACAAATGTCCGGCACGTACCGCATGCGTTTACTATGACAGTCCTGATTCATACTTATGCTGTAAGAAGCGTTACAAACGGGAATGTGTCAAGGATTTTGCCGAGGTAAAAAAGTGTTGACAAATAATTAAAATTGTTTAAAATTTTAAATCAATGTTAATTGTTAAAAAAATGAAAATTATGTAAGGAAAAAGCTGACTGGGCGGTTAAAACGCGGAAAGCGGGGTTGATAAGATCCATAAAAGGAAGGGCGGATGAGCCTCGGTAGCTTAATGGTAGAACTGCCCACGGAAAGGGTGCATGAGTGGGTTCGATTCCCACCCGTGGTTTAACATTTTTCCCATTTCTTATTATTATTAACATTTTAAAATCAATGTTAATTTGGGGACGGGACCAAATTACGCCGCCGAAATTTTCAACGATTTTTCTTGAAATTTATGATGAATTAGTCTAAAAAAAATTTTCTAACATTTTTTTAGAAATTTGAAATTTTTAAAAAAATTTCTTTTGCGAAATTATGTCCGCGGCGAAATTTCGACAGGCAAATTTCGGGCGGCGGAATTTTGGGGTGCACCCGCTAATTTATATTTTTTGTTTTTGTGGAGTAATTTTTTAAAAATTTCCAAAGATCAATCAATCCCATTGGGTAATTTGAACAATTGTGTATGTACAAAAAAGGTGGCTATATTGAATTAATTTGGATATTCCTTACAAAGCACAAATTTCTCGGGTTTTGGGTCTATCTCGACTCTCTATGAATTCTCGGTCTCGAGAATTACAATTTGAATTTTCTCATACGAAATTTAGTTTCGAGAAAGAGAATTTTACACTCATAATTATTTAAATGTATAATATTAATTATCTAATTTTTTATCAGTTATTTTCTTTTAATTCATTTTTATTTTTCATAAATTATATAGATAATATTTGTTTGACCCTAAAACCTGTTTCGGAAGGGATGTTTTCGCATTGCTTTTTTCCTGCTTTTAATTACCCTTTTACGATGTATTATTTCAATTTCTGATTTTCAGCTATTTTTTAAAATTTTTCTGTACAATTTGATGCTGTGAATATTTCTTTTTCATTGAAAGTTCGACCGCTTAAAAAATGATTAATTTTTGCGATTTGAGTAAATCCCATTAAAAATTTCTTCGCCCAGCCCTGCTAACATAAGAACAAGGCGAATTTGGGGAAACCTAAAAAATACAAAAGTTAAATGCTTGTATCTACAAAATTTAAGGTTGAGGCGATGTTTTCGACCACAACAACGACGACGACAACCACAACCACAACAACGACGACTCCAACGCCGGCTCCCAGAGAGCCTAAGGCGAGTAGTCAATAAAATAAAATAAATTTGCAAAAAAATCGAGTCTTAAATCAAATTACTTCTTCAATTTGACTTTTTTTTTTGTTGCGAAAAAGCAAATTTTAGGTTGATACATTCGGACATGGAATCTGTATTTCTTAAAAGATTTGTTCTTTTTTAAAGTTAAGAAAACAAAGTTTTATTTATTTGTAACATTATATCGGACATAATCACTTTCTATTAATGCTGTTTTGAGCTCGAGGATTGAAAAAATTCAAAGTTAAACATGATTAAATTAGCCAAAAAATCAAATCTACATCTGTTAATTGGCAATTAATTTTTACAAAATTATTTTATCTAATTATTTTATTAGTGCTTTTTCTATTTTTGAATTTACAATCTTATATGTTTCCTTTACCATTCTTTTCAAATATAAAATTATTAGACCAAGGTTCACTGATGAATTTTTTTTAAAAGCCTCATTTTAAAAAAATATTTTATTTACAGAATCAATAAAAAAAAGTTGAAAATTTATAATTTTTATTTTTGAGTTTTTCTAATTTTTACACCGAAAATTATGTGGGTTTCTGAAACTAAAAACTTAGGATTCCCTCTGAATTTTTGTTTATCTGAAAAAATATATTCTAAGAACAGTAATTTGCCATTGTCATCTCACAGCGATGGACAGAAGAAGCATGAACCCCATGGCTCTTCTGCCAATTTCTGTGTGCGCAGCGGAACATCTCCGTTTTTCCCACTCGGTTAATGATTTGTTTCTTTTAGTAGGTGTAGAGTACATTGTAAATATTCAAATTTACGCCATTTTCGGATTACTGTAATTCCACTCTTTTTCCTTTCTCTCGCTTTCATAAATACCCATCTCTTTTCACTCATCAATTGACTTCGCTTTTCATTATTCAATTCCCTTCTCATCGCTCGTCTTCTACTCCGACTTTTTATTTATTTACTTCTGACAAATAAACTTATTTAATTTTAAGTTGTGTCCACTTTTGGACATAACAGGGAGGGGAGGGGCGTCGGCCGCCTGCTGCTTAGGGAACCGCCCCATTTGGCGTCGCACGCCCCGGCGCTGTCCTTCGCTGATTGGCTCGTCTCTTTTTCTCTGCCCATCGTAGCTGAAGGGAGTACGTCTCTCTCCCCTTATGCTACCTCTCCGTCTGCAGTAAGTGCACTGCCGAGCGTAAGTAGGCAAAGGAACTGGGGATGGAACGTGGAATGGCATATTTCTTAGCTACTATAGTACTGTATTAGAGTACACGTACACAATTTTTCATTTGATCAGTGTCCCAGGTAAAAGTCGAACACAATTTTACCATTTATTGAGCAGCTTGCCGCATAACAATAATGGTGCTCCTTTTTGCAGACACCAATATCGGCAAAACCTCTTTTGTTGGTTGGATTGATTGCCCCGAACTTACACATTGGAACTTAACAAAATTCATTTTAATAAGCTCAATAAAATTGTGGAATTTTTGTAAATTTTATGAATACTTTTCTGCTGAGCATTTTCAAAAAGTTTGATGACTTTAACTTAATTAATTTTTTTTAGTTTTTGCATAACTTTCGATATTTTCTAAAGGTGCTAGGTTGTTTCTTAAAAATTGCCAAGTTGTAGATAAATAAAAAAAATATAAAACATAAATTCATATCTTGGCCCAGTTTCAACCAAATTAATATTTCATGGTGTCATTCAATTTTAGTCTACTTGCTTCTGAAAAAAAAGTTATAAAGCATTGAACAGGCTATGTTTTTTGCCATGGTCATGCGAATATAATTATAAACATTTAAAATTTTCAAGTGCAATTTAATTAAATTTAATTAATATCATTCAATGCTCTAAGAATTCTCTATTTATCTTTAAAATTTCAAAAAATTTCGCTGGGTTTTCAAAAAAGTTCTTTGACAAAAAATTCGGACTTAAGATTTTGTGGACTTTTTTTTATAACCATAACTTCTTTTTACAATAATAAACAAAAAAATTTTAATTGAAAATTAATATTCTGATGCAGAAAACAAAAAGATATAGAATTACACCATGAAACATTAATTTGGTAGAAATTGAGCTAAGATACGAATTTATATATGTTTTACATTTTTTATTTCCCTAGAACTTGGTAGTTTTTATGAAACGACCCAACACGTTTTCAAAACTTGATCAATAATTTTTTCTGATCGCTTTGTGGGTCAGGCGAAAGAGAGACGCAGAAAATTTCTAACATCAGTACGAATCTCATGGTTAATATCTCATTTCGTCTACCTTTGTCCGTCGGGTCGGCAGGCGGCGGAAGCGTGAACCTTTTGTTGCCAAAGTCTTCACCTTCTTCGCCATAATGGCATTGGCATGAAACATTTTTTAATTCACCCTTTTTCTCATAGATTTCTTTCATTCTTTCGGCACATTCTTTGGCATTTTGTTCTTCCGCACATTTCCAATGAATGCTCGCAAAATTTGGCGCCTCATCTTAAGAGTTTTGAATTATAAAACACGAAAAAGAAAATTAATTTCCATAAAACAAAATCTTTTTGATAATTTGAAAATTTTTTTCCTCATTTGTGTATTTGTAAAAACCAAAAATCTATCGAATAGCATAATAAAATGTTTTTAATACCTTATAAAATAAATTTTTGGAGAACATGGACTTTTCGAAAAAATGTCAAAAATAAGAAAAAGTTTTTGTTTACATTCAAAAATAAAACTTTTATGATTTTTTTAATTTTATACATTTTTTGACATTTCGCACTGTTTTCACCATTAATATTTAATTAATTTATTAATGATTTTTTCTCTACGAAAAATCTGTGCCTTCCTGATCAGTGATCACCTGTTGTGCAAATTGACGCTTCACAAAATCGAGGAAGCTCAACATCGACACATTCGTCCGGTTCCAATTGTTGTTCAACCAATGGACGGATTTCGAATCCCTGCTTGCACTTGAGACCTTCTGAAATTATTTGTTTTTTGAAATATTTCATATGTTAATTTTATATCCGTCGGCTGTAATCAATTTAAAATGACCTCTAAGCATCATTAAAAAAAATTTTAAGTGCGAAAATAGCAAAAATCCGGGATTCACAAGAGTTTTGAAAAAGTTCTGAAATCCAGGTTGGTATCCAACTGCATGAAAGGCTCAGCTATTATAAAATCGATATCTGATTTATCCGGTTTCACCCCTGGTTCATACCGGCGAGATTATCGGCCAACAGAAAGGCGCTAAAGGTGAAAAGAGAAATAAAAAATTTTGTTGGCTGGCACATTTCGGAATTTTTCTTAAATTTTAAGCTTGCTAAAATTATTAAATTTTAATTTAAATAACTTTTACTATTTGATTATTGTTTATTTATCCGCTTTCCTGGGTTGGAATTATTTTTAATCCAAATAATTTGGTCCATTAGAATAATTTTCAAGTGAATGTAAATTGTGTATTGGATGAAATGAGATGAATCAGTGGGAAAGCATTAGATATTTATGAATAATTATATAACCAAATGACAAAAAATATATATTTTTAGGAAAAGCCGAAAATATGTAAAATAAAAATTATGTCTAAAAAAATTATAGTCTAATAAGAAAATTTTAAAAATCTATGAAAAATTTTAAAAATAAAAATTAATAATTATTCTTTTTTAATGTGCGAAAGAAAATCAGACCAAAAGCGAAAAAATCATATTATTTAAGAATATTTAATAAAATAATTCAATCAATCACAAGTAATTTAATGATGGATTTACCTTTTTGATTTTATATTAATTTGTCATTTTGCTCCTTTTTTCTTACGAACAATTGTGTTCTGAATTTTTTTTCGAAAACCAATTTTGTTAAGGTTTTTCCAAAATGGAAAATTTGTGTTTTTATGTTCTTTTTAAAACAGATTAATAAAACTTCAATTTTGCAAATTTTTATTAAAACAAAACAATATTTTAAAACTTCAATTTAATAAAAAAAAATATATAATAAAATAATATAAATAAAGAGAATTAAGCGGTGCATTTTCTTCATATTATTTAATATTCTTATTCATTAATAATTGAACTGAAAAAACACAAGAAAACACAACAATTTTCAGAGAATGCTGCAATTATTTTCGTGTTATTATTGGTAACCTACTCAATAAACGAAATTTTATCAGTTAAATTAAGTGAAAAGAATGGAAAACTTCGGCCAATTTTTGCTGAAATTTTTGGACAAAAATCGGACAATGAAAAAATGGAATATGAAAATAAAACTGATCAAAAATGCAAATTATTATCAAATGAATTAATAAATTCAGCCGATTCAATTCGCAATGATCAGAATGATCAATTTGATGATCAGACAAAATGCGAAATTATTCAGTAATTTCACGCAATAAAAGAGGAATGAAGAAACGGGGGAAATATTCGACAAAAGTTCGTAGTAAAATTGAGCAAAAAATTACGGAAAAATTGGGAATTAGTCGAAACAAAATTTATGAGTGGAAAAAAGATTTAATTTAAAGAAAATTAAGAAAAATGATAAAAATTATTATGAAAAGAAAAAGCAAGAATTTATTGAACGAATTGATGAGATTTACAGAAGATTAAGAAAAGGAAAACAGAAGCAATTCGCGAAAGAGTTGGACATTGACCAAAAAACATTCATTAAATGGAAAAAAAGAATTTGGAATTGAAATTGACAAAAGTGTGATTCAATTAAAATTTGAATTAAAATTTGATTTTTTTTTAAATTTTTATTTTATATATATTTTATTATTTTTAGGTGGAATTCGGTATTCGAATGAAGAAAAAATAAGCAAAATGAATATTTATTATAAAATGAAGAAAGGAACTCCTTCACCGAGTGATAGAGAAATTGCCGGATTATTGGAAATTGGAACAGACACTCTAAGAAAGTGGAAAAAACAAATAAATTCGTAAATTTTTAAATTTCCATTTCCGTTGCATGACCAGATGATGTTAATTCGATTTTTTCAAAATTTTATGGTTTTTCTAATATTTCTTTCGGGTGGGTTTAATTAAAAGTAACTACACAGAATAAACTGTCTACTTCTATAATTTAATAGTTAAAAAAATTCCGATTTTGTATCCGGGTACCCGGAACTACCGGGTCGGGTACCGGGTATTGAATTTTCAAAAAACCGAGCCCGGCCTACCCTATTCCAAGTGAAATTTTCACGCCAAAAAATTTTTTAATACAAAATTTTATGTAAATGTTGTTATTTTAAAAAACAATATTCTTTAAAGGAAAAATGTTGATTTGTCTTTCTCCTACAATTGTAATTAAAAACAAAATTTTTTAAAAGGCATAAATTAAACATTTTGGTGAAAATCTGTTGAATTTAAGATTAATTTTTGAAAATTTCCGCAGCGATGCCTGATGTTCCCGGTTGAAATTGCTGGTCACGGCATTTATGGTCCCGTCAGTCCCGGTCTCGGTTTTTACCAAAAATTTTGGCCTCGCACAATTCTAGCTTTTTATCGTCCTTCATATTTTCTAATGAGTTAGGTTTCGAGTGTTCCAGTCCCATCCGCCGAGGTTGTTAATTTTGCCAATTTTACAATTAAATTGATGATTTCAAATTATTATTTTTTTTTATTAAAAATGTCGTATATCGTAAAAAACAGCTGTTTATTGAATAGCGTCACTTAGGTCTTCGGCAAGAATATTTATGCCAAAAGAAAATCTCCCACAATTTCTTTACACTAATAGCAGCGCCTCGGGGGAAGAGATTTTGTGTTAATTAAAAGTCGTAGATAACATTTTATCAACCAGAATTATGCAAAAATAAATTTAAAAAAATGAAATTCTTGTAATATTTATAGAGTGTTGGCCCAGCAGGTTGTCCTTATTATTTTAACCCTCCCACCCCAAATTAACCATTTTCCCAATTGTCCCACCCAATTGTCCACAAATTATTGCCCGATGCGCCGAAATGGTCAACGCCTTGCTGGTGACCCAAATGAACAAAATTCGGAACAACAACGACGTTCAAAGAAGGAAAATGCCGAATTGATGGAGCAGTACATTGAACAATATGAACAAAAGTTGAAACGTGAAAAGCAACAAGCGAAAACATTGGAGGAAATCAAAGGATTGGAAAGTGAAATAGCATTTAAAGTGGGTGAAATTATAAATTTTATGGTTAATCAAAAATTTGTATGTTTTTATAATGAAAGCGTTAAAATCGTTCATTTTTTATATAAAGGTCAAATTGTGGTCATTTGTAACAGATTTTTTCAATTATTATGGGTATATTTTACTTTATTACTTACTGCATTTTTGTAAAAAATTACACTAAAAAAGAAAATAGTGAGTGAAAAACTGCAAAAATATTTATTTAAAATTTAAATATAAAAATTTTTTCATTTAATTATGACATTAAAATAAAAATTTTGGCTCTTATAAAAATTTTTTTCGTGACTTTTCATCAAAATAACTGAAGAAACAATTTTTGTTTAATCATTTTGCAGAATGTTAAAATCGAAAAATCATTTTTTAAATACCCTTATTTTTCGATATTTTTATTTTGAAATTTTTTAATTTTCCTTCACTATGATTAAAATAAATTAATTAACAATTGAACAAAAAATTTTTGTTTTTATCGTTTTTCGAAAACACAAATTTGCGTCATTTTGCGTTAAGGAACGAAGAAATAGTTCAGTGATATTAAAAAGGAAGAGAAACGAGAGGAACTATAGAGATAGTACACTAATTCCTCTCATTCTCTTCCACCTTTTCATTCCCATCTTTTCTTCCTATATTTAATTTAACCATACAAAATTGGTTTTAATTGCAAACATTTATAATAATAACTACGAGTTTCGGATGCGTCCATAAATTTCTTTGTTCCCACTTATGCATGCCAACTGAATTATGTTCTAATATCCTTAAATTCACAATATAAAGAATTAAGAGGGACAATTTTGGAAAAGGGGCAAATTCGGTGCGATTATGGTACATATTTTTTAATGTAGGGTTTTTACGCGCTTCTCATTAATTTTACGTGTCCCATCTTTTAGCCTAAATGTCGCAATTTTGTTTAAGAAACGAAGACATAAATAGGTCATTAGTCTCATAATTTAAGGCCCAATTTTGGAGCTATAATTAATTTTTTGCGTTCTATTATTTATTAAAATGTCCAATATTTTGTCGTTCATTAATTTTTACGCGTCTATGCCGATAATCTTTTTGAGATTTGTATGTCAAATCAAATTGAATAGTTCATTTTGGTGATTTTTGCTAAAAATTTGAGTGCATGTTTGCCTAAAGCAATGAGAATTTATGCATTAATCCCCAACTCACTCTCATTGACACGTCTCAATTATTGGAAAAGAGGTCATAAAAAATTTCAAATTATTTATCCACTAAACTAAAATATAACCATTTATTCTTTTTTTTTGTGGGAAAATTTTTTAAATTTTTATTCTGCAGATCTTTTACAAAAATATTTAAACTTAACTTCTAACATGGACCCAAATGAACAACCGCTTAAAGAACAACTAGAAAAGCAGAAAAGGGAGAATAGAAAGGCACACGAACAGCTTTTCCTAACAGAAGAACAAAAAGCACTAATTGCCGAAGAAAAGGCCAAATTAGAAAATGACCTCAAGAAAAAGGTGTGAGATTGGATAGACTGACTATATTTTGGCTTAATATTAAACAATTTAACATTAAATTTTATTAAATAAATTATTTTTTACAGGATTTTCAACTTGACGAATCGCGAAAAGAGACGGAAGAAGAGCGGAAGGGACGGGAAGAAGAGCGGAAGTGCGGGAAGCGGCGGAGCAAAAACATGAATTCTTCAAACAGGCACTGATCGTGTTGAAGGAGTCGAAGGAGTTTTATAAGGGCCAAGCCCTTCGTTATGAGGCAGAGAGGGACGCCGCAGAAAAAGAAAGGGACGCCGCAGAAAAAGAAAGGGACGCCGCAGAGAAGGGAAAAACGGCATTCATCACAGATGCATCAGCGTTTTTTTTCCAAAATCCGCTGACCAACGTCAGCGGTGTTGGCCCCTCTTCGTCCGCCTCATGTCCGCTCGGATTTACACCACTTTCTGCGGAGTTGAAGAAGCAGACAAAGAATATGGAGGAACAGTTCGACGAAGAAGGCGGCGTGGACAACAACACCGAAAAGTCCAACCTTGGATTATCGTTGGAGGAGGAGCTGAAACTCTTGGAGAAAAGTGCGGACAGTGAGGACACCACGCGCAGCAGGTGGCAGGCAGCGGAGTTTGTTTATATAAATGTATAAAAACTCATTTTATGAGTTCAATTCAATTAGTAAATGCCATTTGAGCAAGCCCGAAAACAATTTTTAGAGACTTGGGCAGTGACGGTCCCATGATTTCGGCTTAAGGGGGGGTGGATATTTCCCCCGGGCGACGATTTTTTTTGCTTTTCGCACTTGTTTTGAAGCACTTTTCTCAAAATTTCACCAAAATTGCTAATTTTGTGATTTTTGAAAAAATATTTTTTAATTAATTAATTATTTTTATGAATTAAATTTGCCACCAAGTTTCAGCAATGCTACCGCAGCCGATCATTTGCCAAATCAGGTGGTCCTGCAGTGCCGTGACCAAATGATGGACAATTCGCTTGGACAAACGGATGAGACAAAAAGTGGCGCCGACGACAACAACACCAAAAACAGCGATATCGCTGGTGGACCATCGTTGGAGAAAGTACTGAAACCGTTGAACAAAAGTCCGGCCAAAGAAGACACCAAGCGCAGCAGCAGGTGGTAGGCAGTGGAATTTGTTTATATAATTATTTAAAAATGCATTTTAATTAGTTTAATAAATTATATAACATTAGTTAAATAAACAGAAAATTCAGTGTTAAATTATTGTTATATTAATTAATTCTAATTCTGAATTAAATCTGTTAACACATTTTCAGCATTGCCATTGCAGCTGAAGATTTGCCACATCAGCAGGTGGTCAACCCGTGCCAAGACCAAATGATCGCCATTCCACTTGGATCAACGGAGGAAGCCGACAACAAAAAGGGCCAAATTTGGTTGGCCAATAAAAACGCATTCAAAAATTAAGTGTCAAAATTTTCATGTTCAAGCACTCCGTCCGGCATTAAGAATTTGCCATTGTCATCTCACAGCGATGGACAGAAGAAGCATGAACCCCATGGCTCTTCTGCCAATTTCTGTGTGCGCAGCGGGAACATCTCCGTTTTTCCCACTCGGTTAATGATTTGTTTCTTTTAGTGAATTATTTAAATTTTTTTAAATTTGTAATTAATATATTTTAATTTTCAGTGATGTCGCAATTCGCCATTTTCCTTCTGCCACCACTTTTTGTTTGGTCGGCCTTGGTTTGATTCTTGGGCTGATTGTCTTCATGGTCATCATTTTCTTCTTCGTTTTCGGGGCGCCATTTTAATTGAACACCTCGTGAACACATCTAACAATACTTAATTTATTCTCTAATTTATTTTCATTTTCAATGCGTGTGTATTTTTGAATATTTTTTATGCTCAACAACGATTCTCATCAGATAAAATTTATTTACAATGAATGATTAATTTAATTTTAGACTGTTCCAAATGATTTTATTTTCAAATGTTTTTATGGTTCAAATAATTGCCAAAAAAGCAAAAACTCATAAAACATAAACAACAAATTGTTAAAAAATATTATCTAAATGTTAAAAAATGAATTTTTGACCTCTTTAGGCCTAAAAAGCGAAAAATTTTAAAATAATTTAGAAAATCTTCCTTGAGAAAGTCATTTAAATTAATTCAATTATAAATGCACCAAAATAAAAAAATGATAATAAGAATAAAGAACAATATTGACTAACAGGAATTAAGTTTACAAATATATTTCGTTTTTTCAATATTTTAAAGTTGTTAATGAGATTTTCTAAATTGCCAAAATTTCTTGATCATTTAAAGTCGGATTTCCACTTTTTATTTTTAATAAATATTCATTTAGCTCTTTTTTCTTCATTAGAATGACTTGAATTATAGTCGTTGTCCTCGTTTTCTGCTTTGTCTACGGAACGCCATTTATTTTAACATCTCGGGAAAAACTCTAACAACAATTAATTTATTCTCTAATTTATTTTCATTTTCAATGCGTGTGTATTTTTTGATTTTTTTTTCTCCACAACGATTCTCATCCGATAAAATTTATTTACAATGATTAATTTAATTTTTGGCGGTTCCAATCATTTTCTTTCAAATGTTTTTAATGGTCCAAATAATTGCTAAAAACTCATAAAACATAAACAATAAATTGTCAAAAGATATTATATAAATATTTAAAAAAAAATGAATTTTTGGACTCCTTTAGCCCCAATGAGCGAATATTTTCAATTAATTCAGAAAATTAAACTCAATTATAAATGCGCCAAAATTTTGTAAATTTATAAGGAAAAAGTGGTTCAGCCGTTGGCCGTTGGAATTTTCCACGGTCTCGAACAATTTGATTGCTATATTTAGATATTCATAAAAAATGATAATTAAGAAAAAAGAACAATATTGACTAACAGAAATTAAGTTTACGAATTTATTTTATTTTCTATATTTAAAAGTTGTTAATGAGATTTTCTTAATTGTGTCAATTGGTTACTTAAAGTCGGATTTCCATTTTTTAAGATTTGTGCCAAATTCCTTTACAATCAAAATTGAAAATTTTGCATTAATCCAATATTTTGGCTAACAAAGCTTTGTCAGTTGAATTTATTATGTAGAATACAAAATATTATTATATAAAATTCATTTATACAAAAAGAATAGATTTTTTATGCTTCTTTGTTATATTATTTCATTAACAAATTGTCACAATTTTCGTAAACTGTTGAAAAAGTGATTGAAAGAGAAAAAATCACTTAATTTTAACTCGTCTTAAATTTAGTTGGATTTTTTTTCAGACACATGCTTAATAAAAAAGTTAAAAACATAAAATAAAAAAGGAAAATCCAAAGAGAAGCCCTTGGCCGATATAAGAAAATACCCAGCACCTAAATGTCAGTTTCGAAATTCTCATTTTCAACAAAAATTAAAATTTTAATGGGTTTTTTTTCATTGGATAGGCATAAGTTTGGAAAAATAAGAGATTTAAAAACTTTCTGTATGTAAAAAAGCAAAGCGGTTCTTGAACTGTCATCAGATCATTTCCCTTTCCCGAATTTTTTTCGGGCCTTGTCTGGATCCCGACTCCTGTGATTTTACAACTCACAATTAAAAAATGCCCAAATAAATTCGAATAAAATAAAAGATAAAATAAAAATGAAAAACAAAACAATAAGCAATTTTATGCAAAATGCAGTCCAACCGAATGAAAAGCTATGAGTTTGATCACAAATCAAAAGCAAATAGGCGAATTTTTGCTTTGCTAAAATGATTACTTTAAATAATTGCATCGGCTGTATGACATTTCGCCTACTGGACATTTTGCCTACTAAGCCAAAATCGGACGTTTCGCCTACTAAGCCAAAATCGGACATTTCGCCTACTGACATTTTGCCTACTGGACATCTCGCCTAAATTGCATCTGTAAATTCCATTTTTACAATAATAAACAAGACCGTAATTTTGTGTTGGAGTACAGCGGTTTCAAGTCGGGAAAACTCATAAAACAATTAATTAATATTGAGTCAAAAATAGAAACAAAAATTTTGTTAATGAGTTTTAGTCACTAAAGATGTGAAAAATGAAAATTTTCAAAAAAATTTAGGGAGTCTTCCTTTAGAATTTCACTTCCTATTTTCAATTTAAAATGATTAATTTTTGTATTAGTTTTAATATTTTTAAATTTAGAAACAATAAAAAATATTGACCTATTGACATTGGGGCTGCCAAAAATATGTACAAAAAGTGGTCCAAATATATACATAAATATGTAAGAAAAATCCCAAAATATGTAAATAAAATTTTTTAAATGGTTATTTTTTGAAAATAAATCCTCCTAAAGTATGAAATAGGCACAAAATGCCATAAAAATTACTTAAATAGTCTTAGAATCACTTTTAGTATTTTAAAAATTATTTTTTTAGTATTTTTCGTGGGTATATTTTTTCGCTATAAAATTTCAAAATTTCTCAAAATATATATAAAAAAATGAAAATATGTACAAAAGATTTGCCGAAATTTTGATTTTTTTTTTGCGTTTTTCCAAAAATTTCCGCAAAAAATCCTCAAAATATGTAAAAAAGACGAAAATATGTACCAAAAATGTAAGAAAATCCCGAAATATGTAAATATGTATAAAAACCCCCGAAATATGTAAAAATATGCAAATAAAAGCCGATTTTTATACGCAAACACAAAAAAGAAAGTGTTTTTCCTGCTATTTAGAGCATGGAGAAGCCAGGAAAAAAAATGTATTTACAAAAAATTGGCAGCCCTAATTGTCATAAATCACGAAATATATAAATATGGACATATAAATAAATCTATCCTAGAAGCATACATGTTTTTCGTGCTTTAAGCCTCCCATATTTTTCAGGAAAAAAAAATTGGTTTCCATAATTCCAACCTAGTCACAGCGACTAAACTGGTAAAATTTAAATTTTTTTTAGGTTTTTGGGAATAATGCAAAATCCAACTTGACTTATCCCTCCATGCCCCAAGGCGTGGGTTCCACATCCCACCCGCCGAGATTGTTAATTTTGCCAATTTTTATGCGCCCCGCGGAGCTCAAATTCTCTGCGTCTCTGTCGAACTGACCCTCTGCGTCTCTGCCAACTTCACAATTATTGAACCAAAGCCATGCCATTTATTGTATTTGCGTTCGGTTTGCCATCTCTCCCCACATTTTCTTTACACTAATGGCTGCACCTCGCGCAGGATGGGATTTTGTATATTAAAAGTCAGCTAGCATGAATTATTTCAGGTTTTTAAATGAATTTTAAGGTGGTTTTTCATGTTCGGAGTAAAGACTTTTTTCCGCCATTTTTTTGAGTAAAGAGTGATCAAACGACTCATGCTCAGAATGAATGAGTGGATCAAAATAATTATGTGGTGCATAAAAAGCACATAAATAGGAGTAAATAAAAACACATAAACAAAAAAATAATCAATTAAATTTTCTAGTCGAAATTTTAATTTTTTCAACTTTGATCGGCTTGAGTAAAGACTTTTTTCCACCAGTTTATGTCATTTTTTAATAGAAAAAAGTTTAAAAAACTTTTTTGCTTAAATATCGGTTTAATTATATTAATGGCTCAGTGTTTTTATGCAAATGTGTGAAAGTTCGAGTCCTTTCCATGAAATTTATTTCTTCTCAAGCAGAAAAACGCGAAAAGAAATTCAAACAATGGATTTCTCGTAAAATTTTCAAAGTAATTTGTTTTGGCGTCCCTTATTATTTAACGCTCCCACCCCAACGGACTCGCTCAGCAGTTGGGCCGGCACGTTTGGGCCCCAGCAGGTTTTTGGACTATATCCAAATCTAACATAGTTGGTATCATTTGAAATCTCTTCACATGCTTCATTAGCCTTACAAAAAGCAAAAAAAAAAATGTTTTTGGCTTGTGAAAAAGTTATTGAGAAAAAATTTCAAAATTTCGACTTTTTTACAATGTTCATGTATAAATTCTTTGGTTATTTTCTAATTGCGAAGCAATAGCTTAGAAATAATATTAAGCTTTTGAATGATACCAACAATGTTGGGTTTGGAGGAAAAGTTATAGTCAAAAAACATGGCTGGGGCCCAAACTTGACGGCCTAACCGTGACGGCCTAATTGAGGTAAACCGAACCCCAAACTGTCTATTTTTCCAATTGTCCATAAATTATTGCCCGATGCGCCGAAATGGTCAACGCCTTGCTGGTGACCCAAATGAACAAAATTCGGAACAACAACGACGTTTAAAGAAGGAAAATGCCGAATTGATGGAGCAGTACATTGTGGAACATGAACAAAAGTTGAAACGTGAAAAGAAACGAGCAAAAAATTTGGAGGAAATAAAAGGATGGGAAAGCGAATTAGCATTTAAAGTGGGTGAAAATAATTATTGAAATTTTACAATTAAATTGATGATTTCAAATTATTATTTTTTTTTTATTAAAAATGTCGTATATCGTAAAAAACAGCTGTTTATTGAATAGCGTCACTTAGGTCTTCGGCAAGAATATTTATGCCAAAAGAAAATGATCACTAATAGGGATGTGCGAGAGTCTCGGTTCTCGGTTCCCGACTCGAGAAATTTCCCGGGTTTTTCGCTTCCCGGTCTCGGGTTTTTAGTCTCGGAAACCGAGAAATTTTTACACTGTTAAGGATGACCCTTTCGGGGAGTGGGTCGCAAGTAAAGTGAGAAAAGAGGAAAAATTATTGAAATTTTTAATAAATTTTCTTAACAAAACTTTTTAAAAACCTAAAAAAATTTCCGGCGGCGCCTATCGGCGCCGCCGGCCCTCGAATTCCCCTAAGATTTCAATTGGAATCTGAAATTACCCTTTTTTCAATGAAGTCCGAAGAAAAATATTCAAAAATTCCATTTTTTTTTTCTAACGCGGCGCCTATCGCGGTAAGGGATGAACTCCGCCTAGACATTCCGTATCAGCAAAGTTCAAAAATCTATCTTTTTCTTTGTTGATAAAACCAGCAAAACAGTATCATTCAACTATTTTCCTATAAAATGGCCTTTTTGTCTAAAATCTATTACATATGAAATCGCACAAAAAAAATCCAATTTTTTACCGCTGGTGCCTGTGGGGCCGCCGGTGAATCTTCTTAAAAACTGACTTAAAACAAAAATTGGTCACTTTTAGACAAAATTTTCAAAAAATCACACTCAAGTTCCTAAAAAAATTTCCCAGCGGCGCCTACGGCACCGCCGGGTCCTTCCGCAAAGGAATTAAGGAAAAGCGCACCGCAAAAAAAACTGTTTTAAAAGCAAAAATTCGTCAAATTCGGTGTTGAAGCCCCTCGCAAAATTGGCCGATTGGCCGCTGACCCCCCGCCCAAGGGCGTAGGCAGGGGCGGGGATGAGGTGGATAAGGCCCCACCCCCCCTGAAACCAAAAAGTAAAAATTTTCAGCAAATTTTTTGAAATTTTATGCAATTTTTGTAATAAATGGCCTTAAAATTTGCAAAATTTTTCTCGATGGCGGCTAACGGCACTGCCGGACTCCCATTTTACCATATTTTTGAAAAATGGTGACCAAAATGGCAAAAATAGTAATTTTTGGTGAAAAACGGCTAAAAATTTTTAGATTTCTCGGTTCCCGATTCCCGAGTCGAGAAATTTCTCGGGCTTTTTGGGGGTCTCGGTTCTCGTATCGTTTCTCGGGGTCATTTCTCGGTTCTCGGGGTCATTTCCGGTCTCGGTCTCGATTCTCGGTAAAAATCATTTCTCGCACATCCCTAATCATTAACGTTACAAGAATTAAGAGGGACAATTTTGGAAAAGGGGCAAATTCGGTGCGATTATGGTACATATTTTTTGAAATTTAAAGAAAATTTAAATTTTTGTTTCAATTTTTATTTTCACAAAAATACTAAATGTCGCAATTTTGTTTAAGAAACGAAGACATAAATAGTTCATTAGTCTCATAAAAGAAGAAAAAATAGAGGAGCTATAAGAGAGTACACATATTCCATTTTTAGGCAAATGCCTAAAAATTTTTCTATTTTTATGCCGATTTCGCCATTTTTGGTGCCTTTTCAGGATTTTTGGTTCGGAATACACCCCATAAGAATCAACCACTCCGAAAATACACACCTAAAAATCAACCAAAACATACAAAAATATACACATATAAGAATCGAAAAATTTCCCCGAAAATTGATCCTCTAAATTTAAATTTTTCTTGATCAAAATTTTTATTTAAAATTTGGCCTTTCTTGAAAAAACTTGAAATATTTCATTAATGTTAATGAAATATAGACAAAATTAAGTTTTTTGGTTATTTTTTTAGTGCTTTGCTACCTAAGAAATTTTAATAAAAAAAAAATATTTGTCTATTTTTGGTGCCTATTCACGATTTTGTATGCCGAAAAATTGGGAAAATTAAGTTATTCCCAATTTATGCATGCAAAGTAATTCTGTTTTTTTTTCTCGAGTCTCTTCATTTAATTTTGGCCAAAATTTGGTGCAAATTACGGGAACCCATTAATTTTTCCCCTTTAGTTTTTGGAGAAAATTTAATCTATTTGTTATTCTATCGACTGTTTTACATTTTTTTTTGTTTGTTTAATTTTAATTAATTTTATAAAAAAATAAAAAAATTTTGCCCTTTTTATGTGGCAATGCGGGAAGCGGCGGAGCAAAAACATGAATTCTTCAAACAGGCACTGATCGTGTTTATTAAAGCGGGCACTCGGACGTACGTTAGTCAAAACCCATCAAAATGGGCGTTAGTCAAAAAACCATCAAATGACCTTTGCTTAAAATAAAACCAAAATTTTAATTACTTATGTCATTCGATAGCCCTAATGTTATCTATTAGCTTGCAAAATTTTTAAAAATTTCGTTAACTTTCAAGAAAGATATGACCAAAAAATGTATAAAAATATTTGATTTTTTTGCTTCTCAGGTCATAACTTTTTTGGAAACTTAATGAAACTTTTTAAAATTTTGCAGGATAATAGAAACAATTAGGTCTATCGAAAGATATTAAGATCATTAAAATTTAGTTCATTTTGGAGCGAAGTTATGAATAATTTTCTGTCAAAAATTTTCCATTTGATGGTTTCATCTTAGCATTGGCAAAAGTCCCAGCACCTTCAAGCCAAGCCGCTAGTGCTGCTTCGAGACCGAAAATTTCCCGAGACTCGAGACCGAGACTTGACCCCGAGACTCGAGACCGATTCCGAGACTTGACCCCGAGACTCGATACCGAGACCGAGACCCAAAAAACCCGAGACTTTTCTCGAGTCGAGACTCGAGACCGAGACTTTTTCCAAAAATTTTTCTTGTTCTCACTTAAAAATCGATTAAAAATCAATCTTTTGAGGTTTTTCTCACAATTTTGCTTTTTACCTTATTTAAGCTACCATCCATTTTTCCTTTTGATATGATTGACGTTTTACACCATTTTTTTGTTGGTGCTCTTTTTTCAAAAAACTTTTTGGGAACAGAGGTCTGGCGGTGCCGATAGGCGCCGCCGGGAAAATTTTTAAAATTTGAGTGCAATTTTTTAACAGGTTATGTCCAAAAATATCCAAAATTTTTGCGGTTTTGAGCCAATTTTTTAAGAAAAATAGGGGTTTTGGGTGCCGGGGGTGCCGATAGGCGCCGCCGGGGAAAATTTTGAGCTTTTTAGTGTAATTTGTGAAAAAAAGTCCAAAAATGACATATTTTACGATTTTAATTGTTAAAATTGTGATTGAATTCCCATCGAAAAACATTAATTTTGAAAAATGAGAAGAAAAAATAAATAATTGGAGGGGAACTGATCCAACGCAAAAAAAGGAACAAAACCAAGAACACAACCCACTGGACCACGCATATATTAACAAAATTGGACAAAAAAGGATCTAAAATTTATAAAAATATAAGTTTACCAAGAGCCAATCATTAGAGGTGTAAAAAAGTCTCGGTCTCGAAGACCAAGACCGAGACTGAAAACCCGAGACTCGAGACCGAGACCAAAAAACCCGAGACTTTTCTCGAGTCAAGACTCGAGACCGAGAGTCTCGAGCAGCACTACAAGCCGTTGACAAATTTCAGTGCTGGTGGCCCGATTTCGTCCGCCACTTTTCCGCTTTCGTTGTCGGAGCAGCTGAAATTGAGAAAGAAACGTGTGAACAGTGCGGACACCAACCACAGCAGCAGGTGGCAGCGGAATTTATTTATTTATTTATTTAAAATTCATTTTTATGAGTTCAATTTAAGTTTGTAAATTTTATATAAATCGTACGTTGTTTTATGATCTTTTGGCCACTCTCAAAATTTTTTTTTTAGAGTTTTTGGATGTTTAATTTTGGTTTTTTATTTGTTTGGCTAATTCCGATATCTCATTAAACACACCAAGCGCAGCAGGTGGCAGCGGAAGTTGTCATATAATTATTTTAAAAGTATATTTATTAGAAGCCAATGTGAACTGTCCGATATATAATAATCGTCTTTTTATCACAGAGACTAAAATTAATTGTTTGACGAATTTGGAAAAATTAATTTTTAAAAAAATACTTATATTAACTAATTTTCGTACTTAATAAAAATTTGTCAACACGTTTAAGCAATGCTACCGCAGCCGATGATTTGATACATCAGGTGGCCAAGCAATGCCGACAACTAATGATCGCCAGTCCACTTGGATCAATGGAGGAGACTAACAACAAAATGGGCCAAATTTGGTTGGCAAATAAAAATGGGTTCAAAAATGAAATGTCGCATTTCCAAGCAGTTCGTCCGGCTTTAAGAATTTGCTATTGGCATTAGAAAGCGATGGACAGAAGAAAAACCGCGATAACAGTGATCAGCGGTGCGTACGGAATCCATTAATTTTGGTTCCAATTTATTTTGGAAGTTAATCTTTTATCAGCCTAAACCAAATTTTGGCAAAAGAAAAATTAATTATGGTCCGAATTACAAATGATTTACCTGTGATGCCAGAAGGAAGCAGAGTGTGGGAGAAAGTGGGATTTTAAAAGGAGCGCCCGTAGCTCAGTTGGTTAGAGCACGGCGCGGATTGCTGGAGTCGTGGGTTCGAGTTCCACCGGACGGTTCACCTTTTATATTCTACATACCCACAATTTCAGCATTCGTTCCACAGAAGAGTCGGCCCCGTCTTTGCCTGCTGGCGCTGTCGGAAAGTCGAACATTGGTCAAGTTGTGGATATTGCGCAAGATCAAATGGATGAGGGCTGCTCAAACAAATGCCGAATTCTGTGGATAAATCAAAAATGATATTTTCCAAAAATGATAGAAAATTTTAAGCACTTCGCCCGGAACGGCAAATGTTGGTGTTCTTTTTGCAAATGCCGACGGTCGTGGAGACCTTATGTGAGCAAAGTCATTAATTCAATTTTATACAACTCCAACAATAGTTTTGGCTGACCGTTTTTTAATAATTATACCTGGGTTGATTCATTTAAATTAAAGCATTTACAAAGGTGGATTTTTAAGGTTTAAAAAATAATTTGTAGGCCCTATTTTTAGCATTACTCTTCCATCAATTGATACGCACACGGAAAGTGCCAAAGTTGGAGTTGGACAGCATGAGAATCGTAGGCTTTCTGCCAAATTCTGCGGCGCGGAAAGCAAAAAAGTGTCTATTTTTGATTTGATTTCATAACAAATTTTTAATTTATAAATTTCTATTAATTTTATTTATGATTTTTCAGTCGTGCTCTTTTGGCCCAAATTCGCCGTTTTCGTTCTGCACTTTTTGTTTGGTTGGCTTTGGCTTGGTTCTTGTGATGATTGCATTCGTTGGCATCATTTTCTGCTTTGTCTACGGAATGCCGTTTAATTGAACATCTCGGAAAAATCTAACAACAATTAATTTATTCTCTAATTTATTTTCATTTTTAATGCTTGTGTATTTTTGTAATTTTTTTATTCTCAACAACGCTTCTCTTCATAAAAAATCCCTTAAAAAAATTAATTGAAATTTCACGCTTCCAATGATTTGCATTAAATGATTTTAATGGTATTGCTAAAAATCAAAAACATAAAAAATTTAAAAAAATTTTTAATTGTCAGAAAAATCAAGAAAATATTAAAAGTTAATAATAATTAGCTTTAATGCAAATTATTAGGTCACCATTTCAGCAGGTGATAGATATAATTTGTAAATAGAGGTCGCATTGGAAATTTTCAAATAAAGAAAATCTTGATAACGTATTGATTGAGTGCAACAATTAAGGAATAATTTTATTCAAAAGGTATGCCAAAAAAGTGATTAATAATAATTTCTGATAAAATTGGCTAATAATTTTTTGTTAAAATGATCACTTTTCATGCATCAAATAGTCCAATTTTTCCTGTAATTTACCGTCAACATATTTCGAGTGTATTCATTCTTCATTTAGCGTTCAGCTTCTTCTCTTCCGATTTATAATACATTTGCTTTTTAAGCTGTCCAAAATTTTGTCCGCAATTCCACCGTATACCTTTTGGGACTGATTTCCGTGGCACCGTTTTACGTGCCGAAATTTCCTTCTCCTTCTCCTTGTCCACATATTCAAGGAGACGATTCATTTCCACAAAAATGTGATGCACAAAATCAATCAGATTGCCATAGATTGTTGTGTAGTTGTCTTCTACTCCATATGCCGTTACCGTTTTGTTTAACACTGTGTACAGTATACCATAAAGCCATGTGTAAAATTGCAAATTGCGCAGCCTATCATCGTTCAGGGTTTTCCACTCGTGAAATATTATTGCATTTTGATTTAATTTCGTCAATATTGGAACAGAAACTGCGAAATAATCAATAGATAATTATATAATCATTTTTATATAGAAATTGTATATTCATTTTCAAAAAATTTCTATTTGAAAAATTTTGTAAATTATTTTGGTCAATGAGTCAATATTTTCTCGAAAATAAAAATTTAAGAAAATAAATATTGAATTTTATATATAAATTTCATTTTTCATGAACAATTTTTCGTCCCAAAAATTTCATTTAAAGATCCAGTCTGTGATAATAAAAAAAATTTTAAAGAAAACATTTTGCTAAAAGGACAAATAAGATTTAACATTCCACCGATATCGAATGCCGAGCAGCAATAAGAAAAAGATTTTTAGCTCATAAAATAAATTTTGTAATTCATTAATACATAATTTAATGTCACAATTCAAAATATATTTTTCAATTTTATGTTTTACCATTTTCGATAACATCCGCAACTTCACGTGTCAAATCGTTTGCATTGTTTAACAACGCACATCCGACCACATGTCCACCATTTTGTTGAATAAAATTGGACATCGCCTCCCAATTTTCGTCCCACAATACCATTGGTAGGTTCGGCACATTGGTGCTTTTGTGCTGAATGTGTTCCGTTGCTATGGCCAAAATTAAATGGCACTGATTTAAAAGTTTGACAAATATTTCAACATTTTCTTTGTCGGCTTCATCTTCCATGAGCATGCCGGTGACATCAATTGGTTGCATTCCAATATTTGAAAGACCAAATTGGTCATCTGCATCATTCAAATTTTGCTGAACATTGTTGTCCATTTGTTGTTCTCCCATATGTTGGGCCCCCAACTGATCATGATCATCCGTTAATGGGCGTGAAGTAGCAGCCCAATTAATGCTCATTAGCATTTCTTTGATGCCATCCAAAGTAACAGCATACTTCGGTGACTGCTGTTGGTTTTGACCGGCTTCTTCCACGTTTCGTTTCGAATTCAGTGACGTGCCCATTTGTTGTGGCTGTGTTTTGCGCTTTGGCACGGTTTTGGCCGAAAGTGCCGTAGCCGCTGATTTACCAAAGGCTTTTGCTGGCTCGAAGAACTCTGGCACAATTTTTTAAATTATTTCAGCGAATTAGATTACATATGAAAAAAATAGAGAAAGCGATTTGAAAACTGATTTTAACGAGGAAATCAATGCTTATTACCAAAAAAGTGTGAGAAAATGATTAATAGACTAATTAGTGTCTCATTTTTCCGCCTCTCCTCAATTTACTTGCCTAATTGTTGCTGCTGCTGGTGGTGGTAATTCACAGCAACATTTTCACCGGCATTTTCACCACCGCTATTTGTAGTCACGGTCGTCTTCCTTTTTCGGACTACCGTACTCTGTGTTTAAATGGTTTTAATTTAAAATTATTATTATTATTAATTATTTAAATTGGCACATTGTTTTCCTGGGAATTGTCCATTCGTTTTTGTCGCCGATTTGTATTTTTGTTGGCCAAAATTGTAGAAAAAGTTGCCATAATAATGAAAATGGACAGCACAAGAAACTGTTTTGGACCCATTTATTGCAAATGCTTCAAATATGAAAACAAAAATATTAGTAAAACAAAAAATATATATATTATATAAATTTTTTGATTTTATTCATGCCAATGCTAATTTTCGGAAAAATTCACTAGAGGACTGGAAAAAAATTCGCTCTATATACATATAAAACATGAAAATTAAAATATCATTGATTTTTAATTTTTACATTTCAAAAGAATTTGTAAATTTTTGCCCACCTCCTCCGCCACTTTCCGACTCGGAGCCCTCCTCCTCCATGTTCCCGTCGTGCATCATCATTTTGTTGTTGTTACTGGAGCAGATCATTGGCGGTGTACAGCTTGAATTTGTTGTGTGCTCCTCCCGCTTACATTCCATGTCTTCCTGTTCTTCTCGCGCATTAAATCCATTCAAAACCTAAAAATAACAGCAAAAAATCAAAAAATAACATTAAAAATCAGAATTAAATTTGATAAATTTAAAAAATAAAAAATATTTTTATACATTAATTTTAAAACAAAAAGAAAATTTTGCGTTAAACTTTTTAAAATTTAATTTATTCCATGTTTTTTGCAAAATAATTTTTCGTCCATTAATTTTTATTTTATATTGGATTTTAATAGTAAATATGTAATAAAAAAAATATATGACCATACCAAACCCCGGCAATCCGGGCTTTTGGCCAACGGCAAATGCTTTGGCGAAATGTTTGTGCCGTGAGGCTCTTCTCTGCCGGAAGATTGGACGGGCCTGCAAAGAATATTTAATTTAGTTAATATTTATGACATAAAATAATATAGCAAAAAACAAAAAACAAAAAAGCATAAATTATAAATTAATTTATTTTGCAAAAAAAAAGATATCGATATGAATTTTGATCGATTTCAGTTTTCTAAAATTAATAAGCCCCTTCTTAAAAAAATATAATTCGTGAGCAGTCCAGTCCAATTATTGGATGCTCAATAAGGTTCACTAAACAATGACCAAAAAGCTCATTTCCATTTTTTTCATAAATTTAAAGGAATCATAAATATTTGGCTAGAAATGATAGATTTAAACCAATTTTTAAATGTAATTTTAAAAAGAATTGAACAGACTGAATTAAAAATTTAATTATTAATTGAGAAATTAAAATTAACCATTGGAATTTTCGATCCATATTTAAATGAGAATAATTTAAATACAATATTTAAATATTTTTAGTAGAGCTCGGTCTGTACCTGGAATAATTACATATTTTTATGATTAAGAAAATTAGCAACAATTTACGAAAATTAAAAAAATGCCACTTAAAATGGAAAATGCACCGATAAAAGGCGAAAAATCAAATAAAGCACAATAATTCATAGGTCTAATAGCAAAATTAAGAAAATTTATAAAAATTTTGCTTTTTCCATCTGTTTAAAGTTGTGAAAAATAAATAAATAAATTTTTTTCTTCAAAAAATTAAAAATAAATAAAAATAAAAACATTTTTTTTTTAATTTAAATTTTAATATCATAAAGACTTATTTTAAGGGTTTTTCGGTGTCACTGATCACAATTTGATTCATTTTTAAAACAAAAAACATTATTTGACACTTGCATTTATGTTTAAAATCAGTAGATTAATTTTAATTTGGTGACTTTTTGGATCAGTGGCATTTTATTAATTGCCGTTTTGGACTGGTGACCTTTTGGTGCATTGACACCAACTAATTCATTTGGTGCTGAGCCGTTATATAAAAAATCACCAAATTATAGGTAGCTGCTAGCTGGTGAGACAATTAAATAGGATAACTTTATGAACTTTTGTAACCATAACTTTTTTATATTTTGTAAAGAAATTTTCAAAATTTATATTCAAATAGAGAATACCTAGAGCTATTAAATGGTATCATTAAATATTAAGTTTATTGTATTTAAGTTATATGTGTGACATTTTTTATTTTCCTACCACTTGGCGGATTTAAGAAACGACCCAGCACGACACAGTATTTTTTTCAGCAATTTTTTGCTCAATTTTATTATGAATTTTTGTCGAGTATTTCCCCCATTTCTTTATTCCTTTTTTTGCGTAAAATTTTTTAAAAATTCATATTTTTGCTGATCATTGAATCAGTCGTTCTTCTTATCATTGCCAATTAATTGTATCCTCCGAATTTAATTCATTTTGATCAATTGGAAAATTTGAATTTTGATCAATTTGCCATCTTTGATCAAATATTCAATATTTCATCAAAAGTCGGCAGAATTTTTGTTGTCTTTTCACACAACTTATAAACAGACAAAGTTTTGTCAGTTGAAGCGATTATTAATAAGAAAACAACAATTAAAATACCATATAATCCATTTAAAAAAAATATTTCCTGATTTTAAATTATTAAAAATATTCGTTCAGTTTTATTGAAAGCATAAATAAAAAATGAATTTTTACCTCGATCCGCGACACAGATTTCTGAACGGAGAGCTGTTGGGAATTTTTATAATATTAAGGACTGAATTTTCCAAAAATTTGTTAAAGACAATATGCTAAAATAGCAATCCTAGTTCAGTTCTCCTCCAAAATAAAAAAAAAATGGAAAATTTGTCCGATCGTTAACAAAAACCAAAACCGAATTTATGGTTACCGGTCGGCACAAAATTATAAAATTCAGAAATAACATTATCGAATGCTTTAAGAAGACAATTAAAAAGGAAAAAGACGACACATAAAAGGAGAAAAACAAATAAAACAAAACATTGCCGCTCGCCGTTTGTTGTTGTTGGCGCTGTCCATCTTCGGCGCCACCTTCGGCAGTGGGTACATGGCGCCGCCGGTGCCGTCGCCGCTGCTGTTGGAGCGTTGTCGCCGCGCTGACGGTCGCTTGCGACTCCTGCGCTTGGCATTGGCACTCGCTGCACCTCTGGCGCTGCCGCTAGGCGTCGCTGCTGTTGGCGCGGACGACGAGGCGCTGGGGCGTGTCCTAGTCGAAGAAGCAGCGGCGCCACTGTTGCCGCAGCAACTGCTCGACGCCGGCGACGCATTCGTGCTGCTGTTGTTCACCACAACCAAACGCTTCACCGGCGAATGGCCCTGGGGGAAAAATGTTTATTTTTTTTTCATTTTTAATATGATTTTTTAATTAAAAAACGTTAGATATTTAATATTTTTTCCAATTTTAAATTGATTTCAATTTTCAGCATTTTCATAATAAACCTTATTAATTTAATTGTTTTTATATATTTATTTATTTTATTTTTTTATTATAATAAATTTATAATAATATTTTTCAAAAAATCACCAAAATCATGCACGGAATATAAAAATATAATGAAAAAAATAGATATTTAAATATTTGCCTCAATTTTAATTGATTTAATCAATTTCCAGTTTTTTCGTAATAAATCCCATTAATTCCTTGGCCAAATATTTCAGCAAAAGTTGGCCGAGTTTTTCCATACTTTTCACATAAATTATTAACTGATAAAATTTTGTCAGTTGAATTTGTTAAGAATAATAATAGCAAAGAAATTATTATTTTATAAAATTCCATTATATAATAATATATATTTTGTATTTGTAATATTAAAATAAATAATAATTATTCTCTTAGTTTTTCTGATTCTAATAAAATTATGATGCAATGAAAATCATTCAATTAAATAAATACAATATTTTAACTAAAAAATCAAAGAGGAACATGCAATTATTATTTTATAAAATTATTATTTAAAATTATTTGAACAATAAAAAAAAATCTGATTACGTTTAAAGATTGATTTTTGCCAAATTTCCCGTTTTATTTTGCTTTTTATTTCAAAAAAATATTTTATTATTATTTTTATGAAACGGGGTTTATTATTATTATTTAATTTAAATTATTTTTTTTTAAAATAATTGAACCTATAAAATTTTTCTTATAATATTTTGCGTAAAATGAATAGAAAACTTTGACCAATTTTTGGTGAAAATATTTGAGCAAAGAATGGCAAAATAAAACATTTCCAAATCGAATGAAGATAAAGCTTGAAAAATGAATATTAATTATGATATAAAGAAAGCGAACCCGTCGAGTCACAGAGAAACTGAGAATTTTTGAAAAGCAATCGCACAACTCTAAGTGTTTGGACAAAAAGCAAAAAAGAAATCGCTAATTTATTTGCAATTTTGAATTGGCATTATTTACCGGCATTTTCAGTGCCTGCTGTATCTTATCCTCAAAATAGTTATTTAGGTGCTGACAAAATGAGTTGTTATATAAAAACCATCAAATGAAAATGTTCAACAAAGAACTGCCCATAACTTTTGTCAAAGTCAACCAAAATTCAACATTTTTGGTATAATTCGAGATAGCCCTAAGTGTTCTCTATTAGACCATCTAAATTTTTTGAAATTTTACAGGCTATAGATAACTGTTAGCGCTATGGAATGATACCAAGAATGTTTTATGTGGTTGACATAGACAATAGTTATGGACAGTTTTTTGTTGAAAATTTTCATTTGATGGTTTTTTTTATAACGCCGTTATTTGGTTTTTATATAACGACATACCACCGTTATTTATATTTGAAAAATTAGCAAAAATTCAATTTTTCTCTGCCTTTGTTATTTTTCTCTTTTTAAATGATAAAAATTCAATTTTATCCAAATTGTCAGCCGAGTGATCAAAATGAATTAAATTTGGCCGATGCAATTCACAATGATCAGAATGTTCAATTTGATGGTCAGAAAAAATGCGAAATTGTTCATAAATTTGATGCGATAAAAGAAGGAATTAAGAAAAGAAGGAAATATTCGCCTAAAATTTGGAATAAAATTGAAAGAAAAATTGCGAAAAAATTGGGAATTTGTCGACCGATGCATGTTTATTGCCATTTAAAAAACGCCGCAAAATTAAATGATTTATATAAATCTTAGAAATTTATCATTAAATAAATCTGACTTTTGTCATAATATCATTCTAAATCATTTCATGGTGATCCCGACATTTGGGGACCCGACATTTGGGGAACCCGACATTTGGGCACACGACATTTGGGGATTTTATTAAAACAAAAAAAATATTTAAAAATTTATCTCAAATTAGACAAATTTACGACTGCTTTAGCCAGAGTTAATTCCATTGCAAGAAAAATAAAATAATATTTTAAAAATTAACTCTAATTACGGACTCTAAGAAACAGAAAAGATGACCTCGGCATGTTGTTGCTGTACGCAATTAGACAGTAAAGTCGCCTTTAACTTTTTGAATGCCCTTGATGAATTTCTGTTCCCGTTGGCCCTTGGGAAAGGCGTTTTAAATAAAAATTGCTCATCCTCTCCATTTTCAATTTTGAACCGTTTTCTGCCGATGAAAGGTCAACCGGTGAAGAGGAATTGTCCGACCGATTTTGATGGTTTGCATTTAAAAACCTAATTAATTAATGAACTAATTAATTAATGACCCTAATAAAAGTAATTACCAAAATGGGCATTTTAAATAATTAAACTCCATAATTATTTTGTGCTCCTTATAGGACCTGCTCAGGTCAGCCAAGCGGCCAATGATCATTTCGTCCTCCGCCGAACAATTTGTTGTCGAATTGTCCAAGTCCTCAATTTTTGGCAGTGCAAAGTCCAATAAATGCTAAATATTTAATTAATTAATGAAAAAAATAAATAAAATGAATTTCTATTTTGATGAATAAACTTTATTCTCTTTTAATTAAATTTAAAAAAACAAAATTTTTTAATGGAGTTCTTTCTTCACATTAAATTAATAGTCGATTCCTGGTAATAAAAAATTTACAAAAAAAAAACGGGTCAATAGCAGTTTGTACAATGGCAGTTCGTACAAAGGTTGTTCGTACAATAAAAAAAGTACAAAACAAAAAAAATCAATTAAATAAACACAAATTTCTGGTCGAAAAAGAATATATAATAATAATGTACCGCGTCAGCTGTGATCTGAACTGATCATGTGCGTGGTGAACGTGTATTTGTCAGAGCAGGACTGAAAAAACAAACAAATGCAAATTGTAATTACTAATTAGTAACTAAGTAAATGATTTAAAAAACCATTTTTACCCTATTTTTATCGGCAATTATTCAATATATAAAATTATTTTTTTTTTTTGAAGAATATTCGGACAATTGATTGCGTAAATTTTTAATTCTTTGGGCTAGGGGCGATGACAATTTTTAGGGTGCACCCCATAATTTCGCCGCCGAAATTTCGCCGGGACATAATTTCGCCACCAAAATATACATATAAAAAAAATAAATCTTAAAATTTTTTTTAAAGAAATATAAGGGAAAAATTGTAAATTCTAGCTTTTTTTAAATTTTATAAAAAATTAGAAAATTTTTTCTTGAAAAATTTTTTAAGATAATTTTCTTGAAACTTGTAATAAAAAAAATTCTATGATTTGGGCGGCGAAATTTTTCCTGAACCCATTGGCGGCGAATAAATTATATAGAAAAAATGGTTAATTAATCAAATTATTTTTTTCACCCACCTCGTTGTCGGCACAGTCTTTGAACTTTTCCAACTGCGAGTGAAGGCCCCGGCGCTTTCGTGCCGTTCCACATGACGCGTGAACAGTGCCCAGTCCCGGGTGGTGAAGCCGCACTCGGCACACGCGTTCAGCTCTTGGCTGCTCGTGTCCATGTGCCAATGAAAAGCAAACAAACAAATTTTCTGATTATTGGCAAATTTAATATGAGCTAAAAGAAAAAAAAAATAATAATTTATTATAAATTAGTTTTGCATAAGTGTTGGTTGCTGGGATCTGCAATTATAATAAAATTTTTAATTTTTTGAGAATTTATTTTAAAATATTTCAAGGCATGATAGGTTTGGTGGGTTTGAAAATTTTTTTAAATTTTCGTATTCTTGTGAAAAAAACGTAATTTTATCAATTTTCACCAAGTTTTGGCAATGTTGGCATCAAATATTGGAAAAATATAGAAAAAAAAGAGAAAATTGTGGCGTGGTTAGGCGCCGTCGTGGGAAAAGTAAGAAAATTTATGTTCAGATTTGTTAAAAAATTGAGTAAAATTAAAAAAAAAATTGTTTTAGACAGCCTTAAAATTTCGTATTCCTCAGAAAACAAAAAATGAAAAATGAAGATGCTTCTTATTACAAAATATTGAAGCTGTATTCACTTTTTAAAAATCCAGGGATGTGTATGGCGAGAGTTATTCTATATAATAATTTAATGTTAATTGAATTTTGGGTAATTTCGTTTATCTTCAAGACATTTTTCATCCAATTACCACTGCTCATAAATGTCTTTAATAAACATTATTATTAAAATAATGCATTTTTATTTTAAAACCTTTTCCAATTTTCGTAAAAAAATTTCCATGAAAGAGTTTTAAGTTAATTTTTTCAAATAATTTTCCTTTTCCACGGATGTTGAAGCACCGCCGGCACCGGTGCCATTCATTGCGCCCGTTGATGAAGCACTGCTTTCACCGCCGATGACCACCGCATGGGTTGAGACGGCACAAGACGACGACGAAGTGGACGAGGAGGAGGACGGCGAATGAGTGGTGGACGAATGTGCCGACGAATTGTTAGTGCCGTGCCGAGCAGCGATGGGGGCGGACAACAAAGCGGATGAAGAGGAGGAAGCGTTTGGCAATGCCTGCGGCGCGGTTGTGATTGAGGAGGGGGATAAGTGCTTAAAAGCAAAAATGGTCCATGCCATTGTCTTCCATTTTTTAAAAAATTTGAATAAACATCATTAATTGCTACTTGGGACATCAAATTCAGCTTTTTTTTTAAATTAGAATAAATAAAATTGGTCTAATTGGATAAAATTAGAGATCGGCCTGGACCTGGATCCAGGCCTGGATTTTTTCTGGATTTAGGTCCAGATCCAGGCCATTTTTCGGCAACCTGGATTTTTTCTGGACCTGGATTTTTGTCCAGGAAATCCAGGTCCAGGTCATTTTGGAAATCCAGGTCTAGGTCCAGGCTTTTTTTCAAAATGCCGATCTCTAGTTAAAATGTTTTGTCAAAACAAAGTTCAGTTTTATAAATAAAATTAAACATTCAGAAATATATACACAAAATCATAAAACAACTGCGAAATTCTGGGCAATTTTGCACAAACACAAATCTATCTTTTGCATCTTTTTTTTTGTAATAATTAATAAATGCCACCATTTTTGGAACAAAAGTGCCGCATTCAAAAAATCCCAAAAAAAAAGAGAGTCGTAAATTTACAACAAAAATGTGAATGTCGTCAGTCAACTCAACCCAGCAGTTGAGGATGGAACGGCACAGATAAGGAAGGGCACAGTTTCATTCCATTGAACGAATCGAACGCGTTGGATTTACTGGCGAAGAATCCGCCGATGAGAGAATAAATACTTGGGCAAAATCTTTGAGAGTGTGTATATGTGCACAATAATAATTTTGCGATTGGGCTGGATCAAGTCCTAAATTAGCTCTATCAAAATTACAAGTTGAAAATGTAAAATTTTTATTAAAAAAAATTAATGCTAGCAAAACTTTTGATGCTCAAGTGATCAGATCACTTCTTTAGAGTGATCTCAAACCCCAAAAATGGCTTGAAATCGGCGAAATTTTCGGAAAAATTCACTAGAGGACTGGAAAAAAATTCGCTCTATATACATATAAAACATAAAAATTAAAATATCATTGATTTTTAATTTTTACATTTCAAAAGAATTTGTAAATTTTTGCCCACCTCCTCCGCCACTTTCCGACTCGGAGCCCTCCTCCTCCATGTTCCCGTCGTGCATCATCATTTTGTTGTTGTTACTGGAGCAGATCATTGGCGGTGTACAGCTTGAATTTGTTGTGTGCTCCTCCCGCTTACATTCCATGTCTTCCTGTTCTTCTCGCGCATTAAATCCATTCAAAACCTAAAAATAACAGCAAAAAATCAAAAAATAACATTAAAAATCAGAATTAAATTTGATAAATTTAAAAAATAAAAAATATTTTTATTCATTAATTTTAAAACAAAAAGAAAATTTTGCGTTAAACTTTTTAAAATTTAATTTATTCCATGTTTTTTGCAAAATAATTTTTCGTCCATTAATTTTTATTTTATATTGGATTTTAATAGTAAATATGTAATAAAAAAAATATATGACCATACCAAACCCCGGCAATCCGGGCTTTTGGCCAACGGCAAATGCTTTGGCGAAATGTTTGTGCCGTGAGGCTCTTCTCTGCCGGAAGATTGGGAAAATTATATTAAAAAACCCTATTTAAAAAGTTAAATTAAAACGTGACAAAAAATAGATAAGCCCATTAGAGAAGTTTGTTAATTAATTATATTATAATATGTATAAGCTAACATAACTCAGTGATAAGTGACAAAAAATTTTTGAAGAAAAAAATTCAAATTTTAAAATAAAAAAAAAATAAGTTTAAAATAAAAAATTTTCGAAATTTGAATTTTGCATAAATAAATTTTTATTACTTAACTCCTTTGAAAATGATAATAAAAAAAATATATTTAAAAAATTTAAATAATAATGAAATTTCTTTTTAATTTTTAGTATGAACAAGGTAACAAAAAACTCAAAGTTCAGTGAAAAAGATTTTGAAGATAAAAAATTCAAATTTTAAAATTAAAAAAAATTCTTGGCCCTGAAGCTAGCCTAAAAATTGTTTGCACATGACGCCTAGGAAAAGCGTAGCAAGCACCATTATTCCCCACTATCCCAACCAGCAAATATGGGCTGTGCAATGGGCGGGGGCGGAGGATTGTGCTGGGCTAGCCCACGAGGGCTGGGCTTGGCCCGATCTGCTGAAGAGGGGGGGGGTGGACGTAGGAGGGGACGGACCATAGCGACCGGAAGGGCTCATTGGAAGTACAGAAAATGGTGGTGGGACGGCAGTGCCAAGTTGTTGTGCAAAAATGGATGTGTTGCGCAACAGTTGATCCCGGAACAGATCAAAGCCGGCACAAGATGAAGACGACGGGGCAATTGAAGCAGCCGGGGGAGACTAATTAATACGGGATTTGCAATTTTTTTTTTTGAAAAAATTTACTCGGATTTTTGTAATTAGGTTCATTCCTTTTATAAAAATTAGTAGGACTAACTAAGGTCAAACCAATTTTAATTGCCTTGACAGATGAGTGCCCAAAAGCGAAATGCTAATTATTATTATTATTTTTTTTTGTACGAAGTTTTAAAAATTAATGCAAATTTAAAGAAAGGTAACCCTTATGGCAGAGTATTTTCCTGCAAAAATTTCAATTCATTGTGTGGCACCGAATTCGGCATTCCGAAATTCTGCTTTTTCAAAAATTTTTAGGGCATCAAAATTTTAATTACCGATTTTAAATGCGAGTTAGCTCACTCTTTTCAAATTATAAATGAAAAAATATATAAAAAATAAAAAAACTCACCTTGCAATTATAAAAAAAAATAATTTTTATTTTTTTAATAAGTTACTAAAAAAAGAAAAAATAAATTTAAAAAAAAACATTCATCCTCGAATCCATTAAAAAAACTCACCACATATTTTATTTTTGAAACGCGAAATTAAGGGGGACCGAAATTATTAAGCGAATTTTTTCTTAAAATCACGTTTTTTAAATCAATTAATTATTATAATACCCTACCAATTTTAAAACTGTTGTCTGCTGATTTGTTGTTATGACCCCATTTTGTTTTGTTTCGTTTGCGCTGGCATTTGCCGCGGCACAGTTTAACCGCAGCAACTCCTCAACATTGTAACCAGTGGCCGATGACTGTAGTAAAAACATGGGTAAATATTACAATATATAATTTAAAAAAAAAACTAATTTTTTTATTTTATTTTTGTGGAATATTTCCAGGATTTTTGATAAATGGCCCGATGCCGCCCTTGGGAAAATTTACGATACTTTGATTAAGGGTATAATTGGGAGGTGATGGAATTGGCAAACATTGACTCCTCCGGGCTTAGGGAGGGGGCAAATTTCGGGGGCAGAGGTGAGCCACCGTCCATCATCCACCTGTTTCTCTTTAGAAAGTCACAAAATCCCAGTGTTTGAAGAAGCGATTTTGGTGTGGCCAAGGCTCAAAGATTTCAACCAACAACAATAACAACAAAACAGGCTAAAGCTATTCCAAGGACTCTTCGAAACATCCCTAATTATTTTAAATAATATACACGATCGGACTGGACATCACCTGTTGCTGATTGTGTGGTGCCGGATTTGCGGTTGCCGCTCGCCGTTTGTTGTTGTTGGCGCTGTCCATCTTCGGCGCCACCTTCGGCAGTGGGTACATGGCGCCGCCGGTGCCGTCGCCGCTGCTGTTGGAGCGTTGTCGCCGCGCTGACGGTCGCTTGCGACTCCTGCGCTTGGCATTGGCACTCGCTGCACCTCTGGCGCTGCCGCTAGGCGTCGCTGCTGTTGGCGCGGACGACGAGGCGCTGGGGCGTGTCCTAGTCGAAGAAGCAGCGGCGCCACTGTTGCCGCCGCAACTGCTCGACGCCGGCGACGCATTCGTGCTGCTGTTGTTCACCACAACCAAACGCTTCACCGGCGAATGGCCCTGGGGGAAAAATGTTTATTTTTTTTTCATTTTTAATATGATTTTTTAATTAAAAAACGTTAGATATTTAATATTTTTTCCAATTTTAAATTGATTTCAATTTTCAGCATTTTCATAATAAACCTTATTAATTTAATTGTTTTTATATATTTATTTATTTTATTTTTTTATTATAATAAATTTATAATAATATTTTTCAAAAAATCACCAAAATCATGCACGGAATATAAAAATATAATGAAAAAAATAGATATTTAAATATTTGCCTCAATTTTAATTGATTTAATCAATTTCCAGCTTTTTCGTAATAAATCCCATTAATTTAATTGTTTTTTATGCAATTATTTTATTTTTTAATTTATTACATTTTATTAAAATAATATTTTATAATATTGCTTTTTAAAAAATAAAAACACTTACATCAGGCACGGGAGAAACAGCGTTGTAATATTCATCATGTTTGGTCTGATAGTGCAACAATAAGCGGCGTGAATTGGCAAATTGCTATAAAATTTTAATTTCATTAATAAAATAGTTTTTTAAAAGATTAATTTAAATAATTATTTTATTTTAAAAAAATTAAAAATAAAATAAATTTGCCAAATTGAAAAATGTGCCCACCAATGTGCAGCGTTTGCAGTGCGCTTGTTGTGATGCCGAAATTGCGTGCCGTTCTAGGTCATGTTGTCTTATGAATGGAAATATTGGAAAATCAATTTATGTGATTAATTTTCGAATTTTGGGTACTGTAATTCGAAAAATTTTAAAAAATATAATAAATTTATTAGATCAAACTATAAGGCATTAAGTTTTGATGTGGGTCATCGAATGTTCTTGCATCTAAAAATTTTGATGTTATAAATTTAGTTGGAATAATTTTAATTTTTAAATATTTAAATGAAAAAATGGGCCACTTTTTTGGAATTTAAATTTTCAATTTTATCCTTGTCAATAATTAACGGCACCTTTCTTTTTAATTTTATTATTTTAAATAAAAATAATTCATGAAATTATATAAATTTTAATTAAAAAAATTTTTGCCTGGTCCTTGCGGAAAAAGCGCTTCTGACAGAATCGGCATTCGTATGGCTTCACCCCCGAATGAGTGCCACGATGGCGATGCATATTGGCTTTTTGTGAAAACTTAAATGATAAAATTATTAAATTAATGTCATAATAAATAAATTATTTATTAAGCAAGATATTTTTAAACGTAAAATTTGAATTTAATTAGTAAAATAAATTTTATTTTAATTAAATATTTTTTTAAATTAAATTATTCTTCATTTCGTTATCTTAAATGAAAAGAAAAAATTAATTAAATTGAAATTTTGCACGAATTTTTACCGCCATTCCGCACACATCGCACACGTACATTTGGCCAATGAAATTTTCGTGTGCGCGCTAAATTATTTTTCCAAATAAATATTTTCCATTTTAGTTTTACGCTTTTCGTAATAAAATTTCCACACCAACCAAATGGCTTTTCATATGCTGGGACATATACGTGGTGAAAGTGCAATGTGGGCATTTGTGTGTTGTTTTGCCGGCACCACCGCCTCCACTGGTGCCATTGTTTTTGGAAGAGGCAAATCGGGCCTCTAATTTTCATTTCTTTTTTTGTTGTGTTTGGTCAATCGAAAAATAAATTGCTGAACACAAAGAAATGGGAAACGAATGACCGACCGACCGCCCATTACTCAAAATTGGCATTGGCAAAATGAAAATCCAAAAAAAAAAAATCAAATTGGTTGAAATTTCTTAGTGTGTAAATTGTGAAAACGGTTACAATATTTGTTAGGTGCGCCTCTACTGTTCAAAAATTTGAATTTATAAAATGAAAAATTGAAAAAAAGTCAAAATCAATTAAGTTAAATAAAAAAATTAGAAAAAAAAACAATGAATTTTTTGTAAATAGTAAAAAAATGAAACAAAAAGCGAAGAAATCAGTCACATTTGTCAAGTGATCGTCTGTCTATTTATCATTCACTTCTGGCATTGAATAAATAAAACTAAATTTATCTCGCAAAACCAGACAAAAACCAAGCGAGTTTTGTGCCGTTTTCTCCCGAATGTTGTCAGTAAGCCAATCATCCAATCATTGATTTTTTTTTTATTAAATAATTCAATCCATTTATTTTTTATTTTCAATAACCAATTTATGTAAAAAAAATTTTACAAATTATTATTATTACCTTTTCTTCATGTTCTTCCTCCTCATCCTCTCCATTTTCAATTTTGAACTTGTTTTCTGCCGATGAAAGGTCAACCGGTGAAGAGGAATTGTCCGACCGATTTTGATGGTTTGCATTTAAAAACCTAATTAATTTATGAACTAATTAATTAATGACCCTAATAAAAGTAATTACCAAAATGGGCATTTTAAATAATTAAACTCCATAATTATTTTGTGCTCCTTATAGGACCTGCTCAGGTCAGCCAAGCGGCCAATGATCATTTCGTCCTCCGCCGAACAATTTGTTGTCGAATTGTCCAAGTCCTCAATTTTTGGCAGTGCAAAGTCCAATAAATGCTAAATATTTAATTAATTAATGAAAAAAATAAATAAAATGAATTTCTATTTTGATGAATAAACTTTATTCTCTTTTAATTAAATTTAAAAAAACAAAATTTTTTAATGGAGTTCTTTCTTCACATTAAATTAATAGTCGTTTCCTGGTAATAAAAAATTTACAAAAAAAAAACGGGTCAATAGCAGTTCGTACAATGGCAGTTCGTACAAAGGTTGTTCGTACAATAAAAAAATTACAAAACAAAGCCTAAGATTAAGCGTAGGCCTAAGCCCAAGAAAGTTTAAGCTTAGGGCTAAGCCTAGGCTCAAGCCTAAGCTTAATCCGAAAGCTTATGCTTATTCTAAGCCTTTATACGAAACACCTATTGTACGAACTGCCTTTGTACGAACTGCCCATTGTACGAACTGCCATGACCCCAAAAAACGGAAGGGGGAAAATTGAGAAAAAAAAATTGGTTGAGGGATGAAAATGATAGACTTGACAGGAATGTAAATTATCTAATGAAAATTTGCAAATTCATGGTGAAGGAGTCGAGAAAAAATTTTCAATTTTTGAAAAAGCGGATTTTAAAAGAAATTGTAAATGATCGAATTGAAGTATTACAGACGGATAGCAGAATTCCGGAATAAATTTTAAGTTTCAAAAATTTTGCGGACCAATTTATAGGGCTTAAATGCGCCTGCGAGTCATTAGTATAAATGTAAAAAATCCAAGAAATACTTAGGTAAATGAATAAGTTTTAAAATCCATAATTTTCAAGAATAATCAGTAATATCAAAAAAAAAAAAAATAATAATTACAAGATTTAATTCCACCTGAAAATCTGTGCCACCACCATCTTCCGCTTCTACGCTTTCGTCCATCGCCTCGGGCGTTGTCGGCACAGTCTTTGAACTTTTCCAACTGTTAATGATGCCATCGGCGCTTTCGTGCCGTTCCACATGACGCGTGAACAGTGCCCAGTCCCGGGTGGTGAAGCCGCACTCGGCACACGCGTTCAGCTCTTGGCTGCTCGTGTCCATGTGCCAATGAAAAGCAAACAAACAAATTTTCTGATTTATTGGCAAATTTAATATGAGCTAAAAGAAAAAAAAATAATAATTTATTATAAATTAGTTTTGCATAAGTGTTGGTTGCTGGGATCTGCAATTATAATAAAATTTTTAATTTTTAGAGAATTTATTTTAAAATATTTCAAGGCATGATAGGTTTGATAGGTTTGAAAATTTTTTTAAATTTTCGTATTCTTGTGAAAAAACGTAATTTTATCTATTTTCACCAAGTTTTGGCAATGTTGGCATCAAATATTGGTCTGGAACACATCAAATCAGCAGAAAAAATGGGAAAAAATGAAATTGGAATTTTTAATCTTTGTAAGACATACGAAAATTTGGAAATTTAAATATTTTTTTCGATTTGATTAAAAAATATATATATAAATAAATGCTAAACAATCATAAAAAGACACAGAAGAATTGGAAAAATAACGAAATTTTAAAAAATGTTAAATCATTTAACAGATTAATTAAGATACAAAAAAAACGCAAATTTTTCAAAAAAAAAAAAAAAATCAGCTTTCGTAACCATCCCTGGGCCTAATTTAACTTGACTAAATTCTTTTTTCAACACTTGCTTTTACTCTATTCCCAGTGATTAAAATTGCTTAAAAACAACCTGTGCACTTTTTCCGGGAAAATAAAAATGCGCAAAAAAATTAAAAATCACAAATTTTTTACGATTTGCGAGAGATCATCAACTTGAAAAGGTACAAAATTGTTGGGATGATCATTTCACGAAAACAAAACCATCACCAACACAACTGAGGAGGGCGCTAGGGGAGAGGCGCATTTTTTTTTTTTTTGTGTGTGGCGTTGTGCACTAAACGCCAATCACAAACACAACACCCACACAACTCCTGGGCTATTACATTTTTGTGATCGGCGCGGATGTGCGTTTGGGCTGAGTTGGGCTGAGCGACACCCAAACACACAGACACACACAAAGACAAAACTCCCCAAAAATTCGGTTGAATTGGATTTAATTTGGGGCCCGCCGCCGGCGGGGGCATAGCCAATTGAGGGGGAGGGGGCCAAACGGTCTAAAAACTGCCTCCTGCGCGATTTCGATGGAGGACGACTCTTGACGTGGCGGCGACGATCGGTCCCGAGACCGCATAAAATTAGAGATCGGCCTGGACCTGGATCCAGGCCTGGATTTTTTCTGGATTTAGGTCCAGATCCAGGCCATTTTTCGGCAACCTGGATTTTTTCTGGACCTGGATTTTTGTCCAGGAAATCCAGGTCCAGGTCATTTTGGAAATCCAGGTCTAGGTCCAGGCTTTTTTTCAAAATGCCGATCTCTAGTTAAAATGTTTTGTCAAAACAAAGTTCAGTTTTATAAATAAAATTAAACATTCAGAAATATATACACAAAATCATAAAACAACTGCGAAATTCTGGGCAATTTTGCACAAACACAAATCTATCTTTTGCATCTTTTTTTTTGTAATAATTAATAAATGCCACCATTTTTGGAACAAAAGTGCCGCATTCAAAAAATCCCAAAAAAAAAGAGAGTCGTAAATTTACAACAAAAATGTGAATGTCGTCAGTCAACTCAACCCAGCAGTTGAGGATGGAACGGCACAGATAAGGAAGGGCACAGTTTCATTCCATTGAACGAATCGAACGCGTTGGATTTACTGGCGAAGAATCCGCCGATGAGAGAATAAATACTTGGGCAAAATCTTTGAGAGTGTGTATATGTGCACAATAATAATTTTGCGATTGGGCTGGATCAAGATGGGCAATTCTGATAAAACCAAATGCCTTTTGTTTAGCTTTTTAAAATTTTCAGGTGTAAGAGCAAAACGGAAAAGTACCAAAAATTGAGCGTAAGGTAAGCAAAAGTTGGAATTCTTTGTGAAAATTAAATTAGGGGATTTGGTTGGATTTTTAAAATGGGAAGAATAAGTAATAAAAGTGGATTTTGTAAAAAAAATTAACTAGTAATGTAATTAAGTAGAGTAGATAAATTTATTTGAATGGATAAAAGTTTGATAAGTTTTACTCGGTGGTTTTTGGCTTTTGATTTAAGTGCAAGAAAACAGAATTTAATTTAAAAATTTAAATTAAAATATTCGATTTTTTTTTTTAATTTAGCATATTTTATTTTTGGGAATTAAATGTCGGAGAGATTTTGAAAGAAAAAAATATATAAAATTTTCATGGATACGTAAAAAATAGATTTACAAAAAGGAAATCATCGATTGGGGAAGAATAAGTATAATGAAATCAATTTTGTTTTTTTTTTGATTTTCGGTGAAATAAAAATTTTATTTGTGAGGCGTGGCCAAGCAAAACCTTTCGGCGAATCAGAGGGACGGAATACACATACAGTGTTGCTGGGAACAAATCCTGGATGAATGTGCTCGGAATTCTATTGGCGCCCGAGGGGAAAGGGGCGGAACGGTGAGGGTGCTGGGATGATGTGATGGGGGGGGGGAAGAAAAACGGAGTCCTTCTTCACTATAATTCGTAAATTATTTTACGGGACGGAACCGAAAAAAATGGGCAATTTTTTTTTGAGGGGGAGGGGGGGGGTAAATTTAAATTATCAAATTAGTGCAAAAAGTGGGTGCACGGAGGAGGGAGTAGCGCAGAGAAAAATAGTGCCGGAGGGTGAATATTGTGGAAAAAAGTTTTATTTTTTTGTTGCCGTTTAAATGAGCAAAGTCCCAATTGTCCGTTTGGCTTTTGACCGTACACAAAATACCGTACGCTTTGTACAAAATTTGTCATACATACTGAAGAAACATTTTCATTATTTTAAATAGTGGAGTCAGTCAGCACTCCACTCATCCGGTGTCAATTCTTTATGTTCATTAGGCCAGGGATACAGTTTAACACAAGGTAACAAAAAACTCAAAGTTCAGTTAAAAAGATTTTGAAGATAAAAAATTCAAATTTTAAAATTAAAAAAAATTCTTGGCCCTGAAGCTAGCCTAAAAATTGTTTGCACATGACGCCTAGGAAAAGCGTAGCAAGCACCATTATTCCCCACTATCCCAACCAGCAAATATGGGCTGTGCAATGGGCGGGGGCGGAGGATTGTGCTGGGCTAGCCCACGAGGGCTGGGCTTGGCCCGATCTGCTGAAGAGGGGGGGGCGGTGGACGTAGGAGGGGACGGACCATAGCGACCGGAAGGGCTTCTTCGTGCTCCCGGAAACTCAAGACTCTCGACTCCAACCCGTTCGGCATATAAATACTTATCAAAAGGATGGGATGACGGCGGTGGAGGAGGATGAGGAGGAGGAGGAGGTGCGCGGATGGGAAAGGAAGGGACAAAAATTTTGGGAGGAGGGCTTCGGGGAGGATAAGCGATGGGCAAATATGGGACGGATTGGGTGCGCGGGTGGGTGGCCCGGCACCAGCACACCACCAACAACGGCTTCACAAAACAGTCACATAGAGGCCGGCTAAGCGATGGAATGCGTTCTCATCAGCAGCAGCGCGGTGGTCTCTGTCGGCCGGGATAAGGACGACTGAGCAATGCCAAACTGAGTACCGCTGGGCGCTAAGGATATGGAAGAGAAAATATGCACGTATTATATAATTGTTTTTGTGATTTAAAATTAATGGGGGGATTAAGTATGGGATTTGATTGAGTGATTCCACCCCCCCCCCCCCCTAAAAAAAATCAAGATTTTTCAAGGAGCGAGTTTCGAGAGAGAGGTGACCGAGCTTTATGGCATAAAAATGATGATCCGTATGGCTAAATTACGAACAACGATAGCTGTTCGTTCATAATGCCATTCAGCTGATTTATCATTGAGTGCAATAATCAGTGATCACAGATCAATGATTATGTCAGGATCGGGCTTCTGTTTCTTGGTTAATGATCTTTAATGAATGACAACAATATATTTGTGCCAAAAAGGGGCAATAAAATTTTTATAATTTGATTGAACTGACAAGAATGAATTATGCCATTTTGACCGGTAGCATTTGATTAGCATGGCGAGGGGCAGAGAGCTCATTCGTCAGTCGGCTGAGATGGGACTCAGTTGACTGTCGAGGACTTGGGTTAAAACTAGGGTTAAGCCCCGACCCCGAGGTCCCCGACCCCCGACTTTTTGCCCCCCGAGGGCTCGGGGCTTAACCCTAGGTTAAAACCATAAAAAGGAAGTGCCGACACCACACACCCACCCAGAGGCAAACACAAAGTAGCCGAGCCGAACGGCGCGGATGGGTATAATTGGGAGGTGATGGAATTGGCAAACATTGACTCCTCCGAGGCTTAGGGAGGGGGCAAATTTCGGGGGCAATTGGCACAAGGAGTCAAATCTGTACATGATCATTTAGGAATGAGATTGATATCTATAGTATATACTGATTGAACTCAAAAGTCTACTCCGGCTCTTCAATTTGCCAAAATTAATTGACAAAATTATGGCGGGCTTTTGGAGAAGGAAAATGTCGCAAAAAAATATTTTTACAAGGAAACAAACTTGCCACAGGTGAAAATATTTCTTTTTTTTTCTTTTTTCTAGGCCTTAAATTTACATTATTTTTTTGGAAAGATTTCACAAATTGAAATCCCAGACTTATTTTTTTATTTGAATTTCTTCAAAATACATTGATTGCCTGGTTGAAATTAGCACCCCGAAATCTTGGTTGGCACTTTTTCTGAGAAATAGCGGCGAAAATGGCATCAAAAATCCCAGAGATTTCTGTTCAGCAGAACATCAACGGGAGCAAAATGGTGCGGATTAATAAAATCCCAAATCAAATCCAATCCACCCGAGCAACAAGGTCATCTTCGCCATTTTTGTGACCCACCACCAGCAGCAGCAGCAGAGGAGCAACACAAAAATTTGTTGTGTACGAACATAACGGGCAGCATTTATTGGGCTTATCCCCGGCCCCGGACCGAGGGGGGGGGGGCGGAAGGGAATCATTCGGACGTCGAAGATGAAGATGATGATGATGGTGGTCCCGTCCCGTCCGTCTCGAGACTCTCGACCACACCGACGATTACCCACTTAACCTTTTGGATTGAACGGGGAGAGAGGGGATTTCCTGCCGTCATTTTCTTTGCCTTCCCAAACATGGGAAAATCGTTGGGCGGGGAGAGAGGACTGACTTTCTTTATTTGCATCCCAAATAATGGTGGTGGTGGTGGTGGTGGTGGTGGTGGTCGCTCAACCACCAACTCCAAAAACGGTTAAGGAAGATGCGCAGAAATTGTTTGGAGGGATGAGGATTTGGGGTACGGTAATACAAATAATTCATTTTAATAAATGAACATTTTCTGGTGGTGTGGGCATTATGAGGACAGTGTGTAAGAATGAATTGTGTATTTTAGTATCTACTGTCGTTGTTATCGAGAAAAAATGGGAAAAAGTGAACGGTAGTGGTTGTATTTGAGTACGGTATTTTTAATGAGAAATTTTTTAGTGCCAAGATTAAAAATTTATTTACAGAGATATAAAAGGGAAAAAGAACAGTCCCCGAAAATATGAGAAATTTACGCAAGAAATTTACTAAAAAAAATTATATGAAAAAATTCCTATGGCCATGAAAAATGCAAAAAATAAAAATTTAAAAAAACTTCTTAGAAATCTTAGGAAAAGGAATTCGTTGCTTTCAATAAAGAATAAAGAAAAAATGGTTGTGGGATTGGATTTGAATGACGGATGAACGTCCGTCCCCCCGCTCCAATCCCCCACCTAATGAATAGGGGGCGGAAAAAAGTGGCCGTGGCGGCGACGGCGGCAAAAATTGTTTTCTTCAACTGCGCCGCCGCCGACGACTGTCCGCGGACGGACCGCCGTCCGTCCTTTGGATTAAAATACGATAAATGGACTCATTCAACTCATAAAATTATTTGGGGAGAGAGAGCTTTTGGACAAATTTAAAAATGGGTAGGAGCACAGAAAATCCATCCAATTTTATATCCAATGCCTCCCGAATTTCAGTCCACATTTAATCCCCGCACTGTCGGGATTAAAACAAAAACATAAATTCCCGAACGGAAAAAGGGATGATGATTATGAGTTGAGCGGTAGCTGGACGAAATATAAAAAAAGTAATAAAAAATTTTGTTTTAGAAATTAAAAAAAAATTCCAAAAAAGAAACATTTTAAAAAATCCGAAAAATAATCATTTTAAAAATGACTTCATTTTAAAATATAGGTAATTAACTTTGAAAATAATATTTAATTATTAAATTAATTATATAAGTATTTAATAATTGATATATCATGAAGTTTCTGAATTTAAAATTTTCAAAAGATTTGTCCGTTTAAAATTTAAAGTTAAATTTCAAAAAAATGTATTCAAGAAAAAAAATGCCGTTTTATAATAAATTCCCCAAAAATATAACAAAAAAGTCATGAAAATCAGTTTGTTTAATGGATTAATTCCCCATTTCGCCACCATTCGGGATTAATTTATCCGAATGAAAAGTGCCATTAATGTGGGCAAATCGGGGCCTCTAATTTTCATTTCTTTTTTTGTTGTGTTTGGTCAATCGAAAAATAAATTGCTGAACACAAAGAAATGGGAAACGAATGACCGACCGACCGCCCATTACTCAAAATTGGCATTGGCAAAATGAAAAATCAAAAAAAAAAAATCAAATTGGTTGAAATTTCTTAGTGTGTAAATTGTGAAAACGGTTACAATATTTGTTAGGTGCGCCTCTACTGTTCAAAAATTTGAATTTATAAAATGAAAAATTGAAAAAAAGTCAAAATCAATTAAGTTAAATAAAAAAATTAGAAAAAAAAACAATGAATTTTTTGTAAATAGTAAAAAAATGAAACAAAAAGCGAAGAAATCAGTCACATTTGTCAAGTGATCGTCTGTCTATTTATCATTCAAAACTGGCATTGAATAAATAAAACTAAATTTATCTCGCAAAACCAGACAAAAACCAAGCGAGTTTTGTGCCGTTTTCTCCCGAATGTTGTCAGTAAGCCAATCATCCAATCATAAGCCCTCAGTGTGACACTGATATTGAGAAGCAAAAATATCTTTTTTGTCTAATTTTTTGACTCTCGACTTTCCGCCCGGTTTTTTCACAAACACCCATCTCAACTCGCCCGGTCCGCCCAATTTTGTGCCCTCCTCCGCAGTTGACAAATGAGGCGCACATAAGCTCGAAGTCCCGTTCCAAATCAAAATTTATTGAAATAAATCGGTTAAACAAATTAATGATTTTTTTTTGTTTTGAAAAATCCATTTTTATCTCATGCCACGATCGTTGTTCCCATGCCTTTTTTGGAGTTGTCTGCCTGTCTGTCATAAATATCTCACACATCACACAGCGCACCAAATTTGTCGCCCCTCCCCCCGTCAGTGTCACACAAATTTCATCATAATAATCATTTCCGGGCAATTTGAGCACCCCTCGGATGGAAACGGGGGGGGGGGCGACAGCGAACGGCACGGCACGCCAAAATATGCCCACCGGCAGAGGGGGGGGGGGCACGATGCTGGCAAACTTTTCCACTCATTTACCCCGGAGAGAGAGGGATAATCTTTAGCTGTTCCATGCCAATGCCAATGCCAACTCTCTTCCCCCGGAGGGATTAGGCACGGGGCACACACTGCCCCGTTACGATACATAGGGGCAGGATTGAAATGGCACCACCAAAACAAATTTGTGGAATAATGGGGCATGGGTGGCATATTTTGGCATTTTTATGGGAGGCTTGCTTCATTCCATTCGCATGCCAATCAAATGAGTGAATGAAATTTGAGTTTACATATTTGTGGATTTTGAAAAAAAGTTGATGATCCATTATCAAAAAATTTTATGCGTTAAATAAAAACATTTTAAGAGTTTTGCTGTGAAAAATTTCTTTTACCATAAGTTAGGACAACGATAAACCAAAAGCTTTGTCGGAGGTGCTACTGTAGGTTGTGTAATAACACAGACAACAACTGTGGGATCATGGACCGCTCTCTTAGTATTGTACAAATCAAAGAATCATTGCCTAAAATACCGTACCCCAACACACCCTTCCCGAAAATACACAGTAAGCTCCACCAGTCTCTGGGTGTTAGATCACTACATTCTTTTTTATTTTTCATAATCACTTACTCACATAAAAAGTCAAATGAAAAAGTCCTATAATTAATACAGTAGTCTATCTTAACATCGAAAATTACTGTATAATGTTATATTGAGGCCTATTAAGCATCCTCCCATACACTGTCGCGCCGTATTGCGCACACTATGCGCAAAAAATTCAGCGCCGCGGCACATCACAGCAGCGGCACAAAGTGTCCGTCTGTGCGATGACCGTGGATTTTTTTTATTGTGCCCGAGGCGCGGCGGTGAAAGTTGTCCCACGCATGCATAATTTTGATGGGGTGCAACAAAAAAAAATTAGGAAGCTCTCTTTTTCTCTTCTCCTCTCTCTCTCCCTCTCCCCCTCTCACTTCTCTCTCTCATTCTCCTCTCTCTCTCTCTTCCCTCTGTCTCTCATTTCCCAGCACTCTCTCTCCCACTCTCCCTAATTGGTGATGGATTGGTGGAAATTTCTCCTATGCTACTTTTTGCATCCCAAAAAGTGAAGGTTGTTTGTTGCTCAAGTCATCCGCAGCAGCCAGAGGAGGGCAGAATAAATGAAGCACATTGACCATGCGCGAGAAATGAGCTGTGCGTAAAGGTCACCGCCACCTGCCCCAGGGGCACAAAATGCACTTACAGTGTGTCTGGAACACATCAAATCAGCAGCAAAAATGGGAAAAAATGAAATTGGAATTTTTAATCTTTGTAAGACATACGAAAATTTGGAAATTTAAATATTTTTTTCGATTTGATTAAAAAATATATATATAAATAAATGCTAAACAATCATAAAAAGACACAGAAGAATTGGAAAAATAACGAAATTTTAAAAAATGTTAAATCATTTAACAGATTAGATTAAGATACAAAAAAAACGCAAATTTTTCAAAAAAAAAAAATTCAGCTTTCGTAACCATCCCTGGGCCTAATTTAACTAATGACAGTTCTTTTTTCAACACTTGCTGTTTACTCTATTCCCAGTGATTAAAATTGCTTAAAAACAACCTGTGCACTTTTTCCGGGAAAATAAAATTCAGAAGAAATGGGCCAAACTACTATGAAATTGATCTACTTCGGTCATTAGCGCCACACTAATTTCTGCTGACCATTGCTATTGATGCCTGTGGCGCTGTGCTAATTGGGCCAATTAATTAGCCAACCAAAAAAATATATATAAAGAATTCACTATTGCGCAGCGCGCTAATTGGGCCAATTAGTAAAAATAAAATGCCCAATCGCCGCCGCCGCCGTGTGAAAAATGGGGAAAATAAATTTGTACACACAAATTTACGCCGGCCGCATCATCTCAATACGCCCGATTATCACCGCCCACCGACCGCGCCGATTGCACAACAGTTGAATTGGATTTAACCGTGTCCAATTGGTTCGTCCACCCACAGCCGCCGCAGGCGATGGATTTGTGCAAAAAATTTTATTTGCTGGACGGGACAGAGGGGGGGGGGGATGGATAATCCAGAAAACTTGATCCCCTGGATCAGAGAGGAAAGGATTGGACTGGACGATGTCACCCGAGGGTAGGCGACGGCGCCAGCGCCGCGATGGCGCTGGCGGCAAAACTAGATTTACCAATGTAATGTAATGCTCTGGACATTATTGTACAAATTGTGGTGCAATTGTTTGAAATAGAGGATGGTGATTACGGGATTACTAAAATATATTACACGGTTTATTAATTGCAGACAAAGCGATTTTGGGTACAAAATGATTTGGTAAAATTTTAGAAAATTGAAAAAAAAATGAAAATTAGTTTAATTGCTAGAGTTTTTCATGACCTGAATTTTTATGTATTGGCGATTTCGAAAATTGGAATTATATTCTAGGGGCATTGCTTCTGGTATATGAGATTTTTGTAAACAAAATTTATGCTATTGTCCAGTTTATTCGATTTTTTTTAGATTTAGTAGGGCTAGAATTCGGGTTTTTTGGGGAAAATTACTTCATATAAATGAGACATTAAATCTGAAGTCCCGACATTTGTCATTATTTTTAAACTCTGTTTATCCTAATTCCAAAAAACCAAATTAAATTGATGGCAGCATATCATTATTTCTACATGAAAAATGGCATAATATTTCGCGGAAAATTTTTTTTTTGTCAAAGCTTCCAAAATAGCGGCGTGAGCTAAAAATGGCTTTGCGCGCGCCCTTTTGTTTAGCTTTTTAAAATTTTCAGGTGTAAGAGCAAAACGGAAAAGTACCAAAAATTGAGCGTAAGGTAAGCAAAAGTTGGAATTCTTTGTGAAAATTAAATTAGGAAAAAATTTATAGAGAAAACACATCTTCGGGTAAGTAATAAAAGTGGATTTTGTAAAAAAAATTTAACTAATTTTTACGAATGAGAAAATTTGTGAAAATGGCGATTTTGCCAGAAAATTTTAATATAAAACATATGTTTGTTTGTTCATATGTAATTTTGGTATTCTAAAATTGAAAAAAATAATAAAAATTGAGGAAAGGTAATTAATTAATTCATTAAAATTAAATTAATTTGATAAACATTTAGTATAAAAACTATACATATAAAAACCATCATGTAAATGAAATGAAAAAAAAGGAAGATGAATCGTACTCATACAAAAACGGTGAAGACATTTGAAAACTGACGAGGCCAGGAAATCGGACGACGACAACGGACGGGAGGGTGGGAGGCCGCCGGTCAAAAAAGGATTCCCTTTGAAGTTTGCCGCCGCCCCTTCCCCTCGGGGGTTTTTCTGTGTGTGTGCCTAACCGTCCCATCGCCGACAGATCGGTACAATTAATACACCCACACACACACACACACACACACACAATCCATCATCATCTACATCCATCAAGCATTATCTTTTTCTTTTTTTACGGGATTAATTCGGCATGGCCACCGAATTTTTGGGCGACCATTTGGTGGAGGCACAAATGGTTATGCAAACAATGGGGGAAGGGTGGGGAATCAAATTAGTGCAAAAAGTGGGTGCACGGAGGAGGGAGTAGCGCAGAGAAAAATAGTGCCGGAGGGTGAATATTGTGGAAAAAAGTTTTATTTTTTTGTTGCCGTTTAAATGAGCAAAGTCCCAATTGTCCGTTTGGCTTTTGACCGTACACAAAATACCGTACGCTTTGTACAAAATTTGTCATACATACTGAAGAAACATTTTCATTATTTTAAATAGTGGAGTCAGTCAGCACTCCACTCATCCGGTGTCAATTCTTTATGTTCATTAGGCCAGGGATACAGTTTAACACCAATGAGTCATCGTTCCGATGCATTGATTATTTTGATCGATCAGATCAGTAGACGTACAAAATGCCATTCTCAACCAATGCCCTCAGGCGCTTGCTGATGCCAGCGCAAAATTTTCTGATCAATCTAGCCCAATAGTCAGTCAACTGTGTGATCACAAAGGAGATAATCTCGTCCAATTGAACACACTCATCTCTCTCCTCACATTGATCAGATCAGCGAGAGACAATCATCCGCCCCCTCCCACCCTTGGGGCAATACGATCAGATCAGATTGCGGTTGACGGGGTAAAAGTACGTGCCCAGCAGGTAAAAACAAAACAATTACACACAAAACAATTTTCCCATTTTCCAATCACTCCCACCGCCATTCAATTCAACTAAACACAACGCCACACACACAAAATCAGCAGAGATTGTGGCTGCTGCTCACCTCACCTTTTCGCCAATCACAACCACCGCTAAACGGCCCATCCATCGACGACTGTTTTCATTTTTCATTTTATTTTCCCGTTTTCACATCCTTTGCCTTCCTTCCGCCCTCCCCACCCCCCAACTCCCAAATTTTTCGCCCCATCGTTTCTTCATGTCTTCAATTCCATCTCCTCCTCTTCCTCCTCGTCCTCCCAAATTTGTGGTGATCGGCGGGCCGACCGGCCGGCCGCGATTTAGTGGTGTGGCGAAATCAACTAAAACTGACTACTCCCCCTCCACCCGCTACAATACTACCAACAATTTTCTTCGGAAAGTCCTTGGACCACCGATCGCATCATCACCATAATCATCTCCAATCAACAAACAACAGGTTTTGGGGGGGCCGGCGTCGCTGATAGGCGCCGCCAAAAGTTTTTTGGAATTTTTAACTAATTTTTATTAAGAAAATTGTTCAAAATTTCATAAATTTTCAACCTTTCCCCTCTTCGTTGTTGAATTAACTTTTTAAATTTTAACAATGCTCGGGGTCCCCGATTCCCTGAATTAGTGTCGGGGAGTCGGGGGGCAAAAAGTCGGGGGCCGGGGACCTCGGGGAGCGACATGTCGGGGGTCGGGGCGGGGAATAGGCCCAAAAATGTCAGGGATCGGGGTCGGGGACCGGGGAGCTCGGGGTCGGGGAGGAACCCTAAATAAAATTTGAAAAACCTCCTCTGGCCATAACTTTTGAAAGTCAAGCGAAATTTTTGAAATTTTGAGGGCTAATAGAGAACATTAGGGATCTAAAATGAATTAACAAAAATTTTACGAATTGTATTCATTTGTCTGAAATTAGCCTATTTATGGTGGAAAAAATTCAGAGAATTTAGATAATAAGGTGATTAATGCCGGAATTTACGAAAAATTCACACCAATTTTTAGGTGGATCATAGGTTTTAGCATAAAAGTTTATTTTTTTAAAAACCTCAAAATTTTGCGTGCCAAAAATTATTGGCACAAGGAGTCAAATCTGTACGAAAAATATTATGGAGTAGATTGATATCTATAGTATATACTGATTGAACTCAAAAGTCTACTCCGGCTCTTCAATTTGCCAAAATTAATTGACAAAATTATGGCGGGCTTTTGGAGAAGGAAAATGTCGCAAAAAATATTTTTACAAGGAAACAAACTTGCCACAGGTGAAAATATTTCTTTTTTTTTCTTTTTTCTAGGCCTTAAATTTACATTATTTTTTTGGAAAGATTTCACAAATTGAAATCCCAGACTTATTTTTTTATTTGAATTTCTTCAAAATACATTGATTGCCTGGTTGGACGTACCCTTGCTGGAAAAATCCACAAATTTTTAAAAAACTTATTGAAAATAATTTCCAAACAATGCGTATAATAACAGAGAGAGGAGCACATCACAGGTAAAGGAAGTGAATTTGGTGTTGAAGGAAAGTGAAATGATGATGATGATGATGAAAGAAAGGATTGAGGATGGAAGAATAGAAAATGGACAAAATTTACGCTCCTTCCCTCCCCCCCGCCCCCCGAAAAGTGAAAAGTGAGGGGTTGGGAAACGCAATGAAAAATAAATGTTTTGTCACGCTCGAGCAAAAATTGAACGGATTGGGCGGGGGAATGAATGGGGAGGGAGGGGAAAGGCGGGAAAGGCGCGGCCGGCAATGACAGCGGTCGGCGGTTTACCCAAAAGATGGTCGTCGGGTAGCGGTGATGGGATGGATGCTGATGATGATGATGATGATCGACGATGGCGGCGGGAAAATTGGCCCCTCTCGAATGAAATTGAATTTTTCGGGGAGGGATTTTTGGATTTTTCGTCTGATTTGGACAAAAATTTGGGCTGGAAGAAGGAAATGGATTTTTTGAAAAATTAAAGCAGAAAAATCCTTGAAACCCTCCTTGGAGAAGTTGATGGAAAATAACATTTAGTCATTGGACATAAATATGATGAGAAAGAGGACAAAGAATTTTTCAAAATGAAAATTTCTAAGAAAAATTAGTATTTTTTTTTGAAAATTTTTGAGTAATTAATTTGCTAATTTGACCTAAAAATTCTCTGCGATTTTTCCCGACAGTGCCCTAATTTCTATAAATTAACATTAGAAATTTTTTAGTGCCAAGATTAAAAATTTATTTACAGAGATATAAAAGGGAAAAAGAACAGTCCCCGAAAATATGAGAAATTTACGCAAGAAATTTACTAAAAAAAATTATATGAAAAAATTCCTATGGCCATGAAAAATGCAAAAAATAAAAATTTAAAAAAACTTCTTAGAAATCTTAGGAAAAGGAATTCGTTGCTTTCAATAAAGAATAAAGAAAAAATGGTTGTGGGATTGGATTTGAATGACGGATGAACGTCCGTCCCCCCGCCCCAATCCCCCACCTAATGAATAGGGGGCGGAAAAAAGTGGCCGTGGCGGCGACGGCGGCAAAAATTGTTTTCTTCAACTGCGCCGCCGCCGACGACCGTCCGCGGACGGACCGCCGTCCGTCCGACCGCAGCTGGATGTGCTGCAAAATTGTTGTGTCCTATTGTGATCAGGCAGCAGAAGGCACCCAACTTCTGCTAACTGCTATTGAAGGTGACTAATTGTTTTCCTTGGAAAGTGAACGGAGAAAAAAAAAGTGTAAAATAAAAAAAAAATAAAATTTAGTAAATTATTGCAAATTTAAAAATAAAATTTCATTTTTTGTATTAAAAAATTTAAGTAGGAGCTTTAGCGCCGGTAGAATTTTTTTAATCGCAGAATTTTTTTTTTTGGAAGAGGGCTGGGGATCAGCGACTCGCAAATAACGCGACATTTTTTGTTGCGCGCGAGCTGCGCCTCTCGCGGCACGAGGACAAACGCGGGAGGTGGGGGACGGACGGATACGCTGGGAAATATTATTATAATTTTTTTTTAATATAAATTTTGCCTCAAATTTAAAAAAAATTCGGAGGCACCTCTGCTGTACAAGCCTGGCTTTCCCGGGATTATTTTCCGATTTTCTCCCGCCCCCCCCCGCCCCACCAATTTGTCGTCCCCCCAGGGGTCGTCGGTCGTCAACATTCATTCGGTCGTCGGCCTTGCGCGCCTTTTCACCGCGCCCTCTTTTTGCTTTCTTCGGGGGGCGTATTGTATTGTTTTTGTGTGTGTGTATGTGGTGTAATAATAAAATCGGGGACGACTCATTTTGGGATGGAATTGTCCGTCCGTCCGTCGATGAAAAACATTTCGCGCACTCATTACCCCCAAAATGGTAAAAAGTGGAAACAAAAAAAAAAAGTGAAATTTTTGTGGGACAGACAGACAGAAACAATAAAAAAAACTTTTATTGTCGTCACAATGGATGAACTTTTAGACACTTAAACAAATAGTCATAATCAATGGTACTGACCAAATTTCATGCCATAATTTTCATCGCTTTCGAAATTAAGTTTTATGGCTTTTCGATCGCGTTTTTTGCCAAAAAATAGACAATTTTTTCAAAATTTCAATAATTTTTCTTCACTTTATGATTTTGCAAAATTTTGATTAATTTGTTATCACCAGTTTTTGCCAAAAAATGATTGGATTAATCGTTGTAATTTATTGCAAATTACCCTTGTACCGTTAATTAAAATTAATTAGTTAGTTAATTGCCATTTTCAATAGAAATGCCTAAGGGGACATTCATTGTCAATGATGATCATGACCATCTTGAGGGCATGAACTGAGGAGTGGAGAGCAGTAGCGGAAGGGATGGAAGAGCAAAAGTCACGGCGAAGGTCATCCATCCCTTCCTCCTCTCCTCCTCTTCCTGCGCTTGCTCATCCGCCGATTCGCAATCTTCCGCCACCGGGCGCCACCCCCCCAAAAATTTCTCCTCCCCATTTTTGGGGGGTCCATCCCATCCCAAACACTTTCTCTCAATCTTCCTTCCGCCACATATTTTCTCCCCTCCCCCCCCCCTCAAAGGTGTCTCTAGATGACTCTCACTCTCTCCTGTACCCCTTCTTTCTCTCTCTCAGTGTCTCATTTTCAGTACTCTCTCTCTTCCCCTTTCGGTCTTCCTCGCTCAACCTCTCCAATCTCAATCTACGGATGATGATGATGATGACTGGATTTTGTTGGCTGATGCGCGGGGAGAAGTGAGAGAGTGTAAAGGGGCTGGAGGGGGGATGGGTATAATGAATTAACGGGCACCATCATCGACCCCCGCCCCGCCGACAAAAGGTCCTTGAAGACGAAATGGTCGGTCGGTTGGTTGGGTCCCCTCCCCCCGCCCCCCGAGGGGACGACGACGAATTGACTGACTGATGCCCGAGCCGGGCAAAGAAATTGAAGAAAAATCGCAAAAATGGAATTGAATGAATGGATGGATGAATGGCCTTCCTACTCCTCTTCCCCCTCCCCCACCTGTACACTTTCTACTTCCACACTGAACTTCCCTTTTTTGTGCCGCTACATCAGGGGGCAGGGGGGGGGTAGAGTAATTAATAGAAAAAAATGCTAATTTGTAAGGGTAGGGGGTAGCATTTAGACCTATTGATTAATATCAACATTATTTTATTTGGTCGAACTAAAAAAAAGTTATGAATCTTTAAACTTGTCTGCGCCAAAATGGCCTGCGCCAAAATGACCCCGACCCAGGTGGAAGAGGGTTAGAGTAATTTATGGAAAAAATGTCCGGGTTGGATGAGTCTATGAGTCGAGATTATGAGGTCGAGAAATGTTTCGAGTATTAGAGAAAAAGGAATATTTTAAAAGAAAAAACCAAAAATTGCAAATTTTGGGAGAATTTATGGCCTAATTAGCTTCATGAAAAGCTTTGAGCTTCAGGCTCTTCATCTCGGGCTTCAACTTCTACTAAGTAAGCCGAGGCGCTTATCGTCCGTATCTGGTCAGAAAAAACGGGACCAGCTGATTGTGATAGAGTTAAACCCATGGATTTGTTTGATTGGTATTTGAACAGGCGCTTAAGCTGCCATCGTCCTGTGGCCGTGCCGTGCCATGCACCCACTTTCATCAATTTATACTTTCAGATTTTGATAATGGAATTGGCACCAAAAAATGGCAAACTTTGTTGAATTAATGTGGATGAAAAAACAGAGTATAAGGTTTAAGATAAAACAAATCCGCAATAATCTGCTTGTTTTTATGGGTTTTATTTTGACTTAGGGCGATTAGCAAAAAAGATGGCCAACAAATGAAAGGTCATTGCCATAGATGAGATTGTTTAAATAAGAAAAAAAAAGATTACATAATTTAATTAATAATATAAATTCAGGAATTCTGTATCCGGGCTCTACTTGTCAACCTCTCTACCCGCAGAGGAACTTTTTCATTGTCCATGCCACTTTTGTGGTCCTTGTGGATGGGTACGGTATCATTGGTGCTATGACGTTAGTCAAAAACCATCAAATGAAAATATTTTTTGTTATAACTTTGTTCAAAAGCAACTAAATTTTTTAATTCTGATATCATTATATAGCAGCACTAAGTGTTTTCTATTAGCCTACAAAATTCCAAAAAGTTTCGTTAAGTTTCAAGAAGGTTATGACTAAAAATGTTCAAAAAACTTGGTTTTTGAGCTTCTCAGGTCATAACTTTTTTTTAAACTTAAAGAATTTTTTTTAAATTTTGCAGGATAATAGAAAACACATAGGGCTATCGAAAAATATCAATATTATAAAATTTGATCCATTTTAGACGAAATTATGAATAATTTTCTGTCAAAAATTATTCATTTGATGGTTTTTGACTAACGTCCCAGCACCGTATCATTTATGCCCTTCTGGAATGGGCACAATGGATGAATGCCACAAGAATGAATGTGGTGGGTGGGTGGAACAGCCAATGCGAGTGTTTCCAGTCGGCGCGCGCTAATTGGGCCAATTAGTAAAAATAAAATGCCCAATCGCCGCCGCCGCCGCGTGAAAAATGGGGAAAATAAATTTGTACACACAAATTTACGCCGGCCGCATCATCTCAATACGCCCGATTATCACCGCCCACCGACCGCGCCGATTGCACAACACAATTTTTAAATTAATTATATCATTAAAAAAGAGAGAAATTTGAGAAAAATTGAATTTTTTTTAAGTTTACAAATTAATTAAATTTTTCAAGACCCAAATTTTTCGCACATAAATAACAATTATGAAAATGAAATTGCAGACAAAAAAAAAGAGTATACCAATGCCAATAGTCCAGGTTCCGAGACTGATCTCGATCATTGTCTCGATTGCGGTCAGATCAGTCTTAATGAAAACTCTTTAACAGATGAAGAGCGAAAAATAAATTGGATTTTAGTTAAGCATGAAAAAACATCAATTCATCACAAAGACTAATAGAAAAAATTTATAAAAGTTTATATTTCCATTTTTAGGGTTGTTACTGAGATTTTCAATAATCCGGCAATTTCTTTATCACTCAAAGACGGATTTGCTTTCTTCATTTTCAAATAATCAATCATTTTGTTCATTTTTTCTTCATTAGAATATCCTGAAATATTTAAAATTAAAATTAAAAATTAAATTAAATTCACTTTTGCCAATTTCAATGCCAAATTCTTTTTTCCATTGAATGAATGTTTTTTTTATCAATGCCCAATTCTTTCGCAAATTGCTTCTGTTTTCCATTTTTGGACATTCTTTTAAATTCATCAATTCGTTCAATAAATTCCTGCTTTTTTCATAATAATGCTTTAAGTTTCTTTTATTTTTATTTAATTTTAATTCTTTTTTCCATTTATAAATTTTCTTTCGATTAATTCCAATTTTTATACAAATTTTTTGTTCAATTTTATTTTTAGTTTTTCCCAAATATTCCCCTCTATTCTTAATTCCTTCTTTTATTGCGTCAAATTTATGAACCATTTCACATTTTTGCTGATCATTGAATTGGTCGTTGTTCTGTTCATTGTCAATCTTCATTACAAATTATTGAGATATCAAAAAACGACATATTTTATTTTTCTGTATATTTTAATTTTATTTCCTTATTCTAACCGAAACCTGTACCCCCCCCCCCCCCCCCTCGCCTTGTTAATAATCGACTGTACTTACCTAAAACATGTCTCTTACCAAAAAGGAGAGACGGATCATAAAGAGAGATGACGAGAGAAAATATGTACACAACTAATTCGGGGACCGGTAAATTGGACACCAAATTCCTAGAATAAACCAAGGAATTAGGTTGAAAAATAAATATGTGTAGGGTAAATGGATTAATAATGCAGGCACTTACAAAGGAGGGGCCCCCAAGTGAATGTGGAGTTTCGGGATGAAACTTGGTGGGTGGGTAGATTGACCCCGGTTTGTTATGTGAATTTTTTACCGTTTTTGCTGAATGGACATGTGCGCCGAGTTATGCGGCTTTTCCTTTTTTCCTTTCCTTTATATTTTGCAAAGAAAGGAAAAAGCACTGTGAGCCGTGATGGCGCAGTGGGTATGCCTGTGGCTTTACTGTTTCCCCAAAAAGTTCGAATCCCACGATTTTAATTTAATTTTTTTTTTGTTCCCAATTAAATATTTTTTATCAGATCATTATCAAAATACATTGTTTTAATCAAATTATTTTTTTTTAATTTTTGCTAAAGAAATTAATTCATTTTTTGGACGAAAAATGTATGCAAACAAAAATGACCTAGTTCGCTTATCAGCATGGGGAAAGTGCTTTCGGGTGGATATATCATAATTCAGAACAAATACCTCGAGAATTCCCCCCCCAATTTGGGGAAAAGGAATGATGTAAATGAATATAAAGAAAATACTGACGAAAATAAATGGCATTGGCACATTTAATGGCATTTGTGGCATTTGTAAAGCGTGGGATAAAACATAACTGTGTAACAATACAATACATGTTTATTAAAATAGATAAAACTTATGTTTACGTCTGTGTCCATTGTCTGAAATTAGACTATTTATGGTGGAAAATTCAGAGAATTTAGATATTAAGGTGACTAATGCCGGAATTTACGGGAAAAGTTTTCTAAATTTAACTATATGGGGATAAAATTTTAAATTTTTACTTAGAATTGATTTAAATGTAAGAAATTGGTGGATGATTTGGTCAAATGGTATTACTCAAAAACCATCAAAATGGGCGTTACTCAAAAAAAAAAACAACCAAAATTTGCCTATAATTTTGCTCAAAGTTATGACTAGGGTTCCTCCCCGACCCCTCGGGGGGCAAAATGTCGGGGGCCGGGGACTTCGGGGGGCGACATGTCGGGGGTCGGGGCGGGGAGGAGCTCAATTGTCGGGGGTCGGGGACCCCGATCGGGGAATGATTAAATTTTATTTTAACACAAAAAATAAATTTTTCTTTTTCAATACTCGTAAATCTTCCCTTTTTTCACTTTAATCATCTGAGTTCGTTAGCGCCAGTATGAGTGAGTCCAGCTGGCGCATTTAAACCAGGGCTTCATTCTGATTTTTTGGGCCCGATGTCCTGATTTTGAAAAATTTTCGATAGAAACCCTGGGTTTAACCGAAATTTTTGCGAATCCGTCTGAACATCGAATTTGACCACCATTTTTTTGCGGCGCTCTTTTTCAAAAAAACTTTGGGCTACAGCAGAAAGGGGATGGGCGGCGATGCTGTTGGGAACCGCGAGGAAAATTTTTTTGAAAATTTTTAATTTATTAACAGATTTTTCCTAAAAATACCTATTTTAGCAATTTTGGGACAATTTTTTGCAAAGAAAAAATTGGAGTTTTGGGGGGGCCGGCGTCGCTGATAGGCGCCGCCAAAAAGTTTTTTGGAATTTTTAACTAATTTTATTAAGAAAATTGTTCAAAATTTCATAAATTTTCAACCTTTCCCCTCTTCGTTGTTGAATTAACTTTTTAAATTTTAACAATGCTCGGGGTCCCCGATTCCCTGAATTAGTGTCGGGGAGTCGGGGGGCAAAAAGTCGGGGGCCGGGGACCTCGGGGAGCGACATGTCGGGGGTCGGGGCGGGGAATAGGCCCAAAAATGTCAGGGATCGGGGTCGGGGACCGGAGCTCGGGGTCGGGGAGGAACCCTAAATAAAATTTGAAAAACCTCCTCTGGCCATTGAACTTGAAAGTCATAATAACATAAGAATTAAAACATGAAAATCAAAATCCATATCTAAAGAAATCTAATTTTCAGATTTTTAATTATTAAAAATACATTTGTCTGAAATTAGCCTATTTATGGTGGAAAAAATTCAGAGAATTTAGATAATAAGGTGATTAATGCCGGAATTTACGAAAAATTCACACCAATTTTTAGGTGGATCATAGGTTTTAGCATAAAAGTTTATTTTTAAAAACCTCAAAATTTTGCGTGCCAAAAATTCTGAAAAAATATGTAAATCATTACACGAAAAATATATGGATATGAAAAAGGCCTGGACAATAGTAAAGGCCTGGATTTGGTGTCTTAATTGGCTGATATCAACTGTCGACAACCTGAATTTTCCTGGATTTTTGTACAGGAATCTTTTTTCTCAGTTTTTTCAAAAAAAAAATCCAGGTCCAAGTCCAGGCAAAACAGGAAAAAACCTGGATTTTCCTGGACGAAATTTTAGAATTTATTTTTTCAAGTGACCGATGTTTTTTCAAGTTTTCAAAAACAGATTAAATAAATTTAAAAACACCACAAATTAATTGATAATTCAGTTTATTTTTTTTTTAGTTGCAAAACCAAAATCATTTTTTTTATCTATGCAATTAAAATTTCAAATTTCAAAAAATCCAGGTCCAAGTCAAATGTGAAAAAAATCCAGGTCCAAGTCCAGGCAAAACAGGAAAAAACCTGGATTTTCCTGGACGAAATTTTAGAATTTATTTTTTCAAGTGACCAATGTTTTTTCAAGTTTTCAAAAACAGATTAAATAAATTTAAAAACACATTATTATTATTAATTAGATATTTTTAGATGCTTCTAAGCAAATAATTAATTTTTTCAAACATATTTTTGATTTTTAAAATAAATTTCAAAAAATCCAGGTCCAGGCCTGGATCCAGGTCTCGAGGAGCCTGAATTTTTCCTGGACCTGGATTTTCCTGGATTTTTGTCCAGGAAATCCAGGTCAAGGTCCAACATGGAATCCAGGTCCAGGTCCAGGCTTTTTTCAAAATACCGATCTCTAATATGGAGACAAAATTTAAAATTTTTACTTAGAATTGATTTAAATTTAAGAAATTGCTGGATGCTTGGAACAAAATTCTTTAGCCTAAAAACGATGAATTTTTTTTCGGAAAATAAAAAGTTTTGGATTTTAATTTTATTTCCAATTTTGGCTTGTCTATCATTTACATGAAATTATTGTAAAAGAAAACATTTTTGTAAAAATATGGCCTTCATGGGTGTCATATTTCTGGAAAATTGGCTTTTGCCACTTTTTGTCGCATCATCCAAAATGTTTTTTGGCACCCACAACAATGGCAAGGCTCGGCGAGAGTGGGCAGTACTTTTGGCACACTGCGGGAGCCGAGCCGTGCCGTTGTGGACAAACAGTCCTGTGAATATTGGCACAACTGTACCGGCACACACATAATAATGAATGAAAGGAGAAGTGTCCCCCCCCCTCGGGGGATCTCTTAGCTTGAAAAAGGATCTTCTGCTGCCCTCAAAATAACAACTTTTTGGCTTTTGGTGATGGAAAGGAAGTGAAGGCAAATAATATGGACAAAATGCCAAAAGTGGGTAAAAAATGTAAAAACAAAATTTTAAAATGCCAAAGATGGGAAATAGCGATGCACAAAACCAAGAAAAGAAGTGTCGATTGTTCAAAACAGTGAAATAAAGAACAAAAAAAATATCTATTCAAAATTAAATTGTGTTAATGAAAATGCACCAGTCATACGGTATATTTAAAAAAAAATTTTGTGGTACGGTAGAGTTCAGCCCACACCACGACCAATTTCATGAGTTCTTTCATGGCATACAAATAAAAATGCCAATATTTTTTGCCGCACATTTTAGTATTAAAATTGCCAAAAATAATCAAAATAAGATGCAAAAGGCATCAAAATTACTAATTTTTGTCAAATGAAAAATTCTCGAGAAAAAACTTTGGCGCCTTAAAAACCAAGCTTACTTAAGTTTAAAATTCAAACGTTAAACAGCTAACAGCTATGAGCTTATCCCTTTTTCGAAGTGCCGCCAATGCCCATTGTGTGCCGGGTATGAGTGTGGGATATGGCTTTGGCATTAGATGGTTATGCCCCCGGGGGCGGGAATGGGAGAGGTAATAAGGGTGAGGTAATAAGGACTTTAATGGGTGGGGAATGATTGCTGGCTTGCTGGCGGGTGCAAAATTAAATCCATCTGCCGGCGACAAGGGGCTGGCACTAATTTCTAGGGCCGACAAAATCCACCCGGCAGCCCGTCAGCAGGGGGCCAAGTGCCATGGCAGAATGGCCCCAGAGGGGTGGGCGGCCAAGCTGTGGCATATCCAATCCAATCCAATCCACACGACTCACACCACACCCATAACCTACAAATTAACACCGGATTTCCCGGGCAACCACAATGAGACTGCGGAGACACGAGAAGGAAGGGCCCGGGACCAGCCAACCAACTGGCAGCAACAACGGCGCAATGCTAGGACAGTGCCGCCAGAGCCACGAGACCAGACCAACTCCAGCCAGCCGATTGCTGCTTACTCATATCGGCACGGCACTTTTGCCCGGGGTGGGTGCTGGCTGCGCTTACTTCTCGCGCACTTTTGTTTGGGATATGCCCCCATCCGTGCGCCCTTCCCGCACGAAAAGCGGATGCCAGCCCAGCAACAAAGTGCCACCCACTTCAATCGGGCCATGGGATAAGTTTGTGTAACAGAATTGGAGTCAGTCGGGACTCATAAACACGCAGCCACCATCAAAAATGCATTGTGCTTTCGGCACAAATTCCCGGCATCACCACTGACTGATTCCTCGAGAGTCCTTCGTCTCTTTGGTGCCCTTATTTGTTTGGTGCTAATTATTCCCCTCCGCCGACGGTGCATGGCAGTGCGCCAAAGTTGTACCGTCCGCCGTCCGTGTCCTACACATTACACCTTTTCCCCCCCCAATGTAATGTGAAATTTTCGTAATTCACCACTCCGGGCATTAGTTTGTCTGTCCCTTTTTGTGTGCCATGCCGTCCCGTCCGCCTGTTGGTGGTTGCCGTGCGCAGCAATTCCTTCCCAGCGCTTCTAACCAAATTGGCAACGCTGGAGGAGGGCACAAAGTTTTAATTATATTTGGCACTTTAAGCACCTGTTGTTAGTGTCGTTCTGTCAAGCCGCCGGAATGGTTGGATTGTCGAAGGAGCGGCGGCAAGCAGCTGTTGCTAACAGTGCAATTCTGCGAATGCCAAAAAAAGATTGTTCTTTCTTTTGATTTACGTATGCATTTCCTGGCATTCGGCAAACATATGACCAGCAGCGGCGAATTCAGTACCACTGGGCTATGAGAATCAAGAATAGTATTGCCAACGGTTCTCGAATTTTCGATCCAAATTTGTCTTTCTGTGCAGTAAGTGTAAAGCCCTTTTGAAAATTCATTAAATTTAAAATCAAAATGAATTAAATTCGAAGAAAATATGTAATAAAATATGCGTTTAAAATGCTGAAATATGTGCTAAAAACTAAAAAAATATGCCAATTATGTACCGAAAACGGGAAAATCAAGTTTATTTTTGCATAAAAATCTCAGAAAATTATTATACTTCGAAACCCAATGATGAATTAATGAAATCTTCGATTTAGCATCGTTCGTCAATCGAATTTTTCGCACATAAATAACAATTATGAAAATGAAATTGCAGACAAAAAAAAAGAGTATACCAATGCCAATAGTCCAGGGTTCTGAGACTGATCTCGATCATTGTCTCGATTGCGGTCAGATCAGTCTTAATGAAAACTCTTTAACAGATGAAGAGCGAAAAATAAATTGGATTTTAGTTAAGCATGAAAAACATCAATTCATCACAAAGACTAATAGAAAAATTTATAAAAGTTTATATTTCCATTTTTTAGGGTTGTTACTGAGATTTTCAATAATCCGGCAATTTCTTTATCACTCAAAGACGGATTTGCTTTCTTCATTTTCAAATAATCAATCATTTTGTTCATTTTTTTCATTAGAATACCCTGAAATATTTAAAATTAAAATAATCAAAACTTTTGACGATAATTTCAAAGTATTTTTTTACTTCATACTTTTATTTCAAATGTATGAATAATTTATTGGATTTTTTTTTGTTTTGCAATTTTTCTTATGTAAAATTGGGGTTATATAAAAAAATAGTGAAAATGAAAATTTATTTTTATTTAATTTTAATTCTTTTTTCCATTTATAAATTTTCTTTCGATTAATTCCAATTTTTATACAAATTTTTTGTTCAATTTTATTTTTAGTTTTTCCCAAAACCGGGCTCTACTTGTCAACCTCTCTACCCGCAGAGGAACTTTTTCATTGTCCATGCCACTTTTGTGGTCCTTGTGGATGGGTACGGTATCATTGGTGCTATGACGTTAGTCAAAAACCATCAAATGAAAATATTTTTTGTTATAACTTTGTTCAAAAGCAACTAAATTTTTAATTCTTGATATCATTATATAGCAGCACTAAGTGTTTTCTATTAGCCTACAAAATTCCAAAAAGTTTCGTTAAGTTTCAAGAAGGTTATGACTAAAAATGTTCAAAAAACTTGGTTTTTGAGCTTCTCAGGTCATAACTTTTTTTAAACTTAAAGAATTTTTTTTAAATTTTGCAGGATAATAGAAAACACATAGGGCTATCGAAAAATATCAATATTATAAAATTTGATCCATTTTAGACGAAATTATGAATAATTTTCTGTCAAAAATTATTCATTTGATGGTTTTTGACTAACGTCCCAGCACCGTATCATTTATGCCCTTCTGGAATGGGCACAATGGATGAATGCCACAAGAATGAATGTGGTGGGTGGGTGGCACAGCCAATGCGAGTGTTTCCAGTCGGCGGCATTCGGCCGGCTGGCGGACGCCACGCCTCACCCAGCGCCGGTGGGGCAAAAAAGTGAGGAAATCAGCCCAAAAAATAGAAAAATAATGAACATTTTAATATAAAAATTTGATAAAATTGTGTGATTTTAATTTTTAAGTATTTTGGAAAATCAGGTCGGGATTGGCCAAGAGCAGAAAAGCCGCGATAGTAATTTGCTTGGTTTGAAGCTTAAAAATCAGTGTTTTAATAACGCGTACTTTCTGCTTTTGAGAATTCTGCAATACATTGGTAAATTTGTGGTCTTATTTTTGAATATTTTTAAAAATATTTCCACAAATATATTTTAATTAATGTTCTGAGACTGATCTCGATCATTGTCTCGATTGCGGTCAGATCAGTCTTAATGAAAACTCTTTAACAGATGAAGAGCGAAAAATAAATTGGATTTTAGTTAAGCATGGAAAAACATCAATTCATCACAAAGACTAATAGAAAAATTTATAAAAGTTTATATTTCCTTTTTTTAGGGTTGTTACTGAGATTTTCAATAATCCGGCAATTTCTTTATCACTCAAAGACGGATTTGCTTTCTTCATTTTCAAATAATCAATCATTTTGTTCATTTTTTTCATTAGAATACCCTGAAATATTTAAAATTAAAATTAAAAATTAAATTAAATTCACTTTTGCCCATTTCAATGCCAAATTCTTTTTTCCATTGAATGAATGTTTTTTTTATCAATGCCCAATTCTTTCGCAAATTGCTTCTGTTTTCCATTTTTGGACATTCTTTTAAATTCATCAATTCGTTCAATAAATTCCTGCTTTTTTCATAATAATGCTTTAAGTTTCTTTTATTTTTATTTAATTTTAATTCTTTTTTCCATTTATAAATTTTCTTTCGATTAATTCCAATTTTTATACAAATTTTTTTTTCTTATAAAAATTGGCCTTAAAAGCAAAATTCCGGTCTTGTCTATACTAATTAACAACAATAATTATGTAACTGATAAGGAACAAAATTAACAATTATCAAAATATCAGCTTAATGTACAACTAACGGTTTAAATTCCTCTGAATTTCATCGGCAAATTCCATTGATTGGCTGAGTCCGTGCCGAAACCCTGATAATCTGATGAATATTTGTGGTATTTCCGGCGTTTCTGTTTGCAAATTTCAATTTTTTGGCAATGATTTCGCGCACTTTTGACGAACACCACAACAATAACCTAAAAAATGAAAAATTTAATAAATTAAACATTCGGTATTTTTTTTTACCAGGCTGGAATGAGTAAATTGGACACCAAATTCCTAGAATAAACCAAGGAATTAGTTGCGAAAAAAAGGATCTCATTTTGCTCCGATGAGACACTGAACCATGCTTGGACATAGGAAAAGCGATTGTTATGTGGAGTTTCGGGATGAAACTTGGTGGGTGGGTAGATTGACTGAAAAGCTTAAATTTGAATTATGAATTTATTTAAAAAAAGGACATGTGCGCCGAGTTATGCGGCTTTTCCTTTTTTCAATGACCATATGTATCGCCATGATCAGTTGGCCAAAGAAAGTGGCCACCGCATAAATAGTCATTTTGCGCTCAACGGCCACATCTTGGCCATTTTGATCCCACGATTTTAATTTAATTTTTTTTTTGTTCCCAATTAAATATTTTTTATCAGATCATTATCAAAATACATTGTTTTAATCAAATTATTTTTTTTTAATTTTTGCTAAAGAAATTAATTCATTTTTTGGACGAAAAATTAAAAATAAATAATTTATTTTTAAACTAATACATTTGTGGTCTTATGATCGTCAATAGTGAAGGTGACATTGTCATTTTGGACATGGATGTACATGTCCAAACTAAAAATTGGAGCGGTAAAAGGCAGCGGAAAGATGAAAGAGAAAGCGACAACAACCGGTGAATGCTTATTTGTCTAAGTTGGTTCATCTATTTTTCCAAGGCTCCTAATATAACGGCTATCTCCGGGCAATCTCATATGATGACAAAAGAAATAGCCAATTTTTTTGTCAACAATATTTTGCTAAAAATTATTGGGGACAAAAAAGCTGTCGTTCTTTTGGATTGCTCCTAAATTTCTTTTGTTTCAAGGAATTAGGTTGAAAAATAAATATGTGTAGGGAATAATGAAGGCACTTAGAGTGTAGATCTGGCATTCAACAGGCTTTTTTTGTTAGAAATTTTCAATTGATGCTTTTTATATAACGTCATAGCACCGCTTATAGTGTCATTCTTTTCTTTTTTTTTTGCTTTAATATAAAAAACTTTTACAAAAAAAACCGGGTAATTATAAAGATAATTAGTGCAACTAATTATGAAAAATTGACAAGGAACAACTTTTGATCACTGATACAAAAAGAAAAGGCTATAAAAGCCTGTTAATTTTTTCTTTTTTCCATTTTTTTCGAATTGGCCAAAATGGTCATGGCGGAGGCAGCAATTTCTCTGTCACTTAAATTCCGTTGTTTATTCTTTTTTGTTTCCATATTATTAGGGTGCGTCGAGTGATTTTTAAAAATTCAGAAATTTCCTTATCACTCAAAGACGGATTTGCTTTCTTCATTTTCAAATAATCATTAATTTTGCTGGTTTTCTCTTCATTCGAATATCCTTAAAAAATTAAAATAAAAATATTTAAAAATTCAAATTATTACTTTTGCCAATTTCAATGCCAAATTCCTTTTTCCAAGTGATTAATGTATTTTCGTGAATGCCCAACTCTTTCGCAAATTGTTTCTGTTTTCCATTTTCAGACGTTCTTTTAATCTCGTCAATTCGTTCAATAAATTCCTGCTTTTTCTTTTCATAATAATGCTTTAAGTTTCTTTTATTTTTATTTAATTTTAATTCTTTTTTCCATTTATAAATTTTCTGTCGACTAATTCCCAATTTTTTCGCAATTTTTTGTTCAATTTTATTCCAAATTTTTGTCGAATATTTCCTCCCCTTTTTCTTAATTCCTTCTTTTATTGCGTGAAATTTATGAACCATTTCACATTTTTGTTGATCATTAAATTGTTCGTTGTTCTGATCATTGTCAATTGAATCTTCCGAATTTAATTCATTTTCATCATTTTGACAATTTGAGTTTTGATCAATTTCCCATCCTTGGCCAAATATTTCAGCAAAAGTTGGCCGAGTTTTTCCATTCTTTTTAAACACACATTTTTTGTCAGTTGAACTAATTATTAATAATAACATAAGAATTAAAACATGAAAATCAAAATCCATATCTAAAGAAATCTATTTTGTGACTTTTTAATTATTAAAAATAAATAAGGAATTTTTCAAAATCAATTTTATTTTACTTATTTTGTCTTTTACACAAAATATTTTTTATGGGCACATAACAAATGTGAAGCGGACGGACCTTATCATAGGCTTAAAATTTTATTATCAACAAAGTTTTGGTTAATTATGCTTTAGCACCCTTTGCCACATGCATATTTTCGCGCTTGGCGGGGTCAGTCTTGGGAAAATCGGGTCGGGATTGACCAGGAGCAGAAATAATAATACAAAAGTTTAAAAAAAATTCCATCTCTAAAATTAATAAAAAAATAAATTTTTTAGTTTTTTATCATTAAAGTGTTTATTTTTATTAAATCCATAAATAACAAAAAATTTTTAATAATATTATTTCATTTTACGTGAATATGTAAAGAAAATGGAAATAATTTGCCATTTTATTACTTAAAAAGACCATCATTGGTAGAGTTGAAAAAAATTTTTAAAAAAATTTGAAAATATTAAGTTTTCCAATTAAATTCCCTTCTTTACATTTATATTAATATTCATTTAACCTCTAAAATGTCGTAAAAAATTTTTAAAAAATAAGTGCGAAAATAGGCACAAAAATTAAACTAAAAATTCCAAACGTTGTCTAAAGTAGAGATTTTTCGCCAAAATGCGAAATTAATGCTTGTAAATTAATTTCTGCTTCTAAATCCAGTAAATTAAATATTTTTTTATTTGGAAATTATTTTTATATGAGTTTTTCCAATAAATTTTTAATAGAACAATTTATTATTTTAAACAATTAAGGCTAAATTATAAAAAATTAGGTGGGCTGAGTGATTTTCAAAATAAATTCAACAATTTCTTTGTCACTAAGTGTTAGTTGTCTTGGTTTCTTTCTTACTAAATAGGTAGTTTTTCTTCGTTCCAGACTTTTTGGTCCATATTGTAAATAGTTGGTTCTTCGACATGATTATATTTTCCAGTCATTTGGTTAATTTTTATCAATTTATTGTTTAACAAAATAGTTTTGGGTAATTGGATCGAAAAAGCCAACTAAATTTATCGTTTTCTTTTTTAATTAAAATTTGGTTTTCTCCGTAAGGGCAAACCCTTGCGCACTAACGCGCAATTTTTCGCCGCATGCTTCGGCCTTTTTTGAATTTTTGTCAAAAACTAGTGCACGATTGTTATCTTCTGACATCCAAATTCCTGGTACAAATGTCCCATTTATTTTAGCATCTTTTTTGTAAACGCAAGTTTCTAACCCTGGTGTACCAAATAAACTAATTTTTGATAACAAACAATTCTCTGATTCTGTTTTTTGCATTCCAACTTTCCACCATGATTGTTCAACCAATAATTTCATATTTGTATGTTTTTGACCAATTTCCCCTGATAAAAAATACCAAATTCACATTTTTTGTAAGTTGCCATTTGATTACAGTCTTCGAAAGTTGTAGGAAGGAGAATATGGTCGGGGGCTTCCTCAATTTCGTATCCAAATAAATCTGTTCGGCATTTATGAGTTTTCCGTATTTTTATACACCTCCAGGCATCAAATTTGAAATCATCAGGATTGGGCCGGAATAAATTAAGAACCAGTGAGTTTGAAGGTTGTTCAATAAATTTACTTATCAAAAAATACTTTATTTTAATGGTTTTTTGAGTAACGTCATAGCACCTGAAGGCTTAGAACTATGGTGCTAGAGGCCTTTTCTTAACTAATTTCCAACTTTTCGACAATTTTTTGCTCAATTTTATTCCGAAAAATGACAAAAATGTAAAACACATAATTTCATAACTTTGCTAAAATTCAACCAAATTAATAATACTATATGCTATCATTCAATAGATTACATTAATAGTTTTCTAACTATCAATTAATGACATTTTTTAAATTCGTCAGTGCCAATTTTAATTTTTTTGATTTTTATGATTTTCTAACGAACAAAAATGGGGAAAAAATATGTTTTATAAAGTGAAGAAGGAATTTGACTGATCAACTTTAAATTGATTTTTTAAAATTTTTCTACTCTTCTGATGATGGTCTTTTTCAATGATAAAATGCCAAATTATTGGCAAATTTATTTTTTCATATTTACATAAAAAGAAATGTTTATCCAAATTTTTATTATGTAACCTTAATAAAAGAATATATGATTTCTAACTGAAAATTAAATTTTTAGAGATGAATTTTGGTATATTAATTTGGGTTTTATTATTCATAATCAGTTCAACCGACAAAACTTTCGCAGTTGATAATTTGTGTGAAAATAATCCGAAAATTCGGCCAACTTTTGATGAAATATTTGGCCAAAAATGGGAAATAAATCAAATATTCATAATAAATTCAACCGAAAAATGTTTGTGTGTTCATAAATTATCTGATTTGAATGGAAAAACTCGGCCAACTTTTGTTGAAATATTTGGCCAAGGATGGGAAATTGATCAAAACTCAAATTGGCAAAATGATCAAAATGAATTAAATTTGGAAGATTCAAATGGCAATGATCAGAACAACGAACAATTCAATGATCAGCAAAAACGCGAAATTGTTCATAAATTTCATGTGATAAAGGAAAAAATAAAGAAAAGAGGAAAATATTCGGCAAAAGTTCGGACTAAAATTGAGCAAAAGATTGCCGTAAAATTGGGACTTTCACGAATGAAAATTTACAAATGGAAAAAACAATTAGGAATAAAAATAAAAAATGACCAAAATTATTATGAAATGAAAAAACAGGAATTTCTTGAAAGAATTGATGAATTTAAAAGAATGTCCAAAAATGGAACACAGAAGCAATTTGCGAAAGAGTTGGACATTGACCAAAAAACATTCATTAAATGGAAAAAAGAATTTGGAATTGAAATTGACAAAAGTGTGATTCAATTAAAATTTGAATTAAAATATGATTTTTTTTTTAATTTTTAATTTTAATTTTATATTTTATTATTTTTAGGTGGAATTCGGTATTCGAATGAAGAAAAAATAAGCAAAATGAATATTTAATTTTTCTGCAAAACTTCAAAATGATTTAAATTTCAATGAGAAATTGCCGGATATCAGATTTAAAACAATATTAAGAAGCAGATGAGTGATCATTTTATTGCATATTATTTGATGTAAATACATATTTTTTATTGAAAAACATTTTCTTTTTTACAATATGTTTACCATATTAAGAGAATATTATTGTTTTAATATTACAAATTATTTTTTCCTTTTTTAAAATGAAATTTTATCATTTAATTTCTTTGCTTTTTATGAAAAAAGAAAGAATTTATTAAGCGAATTGTTGAGTTTAAAAGAAGATCCAAAAAAGAAAAACCGAAACAATTCGCGAAAGAATTGGGCTTCGATAGAAAAAACATTAAGAAAATGGAAAAAGGAATTGGGCATAAAACTTAACAAAAGTAAATTTAATTAATATATAATATTAATTTGTCTTTAGCAAATTTTTTTTTAGATAACTAAGTCCATCGTTGGGGAATGCATGTCGGGAATGAAATACCGTAGAGGAGGACAGGTCCGGGGGATTACAATTATTCACACGAATCCTAAAAATAAAAAAAATTTCATAAGAAACAAAAATGATGGTACTTTTAAACAATGAGAGCAGAAATTTTTGAAAACAAAGCGAAACTTTTTTAATTAGCTAATGGAATATTTAAAATTTTCTGTTAATTGGGTTCCCTCCCTTTCGGTTACCAATGTTTCTGGTATTCCGAGTTTTTTAGGGTTTTTCCAAATTTCGGTCGGAAAAAGTTTTGAAATCATAATTTATTTGCCATTAAGTGTTACATCAGATAATCCGTCAGAATTGCCAAATGATGGACTTTTCTTCTACCGAAGAGCTTAGATTCTTGATTGAGTTCCATTGGTGTTCATCGGGAAAAAACATTTAGCGAATTTCTAAAACTTTTGCATTGATCTATCTTTTTTTGGATTCTGCGACCAAATTTTCAAATTTGATTGGCAATATTTCCTTTCTTATAGCCTAAACACTTGAAATTTTCATTTTTTTTAAAATTTTAATTTTTATCTGATGGAATTGTTACTATTTCGTCACAACAAATTTGACAATTTGTACGGCTGTGACGGATTCATGAATTGAAATAGACTAAAAAATTTCAAAAATTTCATCCATTTGACCTAGGTTTTAACGTTTCAACCCTAAAAAACATTTAGGTTTTGTTTGTGAATTTTCTAAAAATTAACTGTATTTAAGTAAAATGTATATTGCAAATTTCTAACGAAATATTTACAAAATATTAGTTTAATATTTCATATTAGCGAGAAAAAAAACCGATTTTTGTTATTCCATAAAATTTTTCTCATTTTTAATCAAAACTTTTGACGATAATTTCAAAGTATTTTTTTACTTCATACTTTTATTTCAAATGTATGAATAATTTATTGGATTTTTTTTTGTTTTGCAATTTTTCTTATGTAAAATTGGGGTTATATAAAAAAATAGTGAAAATGAAAAAATTTCATTAATAATGATTAGCCAAAGAAAATTTCATTAAAAAATAATTGAGATTTGGCTTGAAATAGACGATATACACTTAAATTTCATTAAATTAAGTTTTTCTTTGATTTATTAAATATCCTTCATATTTTATGGTCATTTTGTCACTATCGCCCCCATTCGCGCCATTATAAATAGGGCTGGGAATTATATACACATGCATATTTTTTTTCCTGAACTATGGGAGGCATGAAATATACGAAAAACATATTTTTAGCTTGTTTTGAAGCTTTTACAACTTATTTCCATATGCATATTTTGCATATTTGTGCATATTTCGCGATTTATGTGCATATTTGCATATTTGTGCATATTTTGGCATTTCGTGCATATTTTATGTGCATATTTGAGCATTTTTTCAACAAATCTTCTATTAAAACGGTCCCCTCTATTAAAGCGGCCCTTTGGGCCTCTAATGACCGAAAAAGTTTCAAAAAGTATCATTTTTGGATAAAAATTTTTTGAGCCTATTTTCACATTTACATAAATTCAAAGACGAAACTTTTTAATATTTTCAGCTAAAACAATTTTCATTAATTTGTTCTTTTTTTCTCATTTTGCACGCGATTTTGTCATGTAATTAATTGAAGAAATTTTGTTGTTGCATTTGTCTTCATTTTCAAATTCCTAGAAATGAACGATGAAAGCACTGGCAAAAAATTAAATGTGAGATTTAATTAATAAAATTAAAACGACAAAAATTGTGAATTTTGGGAAATGTGTGAAAAGTTTGTTGGTTTTGATTTTCAAAAAGCTTTGGCACCTTTTGCCAAGGCTTATTTTCTAAGGTTTTGGGAAAATCAGGTCGGGATTGGCCAAGAGCAGAAAAGCCGCGATAGTAATTTGCTTGGTTTGAAGCTTAAAAATCAGTGTTTTAATAACGCGTACTTTCTGCTTTTGAGAATTCTGCAATACATTGGTAAATTTGTGGTCTTATTTTTGAATATTTTTAAAAATATTTCCACAAATATATTTTAATTAATATATTTTTTTTGCCAAAATTGCATTTTTTATGAATATCTATTAACAAATAGAGCCAAAATTTCCAAAATTTCCCGGCTTCAACTCCCTAAAACTTTTTTCTAAAAAATTGGTTCAAAATCAAAATTCCGGTCTAAACTAATTAACAATTCAGCAATTATGTAATTGATAAGGAACAAAAAATGGCAATTCGTAAATTACAACTTACCGGGGGTCCGAAAACCGGCCTAACCGAAAATCGGGGGTACCGGTTTTTTGGGTTTCGCTTCAAAAAATACACGCCTTAAAGATGGCACCTCGCCGAGAATAGACATTTTTTAAAGATACTTTATACATTTCTCCCAAGAAATGTTTATTTTCACCAAAAATTTTGTTCATTACCAGGGATAGTATTTAAATGTGCTTAAAATTCTGCAATATATTTGTACATTTTTGTCTTATTTTTGAATATTTTCTAAAAATATTTCCATAAATATATTTTAATTAATATATTTTTTGCCAAAATTACATTTTTTTTTTATGAAATCAATTAACAAATAGAGCCAAAATTTCCAAAATTTTCCGTCATCGACTCCCTAAAAGTTTTTTCTTATAAAAATTGGCCTTAAAAGCAAAATTCCGGTCTTGTCTATACTAATTAACAACAATAATTATGTAACTGATAAGGAACAAAATTAACAATTATCAAAATATCAGCTTAATGTACAACTAACGGTTTAAATTCCTCTGAATTTCATCGGCAAATTCCATTGATTGGCTGAGTCCGTGCCGAAACCCTGATAATCTGATGAATATTTGTGGTATTTCCGGCGTTTCTGTTTGCAAATTTCAATTTTTTGGCAATGATTTCGCGCACTTTTGACGAACACCACAACAATAACCTAAAAAATGAAAAATTTAATAAATTAAACATTCGGTATTTTTTTTTACCAGGCTGGAATGACCACCGTGGAAAGGTCATTAACCCACGGATTTTGGTTCAAATTTGCGAAAAAAAGGATCTCATTTTGCTCCGATGAGACACTGAACCATGCTTGGACATAGGAAAAGCGATTGTTGTGCTCGTCAACAAAATTTGTGGCAGTTATGTCGACAAAAAACTGAAAAGCTTAAATTTGAATTATGAATTTATTTAAAAAAAGTAAATCAATATTTCCAGCTTTTAAGCATTCATTAATTAATGACCATATGTATCGCCATGATCAGTTGGCCAAAGAAAGTGGCCACCGCATAAATAGTCATTTTGCGCTCAACGGCCACATCTTGGCCATTTTGTTGGTAATAGCTGCGCAATTTGTAGGCCAAAAGGGTGGCTAAATTTATCAAAAGGCAAACAATGAAAAAAATAAGGGCAGAGAAAGAAGCGATTTTGAAAGTTTATTTTAAATAAAAAGGTGAATTTAGATAAATTTAAATTAAAAATAAATAATTTATTTTTAAACTAATACATTTGTGGTCTTATGATCGTCAATAGTGAAGGTGACATTGTCATTTTGGACATGGATGTACATGTCCAAACTAAAAATTGGAGCGGTAAAAGGCAGCGGAAAGATGAAAGAGAAAGCGACAACAAAGGGCAGGCCGACACGCCATAACTAAATGAAATGGGAATTTAAAAATAATCTTTAAAATAACTCAATAAAACCTTTTCGTAGTTAATCAGGAAAAGAATGGCGCTTAGTCGATTTAATAGCAAAAAAGCGGTCAACAAATTCTCCAAATGAAAAGCGTAAAAATAAATAAAATACAGAAATGCCAGTAAAATCCGCGGAAATTTGAGGTAAATGGGCAGGAAAAGGCCAATTCTGCAAAACCGGATGGCCAAAAAGGCGACAACATAATTGATCAAACTCTGAAAATTGAAAATCAATTAATTCTTGGCCATTCTTTAATTGCCATAATTATTGGCTATTCATTAATTGCCAATTTTGATTATGTTCTTACTAAAATTGCACGGATAATAATGAGGATGATTATCCTGAGCAAAGAATGAAAGAGCCCACGAGAATAAGGATTTACTAAATCAGGACGGATACCGGGGTACGGGTATTGAAAAAGCCGGGCGTCCGGGTCTGGACCAGGGATGTGCCGAATCGGAATCGTAATCGTAGAGAAGAACGGAGCGGAGACGGAGGAGCCGATTGGGGGAGGATGAAATGGTGTAAGGGGGAGGAAATAATAAATTTTAAATAAAATTAGAAAATAAATTATAATGTGGCATTTTGTCGTTTAATAAAACATATATAATGACTGAAATTAAATCTTGTTCGGCCTTTTATTGCACTATTTCTAAGTTCGATATTTATAGCTAAAAAGCCCAAAAAATCGATTTGGAACTTTGTCTAAAATATTAATTTATTGTCAAAATTTCATTTCAACAAATTATAATATACAGGCTGAGAAAACATTACTAGAGGCCTATTTTTGCATCACAATCTTAAAATTTATGATTTTGTTAAAGCCTTGCCTAAAAATATTTCCGGAGTCATGGCAAAAGATACAATCGTAATCGCAATTAATCGGATTTTGGGCCATAATCGTAATCGGTTTTAAAACCGTATCGGATTTTTGGCCATAATCGGAATCGGCGATTTAATCGGAATCGGATTTTGTCTGGCTCGGCACATCCCTGGTCTGGACCCAGTCGTGCACCCAATAGCAATGGGTCGCGGACAAAAAATCCTGCGAAGCGCGGATCGCGTATTTAAAAATTCAAAATTTTTCAGTTTTTAAATAGCAATATTTTACTTTTTAAATTTTCATGTTATAAAAATTTTAAATAAAATATTGATGCTTTGAGTGTAATTTGCTAACAGATTTTGTCCAAAAAATGGCCCCATTATTTCTCAACATCAAATAAAATGACCTTTTCCTTAAAAAAACCGCAACGCGCCGTGCAAAAAAAAATTCCGCGCTCGCGGATTCAAACTGCCGCGGTCGCGAATCACGGATCGCGGAAAAAACGCCGCGGATCGCGGTCGCGTCCCATCCCTGGTACCCAGGCCCACCTAACCCTAATTATATCATACATTTCAGGTCAATTTTGATTTTTTGGATATTCTAAGGAAGAAAAACAAGTAGAAAATGAATATTTATTGTAAAATGAAGAAAGGGAATTCAACTGACAAACATTTAATATTCCCAATCTTTAAAAAAATATTCTACTGATGATGATGATGTTTTTCATTATAAAATGGCAAATGATTGGCATTTCCTTTTTTCATACTTACATAAAAGCCAATGGTTTAACAAAAAATAAAATATTATAATTTAATAATATGTTTGCATAAATAAAAAATGATATTAAAAATTTTTATTACAAATACTTTATTTACTCTTTTAATAAAACTGAATGAAAATAATTAAAATCTGAAAAATAAATTTTCTTTATAGATGGATTTTAGTATTTTAATTGTTGTGTTATTATTAATAATCAGTTCAACCGACAAAGCTTTATCTGTTTATAATTCGCGTGAAAAGAAAACAAAATGTCGTAAAAAATTTTTAAAAAATAAGTGCGAAAATAGGCACAAAAATTAAACTAAAAATTCCAAACGTTGTCTAAAGTAGAGATTTTTCGCCAAAATGCGAAATTAATGCTTGTAAATTAATTTCTGCTTCTAAATCCAGTAAATTAAATATTTTTTTATTTGGAAATTATTTTTATATGAGTTTTTCCAATAAATTTTTAATAGAACAATTTATTATTTTAAACAATTAAGGCTAAATTATAAAAAATTAGGTGGGCTGAGTGATTTTCAAAATAAATTCAACAATTTCTTTGTCACTTAAAGAAGGGTCTCTTGGTTTCTTTCTTACTATTGTACTTTTTTTTCTTCTTTTTTGGAATATCTATCTATTTGCTCCTGAAAATAAAAGAATAAATTCAAGAAAAGAACATAAATTTAAATTAGAAATTTATTTTTGCTAATTTCAATTTCCTAATTTCTTTTTCCACTTAATGTGGGGTGAAGAATAAGAGCGCAAAAAGAGACAGCAGATTTTGTCCTACCCAAAACTTATCCACCAAAAGGTCACCAGTCCAAAACGACACTTATTAAATGCTGCCGACCCAAAACATCATAAAATCACAAAAATCAACCAAAATATGAAAATAAAATTTTATTATTTTGTGGATAATAAATTTTAGAAAACGTGAAATAGAGCACAAATGCCAATCCTCATTATAACTGTGGATTTTAATATATTTTCTTATGATAATTTTAATTAAAGAAAATAAGAAAAATTATTAAAATTTTTGTTTCCATGTTTTAGGGTGCGTTGAGTGATTTTTAAAAATTCAGAAATTTCCTTATCACTCAAAGACGGATTTGCTTTCTTCATTTTCAAATAATCATTAATTTTGCTGGTTTTCTCTTCATTCGAATATCCTTAAAAATTAAAATAAAATTTCGAAATTAAAATAAAATTTACTTTTGCCAATTTCAATGCCAAATTCCTTTTTCCATTTGCTTAATGTTTCTCTGCTAATGCCCAATTCTTTAACAAATTGCTTCTGTTTTCCATTTTTGAAATATTTTTAAATTCACGGGAATAAATGATGATTACAAAAATTTGCATTTCATAATAATTTTTTTGTTTACCGTATTTACTATCCATTTGTAAATTTTTCTTCGACTAATTTCCAACTTTTCGACAATTTTTTGCTCAATTTTATTCCGAAAAATGCCAACTGTTACTTAAAAGATAATTCCCGATAATTTAATTTTGATTTTTATGGTATTCAAGTCAAGAAAAATGATATATTTTTTATTAAATTAAGAGGGAATTAATGGCCAACATTTGTTATTCTCATTTTTTAAGAATTTTTCTACTCTACGGATGATGAAGATGGTGCGCCAGCCAGGTGAGCGCCGCCTTCTTGGCATTTCCTTTTTCATATTTACGTAAAATCAGTTTTATTAAAATTAAAATATTAGGAAAATAATACAAAATTTTCCAAACCTATTGCAGGGGGGTGCGCGACTTTTTTTTATTCCATAATAAACCTATCAATTAAAAAGAGCGTAAATTTTATTCGAAAATATTAACCGCAGACTAGTGGACTCGAACTTTCGCTCTGCCTGAAAATTAAATTTTTAGAGATGAATTTTGGTATATTAATTTGGGTTTTATTATTCATAATCAGTTCAACCGACAAAACTTTCGCAGTTGATAATTTGTGTGAAAATAATCCGAAAATTCGGCCAACTTTTGATGAAATATTTGGCCAAAAATGGGAAATAAATCAAAACTCAAATTGGCAAAATGATAAAAATGAATTAAATTCGGAGGATTCAATTGGCAATGATCAGAACAACGAACAATTCAATGATCAGAAAAAATTCGAAATCATTCAAAAATTTCACGCAATAAAAGAAGGAATTAAGAAAAGAGGGAAATATTCGCCAAAAGGCCGTGGTAAAATTGAGCAAAAAATTGCGAAAAACCAGGAAATAAATCGAATGAAAATTTACAAATGGAAAAAAGAATTTGGAATTTATGAAAAGAATTATTATGAAAAGAAAAAGGAGGAATTTATTGAACGAATTGATGAATTTACAAGAATCTACAAAAATATATATACATAACGCCATAATTTATTGAGACGAAAACCTTTCGCATTAGATTCAAAATCAAAATTTGGCGGGAAAAGTGGCTTGGCGTCGTTTTTTTTTTGTTTCTATCTTAAATCCTATTTTAATTTTTTAAGGATATTCATCTTCTTTCATTATTTATTAACATGAATATTTTCTGTTTCTGTCTTTTACAATGCTGTTTAGCCAAACCAACTATGAATTTCAACAATTTGACTACGCCAATTGATGAACAAACAATGATTGAAAGCCTGTCTTTGGATGAACCATCAAACGAGCTACGATCTGTTGAGGTTAACCTTTATTAATATCATCAAATAGAAATAATATTTTAGAAAATGGACGAAGAACTGAACAAAAAGGAGGAGCCGTTCACTCTCGCCGAATGTTGCACAGCATTTGATCTGGTTGCGGTTATGTTCGACTGCAAAATTCCGGTGCCGTACGAGGAGGAGCAGAAGCGTTACGTTTTCGAGCACCAGGACAAGCCGCGTTTCATCTACATCAGCGAAGAAGGAGACCAAATTGAGTTCAAGGGAATTGTCAAGCAGTTTGGATACGTCCTAAGCGTTGAGACTATCTACTTCGACAAAGAAAAGGGAATTGATGAATTCTATAACTTCCTCCGTAACAATGTCATGTGTTTCTTCAGTGTTGATTCATAAAGTGCTTTGAAATGTTCAATTATTTCGCGTACTGTTTACTGTACAAATATTTCATACTTTAATTTTCCTCAATCTTATTTTACGATTTTTATTGAAAAAAATGACCGTCACATCCAACACCGAATTCCGACTCATCGAATGTGTGCCAATCCTCGAGGAAGTTGCTCGTGAATTTGGCTGTATTACGCCACTACCAAACCTTGGGTATGTTTCTTTCGTTTTACAACACTAACTCCAGTAAGATGGAAACAAAACTTTTAATAAATTTTTTTCTTTTTGATATTAGCCAGGGCTCGCAAGTTTTTTAAGGTAAAGACAAACGAGGTTAAAACTAAGATTTTGACCCCCAAAAAATAAGATTTTTTGAAAAAACGGCTTTTTACACTGTAGAACAATTAAAAATTTCATGCTGCAAACTGAAAATTTCAAAGTCACTATTTGGGCGATAAAAAGTCATTATTTGGGGTCAAAATTAGCATTTTGGAAAATTATTCAAAATAAAAAAAAATCAATAAAAATTTTTTCTTTTGAAATTTTGAGCCAAGTTTTTAAGAAAAAATAAATTTTTGAGGGCCGGTGGTGCCGTTAGACGCCGCCGGGAAAACTTGAAAATTTGAGTGCACTTTAAACAAATTTGGCATTAGCAACGGTAAATTTTAATTTTAATTTAATTTTACCATTAATTGTATTATCCTTTTTAGGAATTCATTCGAAAGAACAAAAAATAACCAAAATGAATGATTATTTGCGATTAGCCCTATGAATTACTGTGCTTATAATGTTTTTTTTCGCCTTTTATCATATGAGTCAAAGAAGTAGGCAACAGCAGGAGACTGTGCCCTAAATTAATAAAATTTGCTAAAAGCGCATTCGGAAAGTATTTAAAGTTACAAATTTTTGTGCTGTTCATATAAAAGTAACTTTGAAAATGTGCCGTCGGTAGCCTTAACTTCCATTTTTAGTTTTAGTTAAATGCATATTTTTTTTCTCACCTACCAACGATTAAATGACCGCTTCTTAGGATTCTTTTCCGATCAGGGGTGTGCGAAATTTCGTGTCGTTTTCGTGTCGTCACCTTTTTTCGTCATTTTTTGAGTTTCGTTTTCGTGTTTCGTTTTCGTCCGTCAAAAAATTTTCGTTTCGTTTTCGGAATTTGGACGAAAAAGACGAAAATACTTACAGTAGCTACATAGCACATTTTTCTTTACAAAATTCATTGAAAATTCCAAAATTCTTCCCGGCGGCGCCTGTCGCCACCGCCGGCCTCCAAAATTCCCCTAAAATTTTCAAAGCCTGCCGCTAAAATTGCCAAGGTCAAAAATTCAAATTTCCTTATTTTTCTCAAAAAATTGGCTCAACATCACTAAAATAAACTTTTTTGGAATAATTTTTTTAAATGCAGATTTTTTGTCGGCCATGCTCATTTTTAAAATTTTAAGTTGAGAGCGTAACAAAAAATTTTTCAATAAATGAAAGGGCCAGAAATTTATTTGAAAATTTGAAATTACAAAATTTTATAAAATAAAAGTTGCCGCCCTTGACATACCAGTGATAAAAATTGAATATGTTTTTAAAAAGCCATAGATTTTGTGATTTTACATATTTTGGGGGTTTCATAAGAAAAAATTGATTTTTTGTTGTTGCAAAAAAAGATTTTGGCATTGAATTTCTTGGCAAAATGATTTAAATCTCCAAATTTTCTTCTGGCTCAAACCAAGAAGAATTTAACAAAAGAGTTTTAAGAATTTTCCTATTCATTCTCCTCAACAAACAGTACAAATTTCTTTATGTTAAAAAGAATTTGTGCGTTTTTGTTGAAATTAATTTGCGTTCATAATTCGTCTGCGGTTGTGCCACTGCAGTGAAGGAAAAAGAAATGTTAATCCCCATTAAATTCTTTTTCATCGTTAATTTCCATGTACTCTCTTCTCAGCTCCTCAACCATAATGTTTTTGTCTCAATTGATGATAATGTGATGACAATCGCCTCATTAAAAACCCATTAAATTCTTTTTCATCACTAATTTACAAGTTTCACTAAAAGTGCAAAAATCAAAAATTATGATTTTCCTATGATATTTTTAAGCAATTTTTGTATTTTAAAAATGAATTAATTGATGCTTAAATACATATTCTTCTAAAAGTTTTTTTTGTATCTCGAGAAAACCTTTTTAGGCTCTAAAAACTGCCAAAATAGGTACTCTTTAGGCTCTAAAACCCCAAAATAAGCACTAAAATGGAAAATATGCTCCAAAAAGTCTCAAATTTAGGGGTGTATCTCGCTCTATACCCATTTATTTGTTCATGTCTCAATTCTTGATAATGTGATGACTAGGGATGGGATTTATAGTTGCTGATTTTCTTGAGCTTGAATTCCGTGCACACAAACACTTTGCTGAGGTCTATGTAGCTGGTGATCGGATGAATCTGAACAAACACTGATAAGAGTTATACATTGCCCAATATTTGCCTTAAAATGGAAAGGCCTTGAGCTGATCGGGTTCAGCGTCAAGTACTCCCGATAGCTGGAGTTGGACACCGCACAGTTTGTTGCGGCGTACTGAATTGGAGATGAATTTTTGAGAAATTTTTCATTTCTTTGTGGTGCATTTTTGAAAAAATTTTTGAGTCGATTCTTAGGGGGTGTATTTTTGAAAATTTTCAAAAAGTTGATCCTTAGGGGTGTGTTTTTTTGCTTTTTTGCATTTTTGTTAACAAATTTTGGGCAAAACGCCAAAATAAATTCTTTTTGAAATGCCGTACGATATTCCAGACTAGAAATAAAATTAAACTTAATAATATAAAAATTTGAATTTTGCCTTGTCAAAAACAAAATTGGGCCACATGAAGCGGCACTGAAATGCAACAAAATGCCAACAATTTGATTATAATGCCATAATAATATGGAATTGCTATCAATGTTAACTGATTTTAGTATGATCATTGTGAACACCGCAATTGATATAACCACCAAAATTGACAAAAACAATTGTGAAGAGTGAACGGAAAATTCTTTTGTTGAATTGTGCCGCATTTAAATTTGGTGGTGCTGAAAAATGTACAAAAAATGAGACCGAATTTCCACCCTGCTGATGATAATTCTCCAACCGCAAGTTCGACCCGTTGAATATAACTCGGACCATTGTATCAGAAAGTTACGACTTTTTTAAACTGAAGAGTCAGCACAACTTGGCCAAATTCAAAAGGCACCTCTCTTAAACCAAAAAAAAAAGTAGGGAAAATATTTTGAAAATCACAACACTACCGTCCTGTGAGCGTACGAATCTCAACGTCCAGTACGTCCACCTCTCTAGCCACAATTTTGTGGAACAACGGTGACTGAAAGTCCTTCTCGACCACACTGCCCGACGTACCCTCGACCGCAATCACTTGGAGGAGATTGGCGAAGGAGTTGCCAAAAATCATGCTCTCGATTATTCCGCTGTTTAAGTAGATGCACAGGTGACTGACACCACCGGCCAAGTCAACAGCGTACTTGGCTTGGTCTTCGTTATGAATTTCTTAAACATTTAAAAGAATTTTTTTTGAAAGTTTATTTTAAAAAACAAATTGAAAATTAGTTAAAACATTTTAAGGCCAAAAATTAAGAAAAAGAATTTAAATTCTAAATATTTTACTAATTTTTTGTTGCAAAAAACACTTTTCGACAGTGAATTATTATGGCTTTAGCTCATAATTTTCGCTGTAGACACAATAAAAATTAAGCATTCGAAAAGAATAATTGAGCAAACTTTCTAAATAATATGGGTTAAACTCCGGCGAGTCCCATGGAAGTTCCGGATGTCGCACAATGTACTTGTGCACAGCATTCACAAAGTGATAATCATCCTTCTCGTGCAGATAATGAACGTCGGGGGTCGGGTCCTTGCCGTGGACCAGTCGCATGTAGCCACCACGCACCACCTGTACAACAGTAAGAAAATCCAACTCTCGTTGCTTCAATTTGGCCAAACGGCCCTCCTCTGCCTCCATGGCGAGTTGTTCGTCTTCTTTTTCCTTCTTCACAAAAAAAAGTCGTTCGATGCCAATGCAAAACATTAACTTTATGGCACAAAAAAGAATTATTATGAAAAGGAAAAGAAGGAATTTATTAGGCCAAATTAACATCCACCGCTATGAGAGGGTATTTATCCTGAGCAAAGAATGAAAGAGCCCACGAGAATAAGGATTTACTAAATCAGGACCGGATACCGGGGTACGGGTATTGAAAAAGCCGGGCGTCCGGGTCTGGACCAGGGATGTGCCGAATCGGAATCGTAATCGTAATCGGATTTTGCCTTGAAATCCGATTATTACACCCCTAAGAATTGACCTTTTGAAGGAATTTTTTTAGCGAGAATACCAATGAATTTTGAAAAAAATGTTTTCTGAAACGAATGTTTTAATCTTATTTTAACATAATGACTGAAATTAAATTTTTCTCACAAAGCAGTGCCGGATTAATTCTCCCCGATATAATCAAGTTTTTTGTTATTTAGCAAAAATGTCAAATATCTGGGAATATTCTCCACCGCTGGGTTGATTGTGACAGATCTGAGAAAACGTTTATTGCCTCAGAATGTGGACAAACTTTTATTTTTGCATCACAATCTTAAAATTTATGATTTTGATTATGAATAAAATTTTTGGGAAAAAATTATTAAAAAAAAAATCGGAATCGTAATCGCAATTAATCGGATTTTGGGCCATAATCGTAATCGGTTTTAAAACCGTATCGGATTTTTGGCCATAATCGGAATCGGCGATTTAATCGGAATCGGATTTTGTCTGGCTCGGCACATCCCTGGTCTGGACCCAGTCGTGCACCCAATAGCAATGGGTCGCGGACAAAAAATCCTGCGAAGCGCGGATCGCGTATTTAAAAATTCAAAATTTTTCAGTTTTTAAATAGCAATATTTTACTTTTTAAATTTTCATGTTATAAAAATTTTAAATATAATATTGATGCTTTGAGTGTAATTTGCTAACAGATTTTGTCCAAAAAATGGCTTGATTATTTCTCAACATCAAATAAAATGACCTTTTCCTTAAAAAAACCGCAACGCGCCGTGCAAAAAAAAATTCCGCGCTCGCGGATTCAAACTGCCGCGGTCGCGAATCACGGATCGCGGAAAAAACGCCGCGGATCGCGGTCGCGTCCCATCCCTGGTACCCAGGCCCACCTAACCCTAATTCACAGATACATTTCAGGTCAATTTTGATTTTTTGGATATTCTAAGGAAGAAAAACAAGTAGAAAATGAATATTTATTGTAAAATGAAGAAAGGGAATTCAACTGACAAACATTTAATATTCCCAATCTTTAAAAAAATATTCTACTGATGATGATGATGTTTTTCATTATAAAATGGCAAATGATTGGCATTTCCTTTTTTCATACTTACATAAAAGCCAATGGTTTAACAAAAAATAAAATATTATAATTTAATAATATGTTTGCATAAATAAAAAATGATATTAAAAATTTTTATTACAAATACTTTATTTACTCTTTTAATAAAACTGAATGAAAATAATTAAAATCTGAAAAATAAATTTTCTTTATAGCTGCTCATTCTGCTTACGAGGAGCCTGTTTCGAGTAATAATCTTGTGTGTTGACAAAGCTTTATCTGTTTATAATTGTGGGGGTACTGTATGTGACGTGATGGAGAGGGGGGTGTCACGTGGGAATAGGCCACGCCCACTCAAGTGAGAGCACGCAGGGACCTCCAGACGGGAGGATTTCGAAATCCATCCACAGTATGCCCTCCTATGCCACGCCCCTTATCATTCACTTCCCTGTCAGTCATTTAGATGCCCCCACTGACAACAGCCTTATCCAAGCTGCTGAACTGTAAAGCTGAGAATTTGGCAGAGTACCTGAATAACCCGGAAGCTGTGAACAAGGCGAGTGCATACCTGCGAGGAAAGAAGCTCAAGACAACCTACTCGAACAAGGGCGGCACTACAAAGGAGGTCGAGTTTGGCAACTTCTCGCTAAAGTCTGCTTCGGAGACGTACGCCTTCGAGGGATTCCTTGGCAAGTGTCCTTTCTGCAAGCATTCCCTCACTTTGGAAAGTTCAGAGGTCAAAGTTCACCAGTACTTCTACATAAAGCACCGGATCCGCCTATTGTACCCTCAGCTGAAGTGCATCGTTGAGTACCACAGCAAAGGTCATTGCAAGTACTATCCGTTGGGTAAGCTTTAGGCTGCGATGAAAGCCCATAATCTCGCACGGTTTTAGAGTTGTTGGCCATAGAGGACAGTGCAGAGATAACAGGCGAAAAGCCAACAGACACCAACTACTTGGACTACCTCGGCTTCCGAAGTGTTTGGCAGCCAACCCCCGTCTATTGACCCGCACAGAGATGAAGCGTTCGAGACCGTCGCAGGAGTTCCCCGAGATTGAGTTCAACGTGAACACGATGGGTGTCACGGTGTACAGCCCTCGCCGCCTGAAGACCCCTCGGTTTGTGCCATGGTTCGCTCTTCATTTGTAGCTTTTCATAAAGAGTGACCGTAATCGATACTAATTTAGGAATGAGGGTTTTTCTTCAAAGTCGGTAAGCTTTCGCCTTTTTTGTCGGCTTTTCCATTTTAATTGGCATTTTTCATTTTCCGTAAATTGTTGCTAATTTTCTTAATCAATCAGAATGTAAAAATTAAGAAAGGATAGAATGCTTGAAGCTAAATTAATCAGAAGAAAATATTTTTAAATTCACGGGAATAAATGATGATTACAAAAATTTGTTTTCTGGGATTAAAAAGACAATTACCGTATTTACTAATAGAACCCCCCGGGTGTTCTATTTTTAACGGTAAAATTTCTTAATTTTAATGTAATACAAACTTATTTATGGGATGTTCGAGATCACTAAAATTCTCTTCAAATGAAATTAAAAAACGAAAAAATGCAAAAAATATATTTTCACTATTGCAATTGACAACTAAATAAGTAGTTAGTGCATACAATTCCACCGGATTACGGTAGCCTCCCATACCTATGGGAGGGGTGCACGGCCAACTGAGCGCCAGCCAGGTGAGCGCCGCCAAGTGAGCGCGGGCCAGGTGAGCGCCAAAATTTTCAGTACTGAAACCAAAACCTATTGCGCGACTTTTTTTTTTGCAAACCCAAACCTATTGCAGGGGGGTGCGCGACTTTTTTTTCTGCAAGCGAAAAAGTTGCCAAAACCCTTCCTTATTGTCTACGATGACCTCATGGGCGACATTGATGCGAAGTCGAACTTTCGCTCTGCCACCAAACCCAACACACTACCACTCTGCCACGAGACCACTTGCCAGAAAAAGGATAATTGTCCACTATATGCTGCAAAGATGATGACGTCACCACTGCGAGGGGTACGGTAGCCCAGGGAAAATTCGCAATAAAATAGCCGCAGGCTAGTGGACTCGAACTTTTGCTCTGCCACCAAACCCAACACACTACCACTCTGCCACGAAACCACTTGCCAAAAAAAGGATAATTATCAACTATATGCAGCAAAGATGATGACCTTACGACTGAGGACAAACATTTTCCCAGACGACGAAGAAAAGATTGTCTTTGTACCCAAAAATGGTTAAGAAGCAAATGGTCGGACAGCGGGTGTTGGACAACTACGAGTATCTGAAGTCCCTTGGGATAATTATAAACTATATGCAGCAAAGATGATGACGTCATCACTGCGAGGGGTACTGTAGTCCGGTGGAAAAACTTTGAAAATACGCAAAACAAGACAAAACGCCACAATATATACATAACGCCATAATTTATTGAGACGAAAACCTTTCGCATTAGATTCAAATTCAAAATTTGGCGGGAAAAGTGGCTTGGCGTCGTTTTTTTTTTGTTTCTATCCTTAATCCTACCCTTTTTTCAAAATCATTCTTATCTTCTTTCATTATTTATTAACATGAATATTTTCTGTTTCTGTCTTTTACAATGCTGTTTAGCCAAACCAACTATGAATTTCAACAATTTGACTACGCCAATTGATGAACAAACAATGATTGAAAGCCTGTCTTTGGATGAACCATCAAACGAGCTACGATCTGTTGAGGTTAACCTTTATTAATATCATCAAATAGAAATAATATTTTAGAAAATGGACGAAGAACTGAACAAAAAGGAGGAGCCGTTCACTCTCGCCGAATGTTGCACAGCATTTGATCTGGTTGCGGTTATGTTCGACTGCAAAATTCCGGTGCCGTACGAGGAGGAGCAGAAGCGTTACGTTTTCGAGCACCAGGACAAGCCGCGTTTCATCTACATCAGCGAAGAAGGAGACCAAATTGAGTTCAAGGGAATTGTCAAGCAGTTTGGATACGTCCTAAGCGTTGAGACTATCTACTTCGACAAAGAAAAGGGAATTGATGAATTCTATAACTTCCTCCGTAACAATGTCATGTGTTTCTTCAGTGTTGATTCATAAAGTGCTTTGAAATGTTCAATTATTTCGCGTACTGTTTACTGTACAAATATTTCATACTTTAATTTTCCTCAATCTTATTTTACGATTTTTATTGAAAAAAAATGACCGTCACATCCAACACCGAATTCCGACTCATCGAGTATGTGCCAATCCTCGAGGAGGTTGCTCGTGAATTTGGCTGTATTACGCCACTACCAAACCTTGGGTATGTTTCTTTCGTTTTACAACACTAACTCCAGCATACAGTAGCCATCGTGACTATCGTGTAAGCGGATGTATGATGATTCGCACGCTGACATCGTTGAATCGACTCTACATTTTCGATGCTGAAGACTGTATTGAGGTTAATGGAAAATATGTTTCATATTTTATTGCTATTTTAGGTGAAGGGTTTCTTAAGGCAAGAGGACGGCACGAGCCAAAAAGTGGTCAACGAATATTATGAAAAATATGATGGACTAAACGGATTTACTGAATTTCTTCGGAATTGGGCGTTTAACTTTTTCTGTTTACATGCCTTTGATGATGATGACGACACATCTGATGAAGACTAATTTCGTTAATATTTATTGTATGCTCTTGGTTACAAATCGATAAACAAACGCATCAGGGTTATTTGAACGATTTAAAATTTGCATAACATTTTCGAAACCCAATCCGACGGACATAAAATAAACGAAAGTAATTACATAGTGACCACAAACATTGGACAACACCGATTGAAACCGCGTCTTATTATAGTAAATGTTTTTAAAATTATCGGATAAATATTTTTTGATCAATCTGATAGGCATCTCTCCATATGAGTCAAAGAAGTAGGCAACAGCAGGAGACTGTGCCCATATCGCACACCATGAGTTCCCGGCATACCTGCAGGGTCCTGAATGGAAATACGATGAGCGAATGAAGCAAAAAATAAGCGTACCAGGTTAACAATCAGACTGCACGGAAATCTTGAACACCTTGGCAACCCATCTGCGGGATATGTGCCGCTGAAGTACCTTTTCGTCGCAGGATTCTCAAAGAGAAGTCTGTCGATGAATCTGTTGTCCATTACGAATTCTTCTCTCACGCAGGAATAAATAGGTGCCTACGGTTGCCGCCCCTGCCGCACCGAACAGATACACAAGACAGAAGAGAAAGTTCATTGGCGACTTCTCAATAACATCGGGGAAGCACATCACTATCCCGTCCCTCGGAGGCGTGTCCATCAGAATGTTTTCAGAGGAATAATTCTGACTCATACTGTGAGGTCACTAGTGATCGAACGGTTACGATCAATAAGAATGAGCCCGTCTGCCTCTCCGTACGCAATCAATGTAACTCCCTCGTTGGGTACTGCTTCAGTGAATCGGATGTTCACTGCAGTACAGCCCTCTTTGATCAGCTCAAATCCTGGCGAGTCCTCCTGCGCGTTGGTCATTTGGAAGACATAGAGGCAATAGGCAGTCTTGAACATGCTGTAGCTGATTCCGTTGCTCTCCGTTGTGCACGCCATGCCGAGGTGCTCTTGGGCATCGTGATATGCCCTTGCGTACCTGTTGTTCTTGTAGTCCAGGTTGTACGGTACTGGGGATATGTCCTGCCAGAGGCCGTAAGCTCAATGTCCCGCACCTGAATAATCTGATTCACAAGCAGTTGCCATTTGCCACTCACGTTGTGGTGATTAAAATAGAAGGGATTCTTCTGATTATGGCCAATGTAATTCTGATTGGACACCAGTCCAATGACAACTCTTCGTGGCACCTCCTCCGTGAATAGGTTGGCAGAGAAGTCATAGCGACCGCCAGTGACAAAGAGCGATTTCATGAACGACTTCCGGATACCGTATCTGGCGGGTTCAGTGTCCAACTTCCTGGCAATGTCAAGACTCAGCCCGTCCATCAAATCGACAGTCTTCACGATCAGCCTACAGTCGACAATTTCAAGCGTGTACTTGTCCTTATTCGCAGCGTCCTGGTGGACCATAAAGTCGTCCGACTGCAGTGCGAGCTCAATGTCAATCTCGACGTTGCTGATCATGTACAAGTCCTGGTTGAATATGTCGGCACTCAGCTTGCTTATCGTTTGGAAGCTCTTGCTCTCCTCCACCGCTTTTTTCCGTTTTTCGTTCACTTTTGTCGGATCACTGTCTCGAAAATAGCCCGCCACGCCAAAGTAGGCATCCTTTGCCGCCGCAGGGTAACTGAGCTCGGTGTCCAGGTACACCTTGTAGCTGTACAGCTGGTTGGAGTCGTACACCTCACGCTGGTTGATGTGCACCTTCAGATTGCGGATGAAAGTTGCACCGGGCATTTGTATAAGGCCAACAGCCGCGTTGGCTGGTACGTCAACTACCACTCCGTCTTCTGCGATTTTCTTGAGCTTGAATTCCGTGCACACAAACACTTTGCTGAGGTCTATGTAGCTGGTGATCGGATGAATCTGAACAAACACTGATAAGAGTTATACATTGCCCAATATTTGCCTTAAAATGGAAAGGCCTTGAGCTGATCGGGTTCAGCGTCAAGTACTCCCGATAGCTGGAGTTGGACACCGCACAGTTTGTTGGCGGCGTACTGAAGAAGTCCAATCCGCTATTGACCACCTCTGCACTCGCAGCATCAACTTTTTTATACAACATGAGGATTAATAATAGCCAAGGGAATCAAATCTTTTCTTTTTCAACAGAGCTCTCTGGGGAACAGTTTGTCCAACAATGTCTGTGGGTTTTAAAATGATCTCGGCTTTCGTCCCTCTCTTCCTCCTTCTTCTCCCTCTGCCCTTCTGTAGCGATGCGGACGCCTTGTCCAGCAAGGTTTTCATGCCTTCTCCTCCCTCTGCGAGTAGCGCTTCCTTTACGTCGCCGCCTTTGGCTGCCTCAGCAAGCACTCGCGCGCCCCGCTCAAGCCCCTCTTTGCCAACTTCAGCTGCTATGTTGGTTGCGTAGGGCTTCGCCTCAGCGATCATAGGGCGGAGATAACGCCAAAGGTTCCGCAGTACGGCTCCCACCCCCGCTCCCTTCTGCCGTGGAATTCCAAGGAAGTAGCCATAGCCACGCTGGAAGGTCGGAGCTCCCTCAAAGTACGAAATGCTTCCACCCTGCTGATGATAATTCTCCAACCGCAAGTTCGACCCGTTGAATATAACTCGGACCATTGTATCAGAAAGTTACGACTTTTTTAAACTGAAGAGTCAGCACAACTTGGCCAAATTCAAAAGGCACCTCTCTTAAACCAAAAAAAAAAGTAGGGAAAATATTTTGAAAATCACAACACTACCGTCCTGTGAGCGTACGAATCTCAACGTCCAGTACGTCCACCTCTCTAGCCACAATTTTGTGGAACAACGGTGACTGAAAGTCCTTCTCGACCACACTGCCCGACGTACCCTCGACCGCAATCACTTGGAGGAGATTGGCGAAGGAGTTGCCAAAAATCATGCTCTCGATTATTCCGCTGTTTAAGTAGATGCACAGGTGACTGACACCACCGGCCAAGTCAACAGCGTACTTGGCTTGGTCTTCGTTATGAATTTCTTGCTGCTGTTCGTAGCCCAACACGTAGGCCAGCTGATCCGTCAAAGTGATGTGTGATATTTTGTCGCTGAAAATCCTTAGCGTAAAACGTCCAAGCTCGTCCGCGAAATAGAATCGAAATCCCTTGACCAGCTCTATCAGCTCATTCTTCTCCTCTCTTGTCTTTAGCTCATAATTTTCGTCGAAAACTTCGCGCTCAAAGATTTCCCGGAATTCTGCGATGTTTTGTTGAATGTTTGCTGATGGGTTAAACTCCGGCGAGTCCCATGGAAGTTCCGGATGTCGCACAATGTACTTGTGCACAGCATTCACAAAGTGATAATCATCCTTCTCGTGCAGATAATGAACGTCGGGGGTCGGGTCCTTGCCGTGGACCAGTCGCATGTAGCCACCACGCCACGGCTTCAGCTCTTTTAGCAGCTCCAACTCTCGTTGCTTCAATTTGGCCAAACGGCCCTCCTCTGCCTCCATGGCGAGTTGTTCGTCTTCTTTTTCCTTCTTCTCTCTAGCCAAGCGTTCCTCCTCCTTTTTCACATTGGCCAAGCGTTCCTCCTCCGCCTTCTCCTTGGCGAGTCGTTCTTCTTCCTCCTTTGCCAACCGCTCCTTTTCTGACTTCTTCTCTTTGGCTACGCGGTCAGCCTCAGATTTCTTTGCCTTCTCTTGCTCCTTTTCTCGCTGCTTTTGCTGCTGTTCTTCTCGTTGCTTTCTCTGCTGCTCTTCTCTTTTTAACACAGTTTACCTTCTCTGCTTTCTCTGCTCTTCCTGCTGCTTTCTCTGCTGCTGCTCTTCTCGCTGCTGTCGCCGTTTATCCTCCTCCTCCCTCTCTTTTTTGTCTCGCTCATGCTTCAAGCGAAGTTGATCAAGTTTTGTGCGATTTTTCAACGGATTTAATGGTGCTTCTTCAGGCTCTTCCTCCTCAACGACTTCCATGTCAACAATCTCCCCCTCATCCGGGTACTGTATTGACCTTTTTCGGGTCAGGTGTCGTTCCATTTCCGCTATTATGCCGTGGTGTATTCCACGTTCGAGCTGCTGAGGCGAAAGGAAGCTGCCCCTTGGCACTCTGAACCGGAACTTGCGCCCATCGCGCAGGTGCACCACTACGTATTGCCTCTCCAGGGTCCCTACAGTCGCCCAGCTAAACTGTACAAGGGCAATGAGAACTGTGCAAACCCACTCACCTGTTGGGATATATTATGCCAGACATGCCCACCATCCATCCCGGCCCAACGGTGCCCATGCGAAGGTCCTCGTCATGCCACAGATTCCACAGCTTCGGTCCAGTGGCTGGTCCCAGATGCGCAATGCATTCCGTGCAGGTGACGTGCGCATAGCAGAAGTTCACCTTAAAAATAAATAATTATTTTCGTATGATTTGTCTCTTTTACCTGATGTTTGAAGCGCAGGAGTTCAGGGTCCGGCTTGAAGTCCGTCGTACATTCAAAGTCGAAGAAGATGATGCGCTTTTCGGTCTTCTTCTTTGGCCGGTACGGGATGTAGCATTCACGTGGAACGTGGAAGCCGAGGCAGACTTTGCAAAACTTCTGTCCGCACACGTGTGGCTTGTCTTTGTGCACCTAAAATCAAAAGGATTGTAGTTTTTTTTTTCCTCTAAAATTACCCGAGTTTGGTAGATTATTCCGCAGTCGACACACTTTTTCGAACTCTTGCAGATCGATTTTTCGATGGTTGTCACTTCAGTCCTGCTTTGCGTTCGTCGACATCTGTGACTTCAACCTCTGCGGGGTTGGACTTCTTTGCGTTGTTCACGTCCTCCAGCAGTTTTTCCCAGCGAGACTTTCGGCCCCTCTTCTTGAGCACAGGGTGTTCCTCTGCGTGAGATGACTGAGAGTCAACCAATATGACGTCATCATCACTATCTGATAAATGAGAAAAAATCCAAAATTTTTGTAAAATTTGTGAAAAATTTTACCCATTTTATGTTTTCTTTGATTGTTTTGTGCTTCTTCCACGTGGTTCGCTTCTATAAAATGCTTATATTTTGTGTTTTATTTTAAAATTTACTCTGGATTTCGTCCAAAAACTGCTCATTCTGCTTACGAGGAGCCATTTTCGAGGAATATTTTTGTGTGTTAAGATGAAAATGAGAAGGGAAAAGTGTGGGGGTACTGTATGTGACGTGATGGAGAGGGGGGTGTCACGTGGGAATAGGCCACGCCCACTCAAGTGAGAGCACGCAGGGACCTCCAGACGGGAGGATTTCGAAATCCATCCACAGTATGCCCTCCTATGCCACGCCCCTTATCATTCACTTCCCTGTCAGTCATTTAGATGCCCCCACTGACAACAGCCTTATCCAAGCTGCTGAACTGTAAAGCTGAGAATTTGGCAGAGTACCTGAATAACCCGGAAGCTGTGAACAAGGCGAGTGCATACCTGCGAGGAAAGAAGCTCAAGACAACCTACTCGAACAAGGGCGGCACTACAAAGGAGGTCGAGTTTGGCAACTTCTCGCTAAAGTCTGCTTCGGAGACGTACGCCTTCGAGGGATTCCTTGGCAAGTGTCCTTTCTGCAAGCATTCCCTCACTTTGGAAAGTTCAGAGGTCAAAGTTCACCAGTACTTCTACATAAAGCACCGGATCCGCCTATTGTACCCTCAGCTGAAGTGCATCGTTGAGTACCACAGCAAAGGTCATTGCAAGTACTATCCGTTGGGTAAGCTTTAGGCTGCGATGAAAGCCCATAATCTCGCACGGTTTTAGAGTTGTTGGCCATAGAGGACAGTGCAGAGATAACAGGCGAAAAGCCAACAGAGACCAACTACTTGGACTACCTCGGCTTCCGAAGTGTTTGGCAGCCAACCCCCGTCTATTGACCCGCACAGAGATGAAGCGTTCGAGACCGTCGCAGGAGTTCCCCGAGATTGAGTTCAACGTGAACACGATGGGTGTCACGGTGTACAGCCCTCGCCGCCTGAAGACCCCTCGGTTTGTGCCATGGGATCAGCCGGGTCGGTGTACACGCTGCAAGAGTGGGAACGTAGAGCTGGACTACATCATTCAGCCAGAGGGAGTGACCATCTTCTCTTCCCGGCTCAAGGATGACGGAGAGAACTTTCTGCCATTTGATGAGATCGGTAAGGGTTTGGACTACTGCGAAAAAGTAATCAGCAGCTTAAGTGGACTTTGGCGACAATGCCAAGTTTCGCGTCCAGTCACGTAACAAAATGTTCACCCTGCCACTGAGACACCCGGAAGTTTACCAGGCTGTACAAGTCGCAGCGGAAGCGAATGAACTGCTGGCAGAAGTTCCACCAATGGCTGAGAACAATGATGATGATAATGTTGACCCAAAGTGATAACTCTGTTTGTTGATAAGCCATTTTGTTATCATTCGTAATGGACTCCCCGAGAATAAATGAGCGTGAACTCAAATTTCCCATTCCCTCCGGGATTGTTGTCAGCGGGCCCTCCTCTTCGGGTAAGACGCAGTTGGTCCTTCGCCTGTTGGGGCATGCCCGCGAGATGTTTGATCCCCCGCCGAAAGTGATAGGTAAGCCCCCAAGGCCATGAGTAATGAGCAGTCCCCTTGGGTTTAGTTTGGGCTTACGGTGAGTACTCCTCGCAGATCCCCGAGCTCGAGAGGCAGGGCATAGTCCCGCACGCTGGTCCTCCCTCCGAAGAAATGCTGAAAAAGTTGCCAAAACCCTTCCTTATTGTCTACGATGACCTCATGGGCGACATTGATGCGAAGAAGTTGGCTGATCTGTACACCAAGAAGTCACACCACAACAACTTTTCGGTGATATTCCTCACCCAAAACCTGTTCGACAAGGCGATGAGAGTGCCAAGGTCCAATGCGCAGTACATCTTTCTGATGCGTGCGCCCAGCGATATGCTGAGCATTCGTAATTTGGCCAGCCAAATGTTTCCTCGCGAGCAAGGATTTCTGATGGACGCGTACAAGCAGGCTTGTGCCGATCCGTACGGGTATCTGTTGGTGACCCTACACGCAAACACAGACAACCTCTTACGACTGAGGACAAACATTTTCCCAGACGACGAAGAAAAGATTGTCTTTGTACCCAAAAATGGTTAAGAAGCAAATGGTCGGACAGCGGGTGTTGGACAACTACGAGTATCTGAAGTCCCTTGGGAGGACGACATCTCACAAGAAGAGGCGTCATTTGTTGAGCAGTGCAGGTTGTGAGGAGCTGCTGACTCTGGTGGAGATTTGCTTAAACCTACTTAACGGATCCTTCTGTTTGACGCGGAAACAGAAACAAAAATTGTTGCCTTTTGCTGACACCATTCGACGGTTGGCACGCGTGAGAAGTGAGCAGAGTGCGAGAAAGCTGATCTTACAACAACAACAACCACAGCAGGAGGGAGGTTCACTGTTTGCCCCTTTGTTGGCACCCATACTGTTAGAGGCAGCACGTTATCTGCTACGCAAAGATGGCCAATAAGCTCATTCTTCTGCCTTTTGAGCATTACCGAGGATTAGTTGCAGCGAGAGAGGGTGTCGGCGTTGCGAAAGGAGACGACGATGTGGCAGAGCAGACAAATTTGGGATTCGTCAAACGACAGCTGGAGACCGTGAAGAGGAAACGGACAGCGAATGTCAGCGAACGAAATGTACTGTACAACCAGCAGCTGAGGAGATATTTGAAGCTGAGAAAGGAGGTCAAGGACAGGCCCCTCAAGGTACAGCTAAGCAACGGTGCGCAACTGCTGAATAAGACGGTGGAAACGGGCGTACAGGTACGGCCTGGCCCCGACGAGCCGAAGGACAACTCCGTATTGATTACTAGCGAAGATGAAGAGATTGAAGTGCCTACGCCAATAAGTCAGACGCCGGGAAACAGCCGATCGCCCAGGACCAACAAGAAAGCGATCAAGCAGAAAGAAATGAACGAAAAGAAGGACCACCTCTTGGCCATCATTATGTCTGACCCGCAGAGATTTGGCGCTACGGACCGTGGGAAAATATTAAATCCAAAGACGGGGCGGGAGTTCATCGACTCGGACCTGGCCTGGTCGATTGAACGCTTGGTGGACCCTCGCCCGGAGAATGCCCCTTCACCAAGCGGAACCAAAGAGTTGATGAGGAAACTCGCACAGAATCCGCTCGCCAGTAGCCTACTTAATCGACTATTCGTTGGGTCTAGACAAGTCAAACAAACGGGTGGATTTGTTCCCTCTAAATGGACGAAAAAATAAACAAAATATACACCGACCCGGCCAATCCCGGTGGGTTTGCGGGTGCGAGTGCACTCTATGCAGCGGTCAAGAAGAAGCACCCAAAACTGAAGAGGACCGACTTTGATGACTTTTTGCAGCGGAACACCACCTACACGCTGTTTAAGCCAAAGAGGGAGAAGTTCCGACGCCTTCGCACAGTCCCCGGAGGGTTCATGACCGGTGAGTTTGTCCACGTTATTTTCACGTGATCGGCTCAGACGTTCAGGCGGACTTGGCAGACTTCCAAGCCCTTTCGCGAAAGAACAGCGGCTATCGGTACCTACTGTTGGCGGTGGATGTGTTGTCGCGGCGTATGTTCGGCTCACCCGTAAAGAGTAAGAGGCCGGCGGACGTTAAAAGGGCATTTGAGGAGGTGTTTGGCCAAATGCCAAAGCTTCCGGAAACACTGTACACGGACCGTGGGCTGGAGTTTGTGGCCAAGCCCATGAAGGAGTTCTTCGCTGAGAATGGCATTAAGAAGTATGAGACCAGCTCAAAGAAGAAGGCTGCCGTCGCAGAGAGAGCCATTCGTACGCTGAAGACTCGGCTGTACAAATATTTCTCTGCCAAAAACACCTCTGCGTGGGTGGATGTGTTGCCCAAGTTTTTGTCTGCAATTAACAATTCTGTGTGCCGCGCAACGGGACTTAGGCCAAACGAAATCAGTGACGTCAATGCGAGAGAGGTGTGGAAGAGGGTCTATGGCGAAGGACTTGTACCAGCGGAGAAGAGACCAAAGATCAAAGCGGGAGACTGTCAGAATCCCCGAGCCCAAGCACATATTCGAGAAGGGTACAGTGACTCCTCCATTTTTTCTGTATTTTTTTGTGTTTAAGGCTATATTCCCAACTATTCTGATCATGTGTACACCGTTGATGCGGCTCGCGCAACCAAACCCCAGCACTATTTGCTCAAGGACTATTATGGCACAAAATTAAAGAGAAAGTTTTATTTGCCAGAGCTAACAAAAGTACAAGTGGACGAAAACACAATGTATAGGATCGAGAAAAAATACAAAGAACGAATGAGGGATGGAAAAAAGGAAATATTGGTGAAATTTATCGGATTTCCGGAAAAATATTGGGTCACAGATGAGGATTTTGAAAAATAAAAGTACAAAATAAACAATTTATTCCTTCTTACAGAGACATTCATAGGGGTTGTGGGCCTTACAGTACTCCCATGAGCTATACCCAAAGGGGACAACCTTAAGTCCATGGTCCCGGAGCACCCCCTTATTCACGGTGGGATTGAACTGCTTGGTAATGGGCACCGTCAGAATGTCGCCCTGCTTCGTGATGCGGAAGTTCTTCGTTGGGTAGTCGAACCGCACATGGTTGCCGGGCGTGCCCCACTTCTCCAGCACCATTTCTTTCATCTTCTCAAAGTTGATGCGCGTGCAGGCGTTCGAGTCCAGCGTGATGCCTCGCAGCTTCAGCTTGTACTCGTCCTCGCCGGTTGCGTTGTTCCGAAGCCAAAGGGCGTAGGCCTTGGGTCCAGCTGAAAACGATTAGAAATTTATTCAAATTATTTTGGACAAAGTCCTTACCACAGATGAACTCGACGATGGTATGGCTGGGGTACTCGTCCGCGAGCTCCCCAAGTTGGTTGCCTCCCTTCAGCGGGTCCCCCAGTGCAGTCTTGAAGTCATAGAAGATACTGTCGGTGTCCTGAAAAAGGAATATTTTATTATGAATATTTTATTGTCACACTCTTACCATGTATAAAATGCGCGTGTCGTAGCGCTGAACCAGATTTTCCTGCCTGTAGACCAATTGCAGTGAGTTGAGCAAGTGCACACGGGCCGCTGCCGTAGTCCATAGGGCAATGGCGACGTTGCTGGTGTCGTGCTCCACCACGTGCTCATCCTTCGCCTTGTAGCACACCATCCAGAATTTCTCCGTCAGTTGGTCGATGCTGCTGATGTCGATTTTGACGTCGTTCAGAAGCTTGGCCAAATCAGCGTGGCAGTCGATGATTTCCGTCTTCGTCAGCCGATTGCGCAAGGCAAAGCGGCCCCACAGCGAGTTGAGGCACAGCTTCGAAAGGTACCGCATGCCGGGATTTGGCTTGATGTTGTTGGCGTCGAGCCGCACCGTACAGCCCTTCCATGGGTTGTCAATGTACTGCTGCTTTCGGCGTTCCCTCTCCTCCTCGTCAATGTCATCAACGGCACAATCAGCAGGGAATCCACTCGCTAAATGATTTATGTGCTATTATTCATAATCATTTCATGACAAAACTTTCTCAGTTGATAATTTATGTCAAAAGAATGGAAAAACTCGGCTAACTTTTGCTGAAATATTTGGCCAAGGATGGGAAAACGATCAAAACTTAAATTTGCAAAATGATCAAAATGAATTAAATTCGGAGGATTCAATTGGCAATGATCAGAACAACGAACAATTCAATGATCAGCAAAAATGTGAAATTGTTTATAAATTTGATGCAATAAAGAGAAGGAATTAAGAAAAGGGGAAAATATTCGTCAAAAATTCATAATAAAATTGAGCAAAAGATTGGCGTAAAATTGGGAATTAATCGACTGAAAATTTACAAATGGAAAAAAAGAATTTGGAATTTAATGAAAAGAATTATTATGAAAAGAAAAGGGGAATTTATTGAACGAATTGATGAGTTAAAAAGAATGCACAAAAAAGGAAACAGAAACAATTTGCGAAAGAATTGGGCATTGGCAAAAAAAACATTCATTAAATGGAAAAAGGAATTTGGCATCGAAATTGGCAAAAGTAAATTTAATTTAATTTTTCAAAATAATTAATTTAATTTTAAATTTTATTATTTCTTAGGTCCAATTCGATTCACCGATGAACAAAAAATGAGCAAAATGAATGATTATTATAAAAAGAAAAAAGGAAATCCTTCTTTAACTGACAAAGAAATTGCTGGCATTTTGAAAATCTCTCCACCCACCTAACGAGATGTCGGGCCGGAGTCGGGCGTGTTGTCGAAGAATGCCTTCATCGGTGGGTCCACTTCCAGCATTCGACCGAGCTGGCACTCCCACACGATCTCCACCTCGAAATCCCGCGCAATTTGCCGAATCCTCTTCTCATCCCTCGCTCGAATGGCACCGGCAGTCTCTCCACCGCCAACAATTGCGTCGTCTTCGGGGAAACAGTGCGGGCACGCGTGCCAATAACACCATTTTTTTCGGGACCGGGAACCGGGACAACCGGGAAATTTTAAAAAATTCAAAAAAATTTTTAAAAATTCAAATTTTAATTTATTTCAAGTGAAAATAATACAAAATTAAATTTTTATTTTGTTTTTTATTTAATAAACCCAAAAGTTAAAGCTAATAAATTAATGAAAATTTTCAAATCAAATTTACTTCAATTATCTGAAACAATTAATCATTTTTTGACTCAAATGATCGAATATTATTAGAAATTCAGATTTGTTTTTCACATCACTTTTTTCGGCGCGCTTTTTCAAAAAAATTTTTGGAGACCAGGAGGTCCCGGCGGTGCCGATAGGCGCCGCCGGGGGAAATTTTGAAAATTTGAGTGTAATTTGTTAACAGATTTTCAACAAAAAGGCAGGTTTTTGAAGAAAATTGCATATTTTTTTCAAGATTTTTTTTACCTGCTTTACAGTAGTCAGCAATGACTTCGCGCAGGTCAAAGGGCGTGTTGCGGTTCTCCTCGTACCACTGCTCCAACTTCTTGCGCTCCTCAGGGAAGTGCCCGCCAGGGTAGTAGTCCTCAAGCGGCGGAAGAGTGTCCAGCACAACACCATAATTTGCAGCCTTAATTATTGATTATTTTTGGTTTTATTTATTGATTTTTTTTTACTTTGTTGAACTTGTGCGGGAAGTACTTCTTGTTGTCCACTCCCTCTATTTCCAAGCCGAACGTCTTCACAAAGGAAGCCAGCTTGATGGGGATCAGTTTGTAACTGAAAAAATAATCGATTATTTTATATTATTTTAACACAGTTTACCTGTCCCGGAAGATTGTCGTTGTGATGGCTCCTCTTTTACGCGCCTTCATCTCCAGCAGGTGGTTTCCTTGGCGCACGAGCTCAGGGCGGACACCCATCCGCAACATCTCGCCGTAGATCAACACGTGATCATAACGTGACCCTTAAAAATCGATAAATTGATTATTTTACTTTGAAATTTGTTTACCTGCGTGGGCGTAGGCGTATGTCGTGACAGAGCGCGGCTTCTCTCCCTCCTCATCGTATCCGAGCATGTAGTTGTTTTCCGCGTCGTTGTCATCGCTTTCATCGTCTTCCGCTTCCATGTCGATGAAGGCAGCACCAGCAGCGTTACGGTTGTTGTTGTTGTTAGTTCGCTTCCGCTTGCGGCGCTTCTCCGCAGGGTCAAGGCCAAGGACATCAGCTTCAAAGTGCAGGAGCCACTTGGTGAAGGCCGTCAGGGGGTCGTCCACAACGTAGGCGGTCTCCACTTCGGTGTTGTAGAACTCGAACGGTGCCCATGCGAAGGTCCTCGTCATGCCACAGATTCCACAGCTTCGGTCCAGTGGCTGGTCCCAGATGCCCTTCGCAATGCATTCCGTGCAGGTGACGTGCGCATAGCAGAAGTTCACCTTAAAAATAAATAATTATTTTCGTATGATTTGTCTCTTTTACCTGATGTTTGAAGCGCAGGAGTTCAGGGTCCGGCTTGAAGTCCGTCGTACATTCAAAGTCGAAGAAGATGATGCGCTTTTCGGTCTTCTTCTTTGGCCGGTACGGGATGTAGCATTCACGTGGAACGTGGAAGCCGAGGCAGACTTTGCAAAACTTCTGTCCGCACACGTGTGGCTTGTCTTTGTGCACCTAAAATCAAAAGGATTGTAGTTTTTTTTATCCTCTAAAATTACCCGAGTTTGGTAGATTATTCCGCAGTCGACACACTTTTTCGAACTCTTGCAGATCGATTTTTCGATGGTTGTCACTTCAGTCCCGCGCTTGATTTTACATTGTGACAGTTTACAGTGGTGTTCGTAGCACTTTCGGCATTTGAATGTCTAAAATAATTCATTTAAAAAAATACAACGGATTCATTGCTTTACTTTTGAGCATCCCAGGCAGGTCTCGAAAAAATTATCGTTGGAGTCAATGCAGTTTCCCCTGAAGTCCGATCCAACACGCTGGCAGTTGTGACACTTCCATTTGCATTTAGAATTGTGCTGGTTTTGTTGGTTGTAAGGCATTTCACACTAAAAATATTAACCAAGGTGAAATGTTTACTTTTTTTTACAATTACTTACACCGAAACAGTAGTTCCTCGCACTAAATATTTTGCCAACAGATTTAACTGGGTCGAAGTGACCGGCCCCGCCGTCCTCTCCTTCGGTAAAAAGAACGCAGAGTTCCTTTTGGTAATTGGTTGCGTCCGATTTCCACAGCGGCTTCATTTTTCCGGACGTACCAAAGCAAAAAAGGCGAAAGAAGCCAGGATGGAACTGATCATAATAAGCCTTAAAATAAAACTAATTATATACTAAATATTTACCATACCTGAATTCTTTCTCCATATTCTTCAATGGAGTAGAATGGAAGGCTCAAATCAATTCCACATGCATGACACAGTGCTGTGACGTCAACCAGCTGACGTCTTTGGTCTCGTTTGTACTCAGAAAAACGCTGCTGAGGCAACACGTGTTTCATTCGCACAAATTCAAAAGCACGGAAAAGGCAAAAGTTGTCGTTGTTTGTCAGCTCAAACGTGACTCCATCGCAGATGTTGTACGGGATGTTGAAGTCGGGTCTTTTCCCTTTGCCAGCCAACTTCTTTCTCTGCTTTCCGCTTTCGATCGCCGTGATGTCGATGACGAAAGATTCTTCGCAGATTGAAGGCCGTTCCTTCGCCTTGTTGCTCTGGTCAACAATCTCAAAGCGGGTCAAAATCGTCTCAGCCATTGACCCATCGATCTTCTTGACGTTTTTGAAGTGTACGGCTATCTCGTAGTCAAGGTGTCGTGCCGTCAGAAGGAAGATGAAATGATTAGCAACGATGTTCATAGCTTCCGCTCCTTTCGCAGCGTAGGTGAGGCACATCAAGAATAGGCTCTTCAACACATGCTCCGGGTAATCAGAGTTCCATATGTAATCCAGCATAAAGCGACCCAAGAAACGATATGCTAAACGCCGAATTTATACAAAATTGTGAAAAGTGCGCAAACCTTTAAACCGTCCACTCTCAGCGTGAGCAGCATCCAAACAAATGAAATTCTCGCCGTTAAAACGGTTGGTCTCCAGACGTTCCTTGAGTTTGAACACATTCTCTTCCGATTTTTCATCACGCAACACCTATAAAGGTCAATCTATAGTTAATAGTGTTCAGAAGTTGATTAATTACCTCCGTCAGCGGCGGTGCATCTTCGAAAGGGTCTTCATATTCTCGCAAGGGCGTAAAAGGCCCATCGAGGATAGGAGGCATTTCGTCATCGGACGACATAATTCAATACAGTAGGAATAAATGGTTGCTGAAATAAGAATGATGGTAGGATTACGGTGGGGGTCAGAAAACAGAGAAAGGGGGCGTGGCCTAATCAGACGCGTACGCCAGGATTATCGATTAGATGAGAGAGTACATGAAAGAGAGAGAGTTAGGTCAGAGAAGCAGAGGAAAAGGGGCGTGGCCTATCAGACGCGTACGCCAACAATATCGATTAGGTGAAAGAGCACGCAGATAAGAGAGGTTAGAGATGCAGAGACAAGGGTGTGCAGAGAAGCAGAAAGTCAGAGACGCAGAGTGGCGTCCTTTTTTATCGATTGGCGAGAGAGCACGCAAAGAAGAGAGGTTAGAGATGCAGAGAGGAAATGAGTGGCGGCCATGGTTATCGATTGGTGAGATAGTACGCAGAGAGGAGAGGTTAGAGATGCATAGAGCGTAGTGAGCACATACAAAGGGTACATTGCGAAATAAAATTATGAGGACATATTGCAAAAAATGGGGCTGCCTTATAAAGGCATTGCGCATCAGGTTCTTTTATAATATTATTATCCTGATTGGGATTGCGCAGGGAAGGAAATTGATTTATTAATAACACCAATCTTGGCCTGATGAGCAGCACACCGCCACCCATGAAGCACAAGACAACAGGGCATCTGAAATGTCTAGAATCTTAGCAAGATAATATGAGAGACCTCAAGGCCTAAAACACAAATTGAAAATGCTGCCAGGATAAACGGAGTTCATTAATTAGACCTACCGCCCTGGTTAACAGCAAACGTGGAATAATTGTCAAAAGGTAACCAATCTTGGCCTGATGAGCAGCACACCGCCACCCATGAAGCACAAGACGACAGGGCACCTGAAATGTCTCTTGAGATTAGCAATGCATGTGGAACCACCTCAAGACCTAAAAAGCAAATTAATTTTTGTTGCCAGGATAAACAGAGTTCATTAACTAGAACTACCGCCCTGGTTAACAACAAAAAAAAACACAATTAAAAACAATATAGAAGCATGAAAAAATGAAGGAAAGTGTGTGACGCATCCTTTTATATGCGGCCCGTCCTCAAATATAGGTCAAGTGTTACTATTTATAGAATATACAAGCCATATTTGAATTTCCCGCCAATTTTTTGAATTTGAATTTCCCGCCATTTTTTAAATTTGAATTTAGTGCCAAAATGTTTTCGTTTCAATAAATTTAAGTGTATTATATCATCTTTGCAGCATATAGTGGACAATTATCCTTTTTCTGGCAACTGGTTGCGTGGCAGAGTGGTATTGTGTTTGGTTTGGTGGCAGAGCGAAAGTTCTGGTCTGCTAGTCTGCGACTTATTTATTGCGATTTTTCACCGGACTACCGTACCCCTCGCAGTGGTGACGTCATCATCTTTGCAGCATATAGTGGACAATTATCCTTTTTCTGGCAACTGGTCTCGTGGCAGAGTGGTAGTGTGTTGGATTGGTGGCAGAGCAAAAGTTCGAGTCCGCTTGCCTGCGGCTATTTTATTGCGATTTTCCACCGGACTAAATGGGCTGATCAGATCACCATGAAGGAGTGATCTGATCAACTTGGTGTTGCTACCTTTTTTGATCAGCATCCAAAGTTATTCTTACCTGAATTTTTTTGCATTGGTGGCAGAGCAAAAGTTCGAGTCCGCTTGCCTGCGGCTATTTTATTGCGATTTTCCACCGGACTACAGTACCCCTTGCAGTGGTGACGTCATCATCTTTGCAGCATATAGTGGACAATTATCCTTTTTCTGGCAACTGGTCTCGTGGCAGAGTGGTAGTGTGTTGGGTTTGGTGGCAGAGCGAAAGTTCGAGGCCACTAGTCTGCGGCAGAATTTTTCGAATAAAAAAAAGTCGCGCACCCCTGCAATAGGTTTAGGCTTGCAGAAAAAAAAGTCGCGCACCCCCCTGCAATAGGTTTGGGTTTGCAAAAAAAAAAAGTCGCGCAATAGGTTTTGGTTTCAGTACTGAAAATTTTGGCGCTCACCTGGCCCGCGCTCACTTGGCGGCGCTCACCTGGCTGGCGCTCAGTTGGCCGTGCACCCCTCCCATAGGTATGGGAGGCTACCGTAATCCGGTGGAATTGTATGCACTAACTACTTACCTTCACTGCAATGGCACAACCGCTGAAGAATTATGGACGCAAATTAATTTGAACAAAAATGCAAATTCTTTTTGAAATGCCGTGCGATATTCAAAACTTAAAAAAATTAAAATTATATTAATAATAAATTCAATTTTTGCCTTGTCAAAAACAAAATTGGGCCACATGAAGCAGCACTAAAATGTAACAAAATGCCCATAATTTGTTTACAATTCCATAAAAATATGGAATTGTGATCAATGTCAATTGATTCCAGTAATATAACAGCGAATATTGAAATGATAAAATTTTGCATAAATACCAGTTATTACTTTTCTCTGATACCTTTCAGCTTTTTGTTAAATTGTGCCGCGCTTGAATTTGACGGTACTGAAAAAAATGGCAAAAAAAAAAGATTTTTTGAGGGTTTCAAAACATTTCCGTAAAAAATCATGATAATATGTAAAAAAAATGAAAATATGTAAGAAAAAATATCAAAATATGTACAAAATTCCGAACTATGTAAATATGTATAAAAATCTCGGAATATGTAAAAATATGTAAATAAAAGTCCCGATTTTTGTTTGCAAAAACAAAAAAGGAAAGTATTTTTCCTACTAATTAGTGCATGGAAAACCCAGGAAACAAACAGAAATTTAAATTATTTTTTAAATTTATTGCATGGGCCCTAACCTGCACAATAATGTGAATTACAGTAACCATCAAAACAACAGTAAGAAAAAGTGACTGATTGAATTTCCTTATTAAAACGAAAATAAGTAAAAAGATTTTAAATCAAATTTTATACTTTAGCGGAAAAAGCACAACAAACAGTCGGTCAATAGCAATGAAAAGCATAATAAGGAGGGCACAGCCGGTGCTTATTAAAGGAACCACAGTAAAGCAAAGACCAATTTTAAATGACATAAAATACTGGCCTGAAAAAGCCGTAAAAATTGACAAAAAATTTCCACAAAAATTGATTATTTCAAAAAATGAATAAAATGCCAACAAAATATTCACAGAGCCACGAAAAGATCTGAAAGAAATTTTGTAATGAATTATTAGTTAAAAAATAATGTAAACTTTGTCCGAATTGTGATGAAAATTACTGAAAAATTTGCCAAAATTCCACTGATTGTCAAAAAAAACAAAAATATGCCATAACCAATCATTGTCCAGCAAGGATTTTGATTAGAACACGTCTTTATTAAAAAATTGTTTAGATTATCAAAAATATTTAAATAAAAGCACCTTCAATATTATCATTTCTTCGTTCTCGTTTATTTGCGTTTCATTCATTTTTCATTCTTAATTTATTTTAAATATATTTAATTTTTTTGATGCCAGAAGGAAGCGGTGTGGGGGAGAAAGTGGGATAAAGGACACTTAACTCCCTATAAAAGGGAAGCCCGTAGCTCAGTGGTTAGAGCACGGCACGGATTGCTGTGCTCGTAGGTTCTGTTCTTCTTTTTTTTGTCAGCTTTCGTTTAAAAGTGTCACGCACAAATGGTGGGGAAAATGGTAAATTTTTTTCTGACTTACAACAGAAAAGGTGGAGGAGCTGAGATTTATGAAAAAAAAATTTAATGAGAAGTATTCATGAGAAATTGAGATAAATTAAAGAAAAAAAATGGGAAAATGAACATAAATGTGAAGTGGCAAAACATTATGAGAAAAGAAAATTTAAAAAATAATTAATGATATTAAAAAAATAAACTACCTAAATACATTTTTTAAGATTCTTTGGGCATTTTTGGCTTTGCTATGTCAGGAATGGGCGCAAATACTCAAAAATTCAATTTTTTAAAATTACTTTTATTAAGCAAATTTCACTGTAAATTTTATTGGACATATCAAAAATACCAAAAAAAAAAAAATTCTAATTGACTTGGGCAATTGAGGTGTAAGGTACCCTCGAAATTTGCAAGGGCTCAAAAAATCCAGAATTACCGTATATGCTCTAATTATAGCCCAGTCTCTATTAATCCCGCAGTCTCCAATTATCCCCCAGTCTACGAGGTGTTTTGATTTTGAAAAATAATCCCTCTATCATAATCCCCAGTCTCTAATTATTACCCCTTTTCTGTGGAGGTTGAAAAATAATCCCCCATGGGCTATAATTAGAGCATATACGGTAATGAACATTCGACTTTGGTCCCTTACACCTTTTGCTGTTGCTGTTGATATTTTAACAGAATGGTCGCTTCAGCAACTCTCCTTCTAAAATGATTTTAGCAGTTTGTCTGTCCAACGCTTGTCGTTGCAACTCGGGCAGCGTGTAGTAATTTGGACAATGAGGCTCTAAAATTAATTGTTAAGATTATTGGTCCCACAAAAAAAAATGAATAAAAACCAAAAAAACACATTTTATGGGTTATTTGATGCGCTGAGCACGAATATTACATCCATTTCGACCAATTTTGAACCAGGACTCGAATTCGAACAAAAAGTCGATAATTCAAATTTTCGATTTCGCACTTTTATTTTAAAATTGATTAAAACTAACAGAAAATAAAGCACAGGCAATTTTAACAGCGAAAATGAGTCATCTATTCAGATTCGAACATACCTAGAAGTAAAATTCAAAAATGTAAAGGCTCAACTTTGTTCGAATTCTGGGCCGGGGTTCGAAATTGGTCGAATTGGCAATCTTATTCGTGACCTAATTTTTTGAAAACCTATGGAAAGGCTTAAATTTTATTATTTCTTACAAAAAATTTATTTTTAAATTGAAAATAATTTTAAAAATTATTCGAATCCGGGTTTGGGGTTCGAAAGGAAATCCTTCTTTAACTGACAAAGAAATTGCTGGCATTTTGATTTTTTTACCACAACCCTAACGAGATGGAAAAAGGAAAATAATTCTTCATTTTTTTCAATTCATATTGGTGATTAAAAAATGATTTATTTATATGATTTTTTCACCTTTTATCTGTTTGTTTGCCCAATGTTGAAACGGCCAAAATTTTGTTCAAAAGTGCAATTTAGAGTGCGCCGGGACCGGGAATTTTGGGCAAAACCGGGACCGGGACTTGCCGGGACCTGAGAAGCCGGGACCGGGACCTCGATTTTTTTCGGGACCGGGAACCGGGACCAACCGGGAAATTTTAAAAATTCAAAAAAATTTTTAAAAATTCAAATTTTAATTTATTTCAAGTGAAAATAATACAAAATTAAATTTTTATTTTGTTTTTTATTTAATAAAACCCAAAAGTTAAAGCTAATAAATTAATGAAAATTTTCAAATCAAATTTACTTCAATTATCTGAAACAATTAATCATTTTTTGACTCAAATGATCGAATATTATTAGAAATTCAGATTTGCTTTTCACATCACTTTTTTCGGCGCGCTTTTTCAAAAAAATTTTTGGAGACCAGGAGGTCCGGCGGTGCCGATAGGCGCCGCCGGGGGAAATTTTGAAAATTTGAGTGTAATTTGTTAACAGATTTTCAAACAAAAAGGCGAGGGCTGCTTTAATAGAAGGGGAGAGAGTTAAAATTTAATTTCAAAAATTTATTCTACTGATTGATGACGATCAGATTTAGTAGTGTGAGGAATCATAAATTGCATTATTTCTTTTTTTATGTAAAAGCCAATATTTTACCAATATTAATTTTTTAAAAAATAAATTCCCATTCCTCATTTTCATTTGAAATTGCAGCAAAAGCAAGTGAAATAAATTGAAATTAATTTAATTTTATGAGAAAATGAAATTTTGTTATTTCATTTCTGTGCTATTATTATGGATAATCAATTCAGCTGACAAAGCTTTATCCGTTGATAATTTGTGTGAAAAGAATGGAAAAACAGACCAAGTCTTGTTGAAATATTTGGCTAAGGATGGGAAATTATACAAAATTCAAATGGTCTAAATAATAAAAATGAATTAAATTTGGAAGATTCAAAGGACAATGATCAGAACAACGAACAATTCAGTGATCAACAAAAATATCAAATTATTCAGAAATTTTACACAGTCAAAGACAAAATGAAGAAAAGGGGAAAAATATTCTAAAAAGTTTGGAATAAAATTGAATTAAAAATTTCACAAAAATTGGGAATTTCTCGCAAGAACATTTATAAATGGAAAAAATTATTTGTGTTAAATTTAAAAAATAATAAAAATTATTATGAAATGAAAAGAAAGGAATTTATTGAACGAATTGATGAGTTTAAAAGAATGTACAAAAATGGAACACAGAAACAATTCGCGAAAGAATTGGGCATTGACAGAAAAACATTCATTAAATGGAAAAAGGAATTTGGCATCGAAATAAGTAAAAGTAAACTTTCAAATTTAAATTTAAATTTAATAATAATTATTTTATCATTTTTAGGATTTCATTCGAACGAAGAAAAAATCAGCAAAATGAAAGATTATTATAAAATGAAGAATAAAAATCCGTATTTCTCTAAAGAAAATTTATAAATGGAAAAAAGAATCTCTCCACAAACTCTTATTAGATAATGAAACTAACGCACGTGATAATTTGCAACTCATTCTCACTCCCCAGACCAGGGCTGACGAAAACTTTAAAAAATTTTCGTATACGAAAACGAAACGAAAAAGGGCATTCGATACGAAAAAATAACATAAAACGAAAAAATTGTCGCCAAAGTTTCTCTTGGCGACGAGAAGGCGGAGGATGGAAGCGGGAGAATTCCTTGGCGCAGTTTGGGGGAGCTCGGCTTCCTGGTGTTCAACCAGGACGGTACGCCGGTGGAATTGGACGAAGAGGAGGAAAATCAATGGGGAGGCGGCGTCCTTGATCACCCCGCAGCGCCGCCGCGGCGCGCACCGGAGGACGCAAAACGAAAGAAATGGCGCCGATGAGCCGGACGGATCCCACACTTCACCGGGAGAGCCAATCCCGACAGTCCATTTTGATTCATCCGACAGTGCCCTCACAATTTCCTCCTTCTTTATTTTGCCATTTCTTATTTTATTCACATTTCTTATTTTCTCTCTCTCTCTCTTTTCTTCGCCTACCGTATCCAATCGTCTCACTTCTCCGATTTGCAAATTGTTTATGCATTTCTTCGCCATTTTCCCAATCTGCCAATCCCCCATTTTTCGCTGGCCTTTGGCCGTCATTTATCCGAAAACATTTCTTTTATCCCAATTTTGCACATTTTTTCATTCCATTCATTCATTCATCCCCTCCCCATTTCTTCTGAATTACCATTTTGTTTATCCGATCGGCCTTTGGCCGACTCTTTCGCTGTCTTTTCTTTGAATTGTAATTCGACAACATTTATTCGGGGGCGTTTCCCCCGGTCTCCTCCCCCTCTCTTTGTCATTGCGTAACTTGGCCATTTTTATTTTCATTTCTTTCGCCAATTTGTTAGGGGGCTCCTCCCCCTGCTCTCTTCCGTCCTCATTTTTCATCTATGCATAATTCTATCTCATTTTCAACATTTGTTTTCCACTAATCACCACTGGGGAGTTGTCTCCCCCCAATTTCAAATTCCCGCACCACCTCGTTCGTTCGGTTTATTAGGATCAATAATTATGATTTTTAGAAATTATTATTTTTCAAAATTTGTTGACTATCAAATTATCGCATACAATAATCACTCACTTTTGTTTGCTTCAAAGGGTGGGAAAGGAAAAAAAAAGGGGAGCGAACTCCCTTCGGACGAACTCTTCTTAGCCCACGGACGGGCTCGCGCATCGATCGGTCACACGGGACTCCCTCACTTGGAGTGCCCAGCTCGCCTTAGCCCTCGCACGGGCTCAGCACGTTAAAACGGGACTCCTGCCTCCGGAGTGCCCAGCCGTCCCATTTTTCTCTCCCTTCCCCCTCCCCAACGTCCTCTCTCCCCCTCCGAGAGTCGGACCATCGGACATCGTCAGCGCAAGACGGGAGAAGCACGCTCCCGGCAGTTCAACTTGGTGATTAGCCAAGGAGTCCCGGCTTCTCCAAACTCTAAGTCGGTGGTGCCGTTATTCACATCACTCGGCGCCCTCGCCTGCGCCTTTTGCTGACAGTACTCAAGCCCAAGGGAGAGCCACCTCTCCCTTTGCCGGCCACTGCCAGCTTCACTCGTTCGGCGCCTCTGCCTGTGCCGACGATCGCAGCACTCAAGCCCAAGGGAGTCACCCCTCCCTCTGCCGGCCGCTGCCTTTCCTTAGGGAGTCCAATTTTTCCTTCGCAAATCTTTGTTTGCCTCCCCGACCCCTCCGCCTCACTCCCCTTGGGAAAGGGACCCGGACGGCATCGCGAATCGGAACGGCAATTTGAGGAGTGAGGCGGTGCCAGTGGAACGGGAGAAACTCCCGACCGAACAGAGGAAGGAGTTTTCGCCACAAAAATAAAATTTTGAAAACCGAACACGTAAACAAAACGAAAAAATTTTGGCAGACGAAAACGGAACACGAAAACGAATAAAATAACCGTTTTCGTACGAAACGAAACGAAAAAACCGAAAATTTCTTTGAACTCATTTGATTCACAATTAAGAAACAAACAACTTTAAAATTGTATCCTCAAACTGATCGAATGGAGATCTAGTAGGTGGAAAAGCAGATATGGCTCTTGTACAGAGATGTGTGATTGAAAATTTTTCAAAAAAAGAACATCAAGGCCAAAAAATAAGATTTTAGGGTCAAAAATAAGGAATTTTGCAAAATTACTTCAACTCAATTGTTTTTACAATTTATTCGATCAAAAATGCACAAAAAAAATTATATTTTCACCTCACATTATCCATTTTTAACAATTTTTTAATAAATTAAATGAAAAAAAAATCGGTAAAATAAAATGCTGGCATATGGAATCGAACACATAATAAACCCACAGCAAAAATGTGCAGTTTGCACCACTAAACTACAACAGTTCAATGAAATGCTTATTTTTTTACTTAAAAAAGTCATTCTTAAGGGTGAAAATATTTTCGTCTTTTTCGTCAAAATTTTATTGGACGAAAACGAAAACGAAAATTTAAAAATTTTAAACTCGAAAACGAAAACGAAACGAAAAATTTTTGACGGACGAAATAATTTGTGTGAAAAGCTAAAATTTAGGCCAATTTTTGATGAACTAAGTGATACTTGAAAACAGACACTTGCGGCGCCAGGTCAAAATGACATTTGCGGCGCCGACACTTGCGGCACCCCCATAATTAATGTTCAAAAATTAAATCTCTCAAACACCCTTTTGTTATTTGCCCGGTCAATAAGAAATTACTTTAATACAGTCATGGTCATATGTTTAGGAACACCTCTTTTTTTTGAATAAATTCTTTGAAAATATTGCTTCTCTGGATTGAAAGAAAAATAATCAATAATCTTTTTAATGCATTTTGTGCGACGTTTTCTGGGAAGAAAGAAGTTAGCTGGACGTTAAAGCAATTAAAGCGGCGGTTTTACGAGGCGGATTTGCCTCAGAACGCAATGGCCGAGTTGCCAAATGACTGGATTTCCACCCCTGGCTTAACATTTTGCCTATTTGTCTATTAAACGGAGGAATGCATAAAATAAAATGAAACTTTTTGGCTTGGGTCATTAATTCTTCGCCGCAAAAGTAGGCCCATTTTATAGAGCGCCACAAAATTTGCTACAATATTCAAAAAACCGCATATCTCTATGACTTATACCGGCTGAGGTATGGGCACTTCAATTTTGAAGTAGTGTAAAATGCACTATTTTCTTAAGAAATACAGTACTTTTTATAGGCACCGAAATAAAAGTCGACGTATCTCAGCGGGCCTAAATCGTAGACCCACTATTCCAAAGGCAATTCGGTAGCAAATTTTGTGCTCTATAAAATGGGCCTACTCAAAATTTCCAGAAAAATTTTCCCAACCCCCTAGAAATTTTTTTTGAAATTTACCCTCGTTCCCAGCCAAAATGGGCTGATCAGATCACCATGAAGGAGTGATCTGATCAACTTGGTGTTGCTACCTTTTTTGATCAGCATCCAAAGTTATGAGAAGGTTAAACAAATGGCAAACGAGAAATGTGTGGTACCAATGGATAGCCCAGAAAAAATGCTACAAAATGCATTAAAAAGATTATTGATTATTTTTCTTTCAATCCAGAGAAGCAATATTTTCAAAGAATTTATTCAAAAACGTTTTTAACCTTTAAAAAATATAATAAAAAACGAAAAATATGGGTTTGACTCAATTATTGAAAATACCAAAGTTAGGATAATAATAAATTTACCAAAATAATTTTTTAAATAAATGAAAGGACCAAAAAATTTAAAAAAAAAATTGGATTCAGACATGTAAAAATATATTTTTTCTATTTATTATTGATGATTTGAATAATTTTATAATATTATTTAAATAGCATAAAGTTTGTTATTTTCTAAAAATTTGGCCATTTGTTCATTCAGTTTGAAAATGAATAAAATTGCAAATTGGATAAATAAAATATGACAAATCTAAAATTTGATTATTAATCACAAATTAATTTAGATTTTTTTTCCTTCACTGCAATGGCACAACCGCTGAAGAATTATGAACGCAAATTAATTTGAACAAAAATGCAAATTCTTTTTGAAATGCCGTGCGATATTCAAAACTTAAAAAAATTAAAATTATATTAATAATAAATTCAATTTTTGCCTTGTCAAAAACAATTCAGACTTGGTGCCGACGATTCTCCTTTTCCATAATGTGAAGAATAATATAACTGAATTCCGTCAAATTGTGACAAATTTGCATTGTCAAGATGGCCAACAGCTACTTGGCTCGGTAAATGATTAGGTTTAACTGGAACTAAAGACTAATGAGTTCGGCACGGCAACAATTTACCGCATATGCTTTGCTAAAATGCGGTAAAATCTCAAAAGAAAAAAAATTGCTTAAAAGAAATATATTGAAAATGATAATTTTTAGATAAAATCAAATTAAAAAAACAATTGTATTTACCAAATTTAATCTAAATAGGTATGAGAGTTTGAATCGATGGCACAACTTAATGCCCAAACAATTCCTGGAACGAAACCCAAAATTTGAGTCGATTACTTCATTATTTCCTGGCTCTGAAATAGGCTTACGCAATGATTCCGAGTTTGCCGGTGTACGGTGCTTCTTCTTATTCATTTTGCCATCTCTTGGTTTTTGGCTTTTTTGTATGGCATTTTTGGGCGGCGATGATGGCACTTCTTCCAACGCCGGCATATTTTCATCGTCAATTTCCGCATAATTTGGTGTCGCCTCATTTAAGGTCGGTGAATTTGTCGCGAAATTGCAATATTTGTTGACCAACCAAATGGCCAAACAAGCACAACAAACAGTCGGTCAATAGCAATGAAAAGCATAATAAGGAGGGCACAGCCGGTGCTTATTAAAGGAACCACAGTAAAGCAAAGACCAATTTTAAATGACATAAAATACTGGCCTGAAAAAGCCGTAAAAATTGACAAAAAATTTCCACAAAAATTGATTATTTCAAAAAATGAATAAAATGCCAACAAAATATTCACAGAGCCACGAAAAGATCTGAAAGAAATTTTGTAATGAATTATTAGTTAAAAAATAATGTAAACTTTGTCCGAATTGTGATGAAAATTACTGAAAAATTTAACAAAATTCCACTGATTTTCGTGATTTTCATCAGTATGCCATAACCAATCATTGTCCAGCAAGGATTTTGATTAGAACACGTCTTTATTAAAAAATTGTTTAGATTATCAAAAATATTTAAATAAAAGCACCTTCAATATTATCATTTCTTCGTTCTCGTTTATTTGCGTTTCATTCATTGTAATTTAGGAAATGCTTTTACAAAAATTTAATTTTTTTATTTTTTGGAATTTAATATAATGAAGATTTACAGTGAAATAAATGGCTTAACTCAAACTAATCACTGAAATTTTAAATTTTAAAACATTGGCTCCTATTCGTGACATTGCAAAACAGAAATTTCTTCTTTTTTTTGTCAGTTTTCGTTTAAAAGTGTCACGCACAAATGGTGGGGAAAATGGTAAATTTTTTTCTGACTTACAACAGAAAAGGTGGAGGAGCTGAGATTTATGAAAAAAAAATTTAATGAGAAGTATTCATGAGAAATTGAGATAAATTAAAGAAAAAAAATGGGAAAATGAACATAAATGTGAAGTGGCAAAACATTATGAGAAAAGAAAATTTAAAAAATAATTAATGATATTAAAAAAATAAACTACCTAAATACATTTTTTAAGATTCTTTGGGCATTTTTGGCTTTGCTATGTCAGGAATGGGCGCAAATACTCAAAAATTCAATTTTTTAAAATTACTTTTATTAAGCAAATTTCACTGTAAATTTTTATTGGACATATCAAAAATACCAAAAAAAAAAAATTCTAATTGACTTGGGCAATTGAGGTGTAAGGTACCCTCGAAATTTGCAAGGGCTCAAAAAATCCAGAATTACCGTATATGCTCTAATTATAGCCCAGTCTCTATTAATCCCGCAGTCTCCAATTATCCCCCAGTCTACGAGGTGTTTTGATTTTGAAAAATAATCCCTCTATCATAATCCCCAGTCTCTAATTATCCCCCCTTTTCTGTGGAGGTTGAAAAATAATCCCCCATGGGCTATAATTAGAGCATATACGGTAATGAACATTCGACTTTGGTCCCTTACACCTTTTGCTGTTGCTGTTGATATTTTAACAGAATGGTCGCTTCAGCGACTCTCCTTCTAAAATGATTTTAGCAGTTTGTCTGTCCAACGCTTGTCGTTGCAACTCGGGCAGCGTGTAGTAATTTGGACAATGAGGCTCTAAAATTAATTGTTAAGATTATTGGTCCCACAAAAAAAACTCGAATTCGAACAAAAAGTCGATAATTCAAATTTTCGATTTCGCACTTTTATTTTAAAATTGATTAAAACTAACAGAAAATAAAGCACAGGCAATTTTAACAGCGAAAATGAGTCATCTATTCAGATTCGAACATACCTAGAAGTAAAATTCAAAAATGTAAATTTTCAACTTTGTTCGAATTCTGGGCCGGGGTTCGAAATTGGTCGAAATGGGTATCTTATTCGTGACCAGCAATCTTGAAAACCTATGGAAAGGCTTTTATTTACATGATTTTTAGAAAAAATTTATTTTTAAATAAAAAATAATTTTAAAAATTATTCGAATCCGGGTTTGGGGTTCGAAACAAAGTCAGGTACTTTTCCGTTTTGTGGCCAAATTTTGAATTTTTTTTTTTAAATCAACAGCGGGCACGTAGAATTGCTAAAGCTACGCGCCAAAATTATTTCGAAGGCATATATGCCACAATTAGTGTTAAGATTTCTTCGAATGATGGGTCTGCGCTAGAGACCGGCGCGGGAGGGGATCCCAAGCGGGATTTTGCGGGTTCCCAGTCCGCAATCCTGCATTTTTTGGAAAATGCGGGATTAATCCCGCTGGATCTCGGAAATTTTTCGAATTTTCTAAAATGCAGCAATCCCGCGCGGGATCCCGCAAATTTTAAATGCGGGATTTGCGGGATTAATCCCATGGGATCCCGTCCCGCAAAAAATTTTGGATTCCAATCACGCAGCGGGATCCGCAAATTTGAAATTTCCGGTCTCTAGTCTGCGCCACAGGGTTTTGACATATTCGCGCAGGAATTCGCACAAATACGAGTCAAGTTCTATTGCCAAATTAATAATCATTTTTAATTAAAACAATTAATTAGGCCTTTCTTCTGTTGATTTTACAAATAATAATAACATTATTTATTTCCATTAAAAATCTTTTGTTTATTTTAACTTATTTATTTTATATACAATAGTGTCCAATTTTCCGGTGTCTAATTTACCGGGAGCCAATGGAGGGGCTTGATTTTTCAAACCCCTTCGAGGGCTGCTTTAATAGAAGGGGAGAGAGTAAAAATTTAATTTCAAAAATTTATTCTACTGATTGATGACGATCAGATTTAGTAGTGAAATAATTAATTGTTGTCATTTATTTCTTTTTTTATGTAAAAGCCAATATTTTACCAATATTAATTTTTTTAAAAATAAATTCCCATTCCTCATTTTCATTTGAAATTACAGCAAAAGCAAGTGAAATAAATTGAAATTAATTTAATTTTATGAGAAAATGAAATTTTGTTATTTCATTTCTGTGCTATTATTATGGATAATCAATTCAGCTGACAAAGCTTTATCCGTTGATAATTTGTGTGAAAAGAATGGAAAAACAGACCAAGTCTTGTTGAAATATTTGGCCAAGGATGGGAAATTATACAAAATTCAAATGGTCTAAATAATAAAAATGAATTAAATTTGGAAGATTCAAATGACAATGATCAGAACAACGAACAATTCAGTGATCAACAAAAATATCAAATTATTCAGAAATTTTACACAGTCAAAGACAAAATGAAGAAAAGGGGTAAATATTCTAAAAAGTTTGGAATAAAATTGAATTAAAAATTTCACAAAAATTGGGAATTTCTCGCAAGAACATTTATAAATGGAAAAAATTATTTGTGTTAAATTTAAAAAATAATAAAAATTATTATAAAAAGAAAAAACAGGAATTTCTTGAAAGAATTGATGAGTTTAAAAGAATGTACAAAAATGGAACACAGAAACAATTCGCGAAAGATTAAAATTTTTTGAGAAAAACATTCATTAAATGGAAAAAGGAATTTATTGCATTTTTGCTATGAAATTTTGGAAAAAGGCCAAAATAGGTGTTAACACTCGAAAAAATGCCAAAATAGATGCCATTGACCAACGAAGAAAAAATGAGCAAAATGAAAGATTATTATAAAATGAAGAATAAAAATCCGTATTTAAGTGACAGACAAATTGCTGCATTCTCATCATAACTAAGCCGCAAAAAAATAGTTAAAACCCTAAAAATCCCATCTCTAATGATTAGGTATATGTGTTTTTTGGGCCAATGCACTCCATCGTCATGATAAACCGTTGCTTCCTTAAAAATTGTTTAGTTTTTTGGAAAAACAATTTAATTCCAATTTTCTTATGCAATTATTTTTAATGGAAATTTAATTTTTTTTTTTTTTTGTTGAAAATGCTCTTCCTTCCGCGTTTTCCCTGCTTAAACTCTTTGCCAAAGGGACTCACTCGGCTCCCGTCTCTTCTTCAATAGAATATTTAGTTACTCCGGCTGATGAGAGTGAACTGCTCGAATTCCGCAGATGCTGAGCCAATTCAAGGAACTCTACAATGATATTTATTTAATATCAGTAGGGATGCGATTTTTTGGCACAAAAATCGCGAAATAGGCACCTAAAATACAGAAAAAATCGCAAAATAGGCTAATAAATTTTTTTACAATATTAACGCTTTTCAGGTAAAAACACGTAAAAAATTGATAAAAACATTTAATTTTGGTATTTTTCAATTGTAAATGAAAAATAATATTTTAAATTTTTTTTCGAATAATGACAAATTTTTAAACCAGAAAACTTTACCGAGAAAAAAAATAATTAGGGAACAATTTTTTAAAAATTTTTGAAAATTCTTAGGGGTTATTTTTCAAAAATTAGGGGTGTATTTTTCGTTTTTTTGTTAAGAATTTTTCCGAAAATCTTGAAAAAGGCGCTAAAAATGGCGAAATAGGCACAAAAATAGGCAAATAGGCATTAGGCACAAAAACCCAGAAATAGGCAAAAATAGGCATTATAAAAGTCATCGTAGACCGCCCCAAACCAAGCGGAAAACGCGTTTTTTGTGCTTATCTGCGCGTATCAAGTGCGCAAAAATTTTAGCATTTGCCTAAAAAAAGAATCCCTAGTAATTATACTCAGACTATGTCCAGACATTTGCGCCTATGCCAAAAAATTCAGATTTAAATTTATGTTTTTTCAATCTTAAATGTCTTTGCAGCTTTAATTTATGTAATCTCGTTCGTTCGGTTTATTAGGATCAATAATTATGATTTTTAGAAATTATTATTTTTCAAAAATTTGTTGACTATCAAATTATCGCATACAATCACTCACTTTCAATCGATTATTTAAAGCTTTTTAGTCCATCTGGGATTGAAAAAATGTAAGTTTGAACCCGATTTGGACATAAGCGCAAATGTTTGGGGCGGCGCAAATGGTCCGATGCGCAAATGTGGGATAACCATTAATTAAATATTTTATCATTTTTAGGAGTTTATTCGAATAAAGAGAAAATCAGCAAAATGAAAGATTATTATAAAATGAAGAATAAAAATCCGTATTTAAGTGATGGACTGTTCCCACGAGAGATTGGATGACGATGATGATGAAGATGGATGGCATTTTTGAGAGGGATTTTCGCCGGGGTTTTCAGCGGGATTTCAAGTGCCAAGATAATGAGAGGGTGCTGGGCGGGGGAGAGTATCGAAAATTAATGAAATTTGGAGGCCGGGGAAAATTGGGGTTTGCAAAATTGGATTCAAAAACTGAGACTTTTTACTGACGAAATATGTGAATTCCAGGACTCGTGGTCAGAGATTTTTTTAAATTTGATTTTAGCTCACTTTATTTATTTTATCATTCAAATGATTTTGAAAATCTCATTCGCAATTCTAAACAGATGGAAAAAACAAAATTTTTTATAAATTTTCTTAATTTTGCTATTAGACCATGAATTATTGTGCTTTATTTGTTTTTTGCCTTTTATCGGTGGCTTTTCCATTTTTAAATTTCCATTTTTTTAATTTTGTAAATTGTTAAAAAATTTTCTTAGTCATAAAAAACATGTTAATTATATAACAATGGACCTTAAGTAAATTAATCGCAATTAAATATATTAAAATTTCGAGTGAAAAAATTTCAAACTTTTAATGATATAAAAATTTGTTTTTAATTCTAAAATTTATTTTATTTTTTTTAATCCTTCCAGTGCCTAAAAATTCATAAGGGCTTCTTGCGCTTCCATATTTGTAAAAGATTAATTAATTAGTCAATAGATAATTACGAAAATAATTATAAAAATTAGATAGGTACTTCGTTAGGACAAAAGGGAAAATTAAGTTATTTTGAGTTCATTTGTTGAGCATGGTGGAGACTTTGTTGGCGGCGGCGGGGGGCTCAAATGGAGGGACATGTTTTTCAAAACCCCTCCGAGGGCAGCTTTAATAGAAGGGGAGAGAGTAAAATTTAATTTCTAAAATTTATTCTACTGATTGATGACGATCAGATTTAGTAGTGAAATGAAAATTGCTATAATTTGCTTTTTCCTTTTTTATTTAAAATCAATATATAAATATTAAAAAAAAAATAAATTAATAATTTTCCATTCCTCATTTTCATTTTAAATTACAGCAAATGCAAGTGAAATTTATTATTTAAAAAATAGAAATTAATATCATTTTATGAGAAAAGGAAATTTTGTTCTTTCATTTCTGTGCCATTATTGTGGATCAATTCAGCTGACAAAGCTTTATCCGTTGATAATTTGTGTGAAAAGCTAAAATTTAGGCCAATTTTTGATGAACTAAGTGATACTTGAAAACAGACACTTGCGGCGCCAGGTCAAAATGACATTTGCGGCGCCGATACTTGCGGCACCCCCATAATTAATGTTCAAAAATTAAATCTCTCAAACACCCTTTTGTTTTCATTATGGTCAATAAGAATTCTTTTCAAAAGCAATAACGAACAATTGAATGAATTATTTTCTTCTTTTTAAAAATATTTTTCAGCGGTGCTTTTAGAATCTTTTGAATTTTGCCGAGTTCATAAATTTTAAGGCTGGGCAGCGACGGGATATTATAAGAAAGAAGTTAGCTGGACGTTAAAGCAATTAAAGCGGCGGTTTTACGAGGCGGATTTGCCTCAGAACGCAATGGCCGAGTTGCCAAATGACTGGATTTCCACCCCTGGCTTAACATTTTGCCTATTTGTCTATTAAACGGAGGAATGCATAAAATAAAATAAAACTTTTTGGCTTGGGGTCATTAATTCTGCGCCGCAAATGTGACGCCGCAAATGACGGCGCCGCAAGTGTCTGCGCCGCAAGTGTCACGCCGCAAATGACGGCGCCGCAAGTGTCATCGCCGCAAGTGTCTGCGCCGCAAGTGTCACGCCGCAAATGACGGCGCCGCAAGTGTCGCTTTGACTGGGCGCCGCAAATGTCTGACAAAAAATTGCGTGCGCCGCAAATGTCTGTGCCGCAAATGTCAGCGCCGCAAATGTCGGCCAATCCCCATTGGACGCCGGGATTTCTCCCTGGAAATGCAAAGGGTCGAAAAAAAATAAAAAAATAAGATAAACTTTAAAAAATCGATTTGATAAAAAAAATTATTAAAGTTTTTCATAAAAAAAAGGTTTCATTTGTCGCACATGAGGAGAACGAGAAGTAGAAGGTATGCAAATATTTCCTAGGAGAAGGTTAAACAAATGGGTCTTTTGAATTTTTGAGGTTTTCTAGCAAAAAATTCATTTGGCTTCAGGGGCTCTAAAAACTCAAAAAAATTAACGCAACTCCATTATACGAACAGCCATTGTACGAACTACCATTTACATGTTCGTTTTTAACCTTTAAAAAATATAATAAAAAACGAAAAATATGGGTTTCACGGCGGAGCCTGTCGAAAAACCAACGCCAGGCCGAACTCTGATGTTCCGAATTTGCTTTATTCCATATTTTTTTTGTATGTTTATTTTTTTTTGAAAATTACTCATCCATTTTATGGGTTTTATGACCAGCATGGGAAAAATGAAAATCGTGTAAAATAGTTAATAAATTTAAAATTATTGGGAATTTCAGGAAAAACCGAACAAATACTGTATGGTCATTGGATCAAAATAACTATACATTTTTCTATCCTTGAATAAGCCATTCATTTTCCATTGCTTCTTCAGTCGGAAAATGAATCACTATAGAAGTGGTTTTCTGTAGAAAATTAAAAATAAACTTTTATTTTTTAATTAAATAGAAAAACATACGTTCTCTGGAGAAAATGTAGGGGCCTGCAAAAAAAATAAATAAAAATTATGAAAATTTTTGGAATTGTCTGTACTAATTTATTTTTTACTAATAAATTCAGACTTGGTGCCGACGATTCTCCTTTTCCATAATGTGAAGAATAATATAACTGATCTCGGTCAAATTGTGACAAATTTGCATTGTCAAGATGGCCAACAGCTACTTGGCTCGGTAAATGATTAGGTTTAACTGGAACTAAAGACTAATGAGTTCGGCACGGCAACAATTTACCGCATATGCTTTGCTAAAATGCGGTAAAATCACAAAAGAAAAAAAATTGCTTAAAAGAAATATATTGAAAATGATAATTTTTAGATAAAATCAAATTAAAAAAACAATTGTATTTACCAAATTTAATCTAAATAGGTATGAGAGTTTGAATCGATGGCACAACTTAATGCCCAAACAATTCCTGGAACGAAACCCAAAATTTGAGTCGATTACTTCATTATTCCCTGGCTCTGAAATAGGCTTACGCAATGATTCCGAGTTTGCCGGTGTACGGTGCTTCTTCTTATTCATTTTGCCATCTCTTGGTTTTTGTTCTTTTTGTATGGCATTTTTGCGCGGCGATGATGAAACTTCTTCCAACGCCGGCATATTTTCATCGTCAATTTCGGCATAATTTGGTGTCGCCGATAAAGAAATTGCTGGATTTTTAAAAATCTCATCAGCAACTCTAAAAAGATGGAACAAATTGATGCTAAGGTATAATGATGATTTATTTTGTGCTCTATCAATTTCATGCGTTTCAAAGAATTTATCAGCCAACAATGTAATAAAATAAATTTCATGTTATTATTTTGGTTTTTATAATTTTATAATGGGTTGGTACTCTATTTGCTATCTCTTTTTTGCATTTAGGCCATCTCTTATAATAAAATTTGAATAATAAATAAGCTTTGCACTTCTAACGATTAAATTTTATTTATTTGTAAAGCACAACTCTGTGATGCCAAAACGAAGCGTAGAATGGGAGAAATTGAGATTAAGGCATATAAGCCTAGAAAGTTTTTTAAAATTTAATTAAGTTTCAAGAAATTTATGACTAAAAATGTTCAAAAAAAACATGGTTTTTTGGGTTTCTCAGGTCATAACTTTTAATTTCCATAAAACAATTTCTTTTTGCTGTTGTCCCCGTCCCATTGGCTTGTCCCTTCACTTTTGTCTATTTAATAGTGATGCTCGAGAGTATCGGTCTCGACTCGAGAAAAGTCCCGTGCTTTTTTGGTCTCGGTCTCGATTTTGTAGACTCGAGACCGAGATTTTTTTACGCCCCTAATTAATGTTGTCATTTTTTGACTAAATCTGTTAACAAAGTGCACGAAAAAACAAAATTTCCCCGACGGCGCCTATCGGCACCGCCGGAGCTCCAAAATTCCCTTTTTTTGTAAATGACTTAAAAACCGCGAAAAACACTAATGAATTGGCATTTTGTTCAGAAAATTCTGAAATTTAATAGCTCAGTAGGGTCTAACGACTGAGTCCCCGGGTACTGGGTATATGTAATTCCGACGCCAAAAAAACCCGTAATCTGAATTCCTAGCTCAATAATTTTTCAGAAATCGTAATTCCAAGGAAAAATTTTTTTGAAATCGGAATTTCTAATTTAGTAAAAGAGCAGGAAAAAAGTTTAAAATATTTTCAACTTCACCAATAGATGAAATGGAATCGTTGATTTTTATATGCAATTTGCTTAACAAATTAATCATCCTTTTGTCAGGCGGATTAATTGATTTGATATTTGCCAATTCCTTCTCAAAAGATGGCATTATTAATGAGTTCGGATTTTCGAATTTTTTGGTGCCTAAATAATATTAATAAAAAAAATAATAATAATAATAATAATAAAGCCATTTTTTGCTGTTTTGGCACTCTTCTGGTCAACATTCCTTCCATTCCCACGGGCTGGTTGGTCGCAATTTAAATTCACTTTCGGAGAATTAGTTATCTTAATTTTAAATATTTTCTTATATTTTAAAATTGGGAAATGCAACAATTTAGAAAATGTTTATATTTAAATGTAAATTTAAACCCTTCGAAAAAAATTAATTTTCTGATTACCTGGGTATGGTCACCATTGCACAATACCGCTTCGATCTTACTGTAATCGATCACCGTCGCCTGGTCTCCGTCGTACAGAATTGATCCAATAAGATTATAGTGATCAAACACATCTCGCACAAACAGCTTGATCACGTCGTCATTCGTAGGCTTTTTCAACGAAGTTTTGCTTGACAAACTCATAGCTCTTCCATGCTTGGCCTCATCAGAAGAGAGTTTTATTTTGGTTTTGGCATTCCCGAATGGAAGTGTTACCAACGAAAAGCATAATGCTAACAAAATGGAAAATTCCATTTCGTAATCTCTAAGGTTGAGATTTTATATAATAAAAAGTGCAATTATGTAAGAAGTTACAAAAAATGATTACAGAAGACAATTTTTAAGAAAAAACGTGAAATCGGCTCAATAGTTTTTTGGGGTTTTTAAATGTTTATAAACATTTCTTTAAGTTCTCCTGAAATAGGTAATAAAGATTAAATATTTGCCAAAAGCGTAATAATGATAAATATAATTTTTGAATAAAATTATTGCACATAAAATAATAAATGATAGAAATGACACGAAACAATTCAATAATTTGCATATAATGTGGATGACGCACAAAAGCAGGGAAGACAATGCCAGCAGAGAATCAGAGAGCTGCCTGGCTTGGCCAGCAGGGTGGCTTTTGGGTCGTTGCCTCAAAACCATAAAAAATAATCTTTTGTTCAAAATAAGAAAGCAAATCCGTCTTTGAGTGATAAGGAAATTTCTGAATTTTTAAAAATCACTCAACGCACCCTAATAACATGGAAACAAAAAAGAATAAACAACGGAATTTAAGTGACAGAAATTGCTGCATTTTTGAAAATCTCTCCACAAACTCTTATTAGATGGAAAAAAAGAAAAAAATTAGTAAATATTGCATATATTTCTAATTATTTTATGCTAATTCCATTTTTTTATTTGTCTAATTTTTTCCTTAAAAAATTGTTTAGTTTTTTGAAAATTCAATTAGCAAAAAGTATTGGTAAAACGTGGAAAAAAGGAAATGATAAAATTTTAAAATTTAGGTGATTATACATAATACTAATTTTTTACATTGAGTTTATCCAAATAAAGGTTAATATTTCGAGTTTTTAAATCTAAAAAAACTTAAATGCACTTAAATTCTCTTAAAAAAAAATCAAATTTCAAGACTAATCCTTTTGAAATTTTGACCAATGAAAATTTTTCGGAATTTTTCAAATTTTCAATTTTTATAGAGTCCAATTTTCGAATTTTCGTGAAAAGGCCCCAATAATTGCATTATTATTGAGAATAAAAAAGATAAATGCCGTATATACAAGCTTAATAACCATAAAAACATTTTGAATAATTTAGTGCGCCGAAGTTACAAAAGTATCAATAATAGAAATATTTAAATTTAATTATTGTTTTAATTTTACTTAATAATAATAAAGCATTACTTAGCTTAAACTTAGTCAAACTAATGAAACTCATTGTTAAGCGATAGCTCTAAATATCCCCCTCAATCTTATTTAATTTTAAAAAATCTAGCAAAAATTTATAAAAAGTTATAACAGAAAAAAAATCCATAGACTCATTAATTTTGTCCCATAATTTTCTTAAAACTCAATAAAACCCTATCATTTTTGTATATCCATAAACGTACGCGCTTTTTGCGACAGCCATTTCATCCGGTGCGTATGCATACGAATAGTTAATAAGAAACTCAAAATTAAAAGGCAAGTTAATGTTCTTCACACTTCTTATTAATGAGCTGCTGAACGGGAAATTGATGATTAGTAGAGATGGGATTTTTAGGTGCTAAAAACCCCCCAAAAATGTCAAAATAGGTGCGAAAATAGGTGTTAAAAATTGAAAAAATCCAGTGTTTTTATGCACAAAAATCCAAAAGTGACTAATTTTTTTTATCAATTTCGCCCGCACAATTGCAACTGGTCAAGAAAATAAATAAATCAATTTTGCAGACGAATTTTTGAGAAAATTTTTCATTTCTTAGGGGAATATTTTCTGAAATTTTGGTCAATTTTTAGGGGTATATTTTTAAAATTTTTTGGGATCGATTAATAGGGGTGTATTTTTCGTTTTTATTGCATTTTTGCTATGAAATTTCTGGAAAAAGGCCAAAATAGGTGTTAACACTCGAAAAATGCCAAAATAGATGCCATTGACCGAAAATCCAGTTTTTGGTAATTTTAGGTGCTAAAAAGTCGCTCTAAATCGAAAATTGTTTGGAGAAAATGCTATTTTTGGGCTTCTCTCATCATAACTAAGCCGCAAAAAAAAAATAGTTAAAAACCTAAAAATCCCATCTCTAATGATTAGGTACAGTATGTGTTTTTTGGGCCAATGCACTCCATCGTCATGATAAACCGTTGCTAACCTAATAATGGAAAAAAACATGCTATTTGGTTTCTTTAATTTTCAACTTTCTTCCCATGCTGCAAATGAGCAGGCGACAATTACATGGCATAGCCTTGGGCATTACCGGCAGTGATGCGCTGCAGAAAAAAGCTTTTTTTGCATTAGCAGTAGATCTTAATTGAAAATTTGATTAGGAACAAATTTATTTAATTTTTAATTATTTTTATGATTCATAGGAGTTTTTTGCACCCCATATTTGTAAAAGATCAATTAATTAATAGATTATTTCTTGAATACTAGAAGGAATTATGTAGCTACTTCATCCCTCCTTGTGCTTAATGAATGGGATGAGGGTAGTGTAAAAAAAACGATAAATTTATTCTTCTGATTGATGACGATCAAATTTTGTGGGGTGAAATGATAATTGTCATTTCTTTTTTCTTTTTGTTATGAAGAAACCAATATTTTACCAATAATAGGAAATAAATAATTTCCCAATCCTCACTCATTCATTTGAAACAATAAAGAAGGTAAATTTATTATTTAAAAAATAGAAATTAATTCTTTTTTGAGAAAATGAAATTTTATTGTTTCATTTCTGTGCTATTTTTATGGATAATCAGTTCAACTGACAAAGCTTTATCTGTTTATAATTCGTGTGAAAAGAAAACAAAAATTCAGCCGATTTTTGCTGAAATATTTGGCCAAGGATGGGAAATTGACCAAAACTCAAATTGGCAAAATGATGAAAATGAATTAAATTCGGAGGATTCAATTGGCAATGATCAGAACAACGACCAATTCAATGATCAGCAAAAATATGAAAGCATTTGTAAATTCCACGCAATAAAAGAAGGAATTAAGAAAAGAGGAAAATATTCGGCAAAAGGCCGTGGTAAAATTGAGCAAAAAATAGCAGAAAAATTGGGACTTTCACGAATGAAAATTTACAAATGGAAAAAACAATTAGGATTAAGCAGAAAAAATGAAAGAAGCCAAAAGAATTATTATGAAAAGAAAAAGAGGGAATTTGTTGAACGAATTGACGAGTTTAAAAGAATGTCAAAAAGAGGAAAACAGAAGCAATTTGCGAAAGAGTTGGGCATTGGCAAAACAACATTAAGCACTTGGAAAAGGGAATTTGGCATAAAATTGAGCAAAAGTAAAATATAATTTAATTTTATTAATTAAATATTTTATCATTTTTAGGAGTTTATTCGAATAAAGAGAAAATCAGCAAAATGAAAGATTATTATAAAATGAAGAATAAAAATCCGTATTTAAGTGACAGACAAATTGCTACATTTTTGAAAATCTCTCCGTCCACCCTAAATAAATGGAAAATTGAAAAAAATTAGTAAAAATCATATATTTCTAATTATTGTATGTTATATCCCTCCATTTTTATTCGTATGACTTTTAAAAAATTGTTAAAAAACATTCAATTAACACTTTTCTCATGCAATTACTTTCATAAATTATAAATTTATATATTTTTGAGTCTTTCTATTTTATCATAAAAATCCTTTTTTGATTGAATGATTCAATTAAAATAACAAAAAAAAAACAAAAATTAACAAAAAATAAAAGCCCATATATTTTGAAAAGAATGTAATTATTAAATTAAACTATTAGATTTATATACGAAAAAATTTTTTAAATAAAATTCCCTTTTAATTTTTTTTTAATTTGGTTATTTAAATGATCTTTCCTAATTAATTGGTAAAACATGGAGAAAAGAAATGACAAAATCTTGAAATTTAATTTATTACAATATTTATATTTTTTACTTACATTGAGTTACTCCAAATACAGGGTTAATATTTCGAATTATAATTTTTTAACAAAAAATCAAAAGACACTTAAATTCTCTTGAAGAACAAAATTTTGAAAATTCCAAATTTCAATATTTTTGTGAAAATGCCGCCAATAATTGCATTTAGACACCAAAGCAAACCATAAAAAATTCTTGCAAAAAGTGAAATCCATATAAAATTTCTTAACAAAATTGCATTAAAATACTCAAAAATTTCGCCGGCGGCACCTATCGGCACCGCCGGACCCCCATTTTACCATATTTTCTAAAATTTTGTGTCTTTTAATTTTTAAGATTCGGATCCCCTAAGAAATAATTTTTTTTTCCATCAATACTTGGAAATGTTATCTTACAATTCCAAATTGGAAAGATATATTTGTCATAAAAATTGCCCCATTTTCCCATGGGTTTGCGTCTTTAAGAGATAATTAATCCCACTTTCCTTCTTTACGAGATAATTAATCTCTGCTGGTTGGCATACAAATGGCATTCATTCATTTGGTACCAAAATAGAAGGTGCCGAAATGACACCGACCCCTCCACCCCCCACCGTTCACCTCCCTCCCCCCCCCCCAATTCTACTGATAAGGAAAATGCTCAAAAAAACAAATTTTTTTTGAAGGGGCCAATGACCACTAATTTTCAAAATTATTCAGCGACCAAGGAAAATATGAACGCGTATCATTTCCATTATCATTGTTATTATTCAAACACTTTATTTCGCCATCTTCTCTCTATCTAACCTTCTTTCTCTCCACTATTTCGCCATCCTCTCTGCCTCTCTCTCTCTCTCTAACCTTCTTTCTCTCCACTATTTCGCCATCCTCTCTCTATCTAACCTTCTTCTCTCCACTATTTCGCCATCCTCTCTCTCTATCTAACCTTCTTTCTCTCCACTATTTCGCCATCCTCTCTCTCTCTCTCTCTCTAACCTTCTTTCTCTCCACTATTTCGCCATCCTCTCTCTATCTAACCTTCTTTCTCTCCACTATTTCGCCATCCTCTCTCTCTCTCTCTCTCTAACCTTCTTTCTCTCCACCTCTTTCTCTTCTTCTTATCCCTTTCCCTTTTCCATCTTTCTTTCCCTCCTCTCTCTCATCTCTTCCCATCCCTCCCTGTCATTCCTTTTCCCACCTCTCTCGAGTCTCTGGAAATTTTTGGTCTCGGACAACACTAGCACCTGCAACGAATTATAACAAAATTGTTGGATTAGCCGAAAGTCATATTTTTCATTTATTTTTTAGCTTTTACACTTTAATTTTTGCCAGTGGTTTCATACTTCATTTCTAAGAATTTGAAAATGAAGACAAAATGAAACAAAAATAATTTCTTCATTAATTAGATGACAAAAAATTGCGTGCAAATGGGAAAAATCAGTTTTGAACCATGGTTCGTTGTGATGGGTTTTAATTATTCTCTCTCGCTCTCCTCCCTCACTTTCTTTCTCTCGCTACACACTTTCTCCTCCCTTTGCTTCCATTCTCTTTTTTTCCAATTGTGGCCGCATAAAACCGTAAAATAAAATTTGCTTTTCTCCCACGGATTCATTTTGTTGTATTTTTGGTCAATATTCAATAACCGATCATCAAAATTAAAATTCTTTGGTAAGCAAATGAATCGGAATTTTATTATTGGACTGCTGGCCTGATGTTTATTATTCCTTTGTGGTGGTGATTTTATATGCATTTTTTTTAAATTAGGAGTAATTTAACACGATGGTAATTAATCGAATTAAATGGGGGACTGAAAAACGAACGAACGAACGACGCCCCGAAGCAAAAAGCATCAAAGTTCCGCCCAATTATCTAAATTGTAAAAGGGAAAAAATCAATTTTACGAGATGTTTAGTACTGCCGAGGTGATTAACGTGATTAATTCAATAGAATAGAGTAATTTATGACCCTACTAAGGCATCATCGAAATTTGAGCAGGGAAACAATTAGCGGCTAATTGTTTCTTTAAAACTTTGAAAATTAGCCACTAAAAAACCCAACAATAGCTCTACAATAGTACCCTAAATATGTTTTTCTTATTCGACAAAATTCCACATTTTAATTTATTTTCTAATTTTATTTTTAAAAAGAATTCGAAATTGTTCCCCCTTTTTTTCGCTTTGGCCATTGGCATTCCGTTTGTCGTGCTGTACTGCTCGCTGTTGCTGTGGCCATTGCCACCAACTTCAAACATTTTTCTTCCCCGTTTTTCATCCTCATTATCAGGGCTGTCAAAAATATGCACGAAAAATTGCCAAAATATGCTGTTTTTGAAATTGCAAATCAAAAATCTCTCAAGATTTTCGGCAGTGAAGCTCACTGTTGACCCATTCGCGCATCCATTCAGATTTGGATTTAATTTTAGGCATAACCAAAATTTTTCCAAAAGAGATATTCAAATCGGAAAATATTTGACGAAAAATGGAAAATATGCATGAAATATGCAGAAAAACCCAAAATATGCATAAAAACCCAACACACCATTTTTTTGCGGCGGTTTTTCCAAAAGACTTGGGTAACCGGGTGTCCGGCAGCGCCGATAGGCGCTGCCGAAAAATTTTTTGTGATTAAAATGCTTTTGTTAACAGATTTTGTCCAAAAAATGATCAAAAAATTGTTGCTTTTTTTGAAATATTAAGCGAAATTTTTTGGAAAATGGTGAAGCTTGGTCTGGGGGGGGGGGTGTACCAGCAAGGAAAATCTAAAATTTAAAAAAAGTAACTTTTAAATTTAAATTAAATATTTTATTTTATCCTTTTAAGATGTTCATTCGAAAGAACAAAAAATGAGCAAAATGATTGATTATTATAAATTGAAGAAAGCAAATCCGTCGTTCTGTGATAAAGAAATTGCTGGATTTTTAAAAATCTCATCAGCAACTCTAAAAAGATGGAACAAATTGATGCTAAGGTATAATGATGATTTATTTTGTGCTCTATCAATTTCATGCTTTTCAAAGAATTTATCAGCCAAAAATGTAATAAAATAAATTTCATGTTATTATTTTGGTTTTTATAATTTTATAATGGGTTGGTACTCTATTTGCTATCTCTTTTTTGCATTTAGGCCATCTCTTATAATAAAATTTGAATAATAAATAAGCTTTGCACTTCTAACGATTAAATTTTATTTATTTGTAAAGCACAACTCTGTGATGCCAAAACGAAGCGTAGAATGGGAGAAATTGAGATTAAGGCATATAAGCCTAGAAAGTTTTTTAAAATTTAATTAAGTTTCAAGAAATTTATGACTAAAAATGTTCAAAAAAAAAAACATGGTTTTTGGGTTTCTCAGGTCATAACTTTTAATTTCCATAAAACAATTTCTTTTTGCTGTTGTCCCCGTCCCATTGGCTTGTCCCTTCACTTTTGTCTATTTAATAGTGATGCTCGAGAGTATCGGTCTCGACTCGAGAAAAGTCCCGTGCTTTTTTGGTCTCGGTCTCGATTTTGTAGACTCGAGACCGAGATTTTTTTACGCCCCTAATTAATGTTGTCATTTTTTGACTAAATCTGCTAACAAAGTGCACGAAAAAACAAAATTTCCCCGACGGCGCCTATCGGCACCGCCGGAGCTCCAAAATTCCCTTTTTTTGTAAATGACTTAAAAACCGCGAAAAACACTAATGAATTTTTTGTTTTGTGCATTTTTCGATTGATAAATATGGTGCCTAATTGAATCAAAATTTAAAAATCAAAAATTTTTTAAGAGATTTTAACCAACTAAGAACCTCGAAAGCGCTTTTTTTTTTTTGCAATAACAGCAGACCTTAAAGCGAAAGTTTTATGAGGAAAAAATGGGTAAAAGATTGAATCATGGACCTTTTTAAGATTCTGAAGGGCTTCTTGAGCTTCTATCTTTGTAAAAGATAAATTAGTTAATTTAGGTAATTACTAATTTAATTAGAAAAAGGCAGTTCGTTAGATATAATAAAATAAAATGGAAAATTAAATTATTTTGAGTGCAAAAAATTTTTGATCGGGGGAGGGTGAAATTGGGCTCAAATAAAGTGGGGCGGCTCTATTTTCCAAACCATTCGAAGGTGCTTTAATGGAAGGGGTAATTTTTGAAATTTATTCTACCGATTTATTACTATTAGATTTAGTGGTGAAAAGATAAATGTTGTCATTTCCTTTTCCGTTTTTATGCAAAAACCAATATTTTACCAATATTAATCTTAAAAAACAAATAAATAATTTCACATCCCTCACTCATTCATTAAAAATGAAAAATGAAGATAAATTTATTATTTAAATAATAGAAATAATTTCCTTTTTTTGAGAAAAAATGAATTTCTGTTCGTTCATTTCTGTGCTATTATTAGGGATAATCAATTCAGCTGACAAGGCTTTATCAGTTGATAATTTATGTTGTCAATGGCCGTTACTGCTCCATGGACTTGGCATCCATGCAGGTGGTGGGTGATGCACAAGCCTGACCCCAAATTGGAGGGGCTAATTAATGGCCCCAATTAGGCCCTAATGGCCACTTTGGACCAATCGACGGCCCGGCAAAAAAGGATTGTCAAAAATGTGAAAGCATTTGTAAATTCCACGCAATAAAAGAAGGAATTAAGAAAAAGGGGAGGAAATATTCGACAAAAATTTGGAATAAAATCGAACAAAAAATTGCGAAAAAATTGGGAATTTGTCGACAGAAAATTTATAAATGGAAAAAAGAATTAAAATTAAATAAAAATAAAAGAAACTTAAAGCATTATTATGAAAAGAAAAAGCAGGAATTTGTTGAACGAATTGATGAATTTAAAAGAATGTCAAAATATGGAAAAGAGAAACAATTTGCGAAAGCATTGGGCATTGGAGAAGAAACATTCAGAAAATGGAAAAAGGAATTTGGCATTGAAATTGGCAAAAGTTTCGTCGCCAAGGGGAATTTTTAAATATTTTTATTTTAATTTTTTAAGGATATTCGAATGAAGAGAAAACCAGCAAAATTAATGATTATTTGAAAATGAAGAAAGCAAATCCGTCTTTGAGTGATAAGGAAATTTCTGAATTTTTAAAAATCACTCGACGCACCCTAATAACATGGAAACAAAAAAGAATAAACAACGGAATTTAAGTGACAGAGAAATTGCTGCATTTTTGAAAATCTCTCCACAAACTCTTATTAGATGGAAAAAAGAAAAAAATTAGTAAATATTGCATATATTTCTAATTATTTTATGCTAATTCCATTTTTTTATTTGTCTAATTTTTTCCTTAAAAATTGTTTAGTTTTTTGAAAATTCAATTAGCAAAAAGTATTGGTAAAACGTGGAAAAAAGGAAATGATAAAATTTTAAAATTTAGGTGATTATACATAATACTAATTTTTTACATTGAGTTTATCCAAATAAAGGTTAATATTTCGAGTTTTTAAATCTAAAAAAACTTAAATGCACTTAAATTCTCTTAAAACAAAAAAAAATCAAATTTCAAGACTAATCCTTTTGAAATTTTGACCAATGAAAATTTTTCGGAATTTTTCAAATTTTCAATTTTTATAGAGTCCAATTTTCGAATTTTCGTGAAAAGGCCCCAATAATTGCATTATTATTGAGAATAAAAAAGATAAATGCCGTATATACAAGCTTAATAACCATAAAAACATTTTGAATAATTTAGTGCGCCGAAGTTACAAAAGTATCAATAATAGAAATATTTAAATTTAATTATTGTTTTAATTTTACTTAATAATAATAAAGCATTACTTAGCTTAAACTTAGTCAAACTAATGAAACTCATTGTTAAGCGATAGCTCTAAATATCCCCTCAATCTTATTTAATTTTAAAAAATCTAGCAAAAATTTATAAAAAGTTATAACAGAAAAAAAATCCATAGACTCATTAATTTTGTCCATAATTTTCTTAAAACTCAATAAAACCCTATCATTTTTGTATATCCATAAACGTATAAAACATTTAATTCCTTTTTTTAAGAAACAACCAAGTTTAATTTTCATTTTTTCGAAATTTTAAAAAAATTATAATATAATAGAGGATACGTAGGACTACTACCTTTTCATACAATGTTTCATTAATTTGCGTAAGTTTAAGCTAAGTTATGCTTTATTATTATAATAATTAAATTTAAATATTTCTATTATTGATAGTTTTGTAACTTCGTCACAGCGCCTCTATAAAAAGATTGCAACAGGCAAAAACCAGAAAAAAACCCCTAAGCTTTAATTACTCTTAATGACTCCGCTTGGTTTTATTTTATTTTTCTGAATAAGTGAACAACTCCCTTTTTTAATTATGCTTTAAATTCCCATAAAATGTCTCCCGGGCAACAAAAATGGAAAATTTTGTTCCTCCAATAACAATTTAATTGCCCTAATTTACTCGTAAATTTGCTGCAATTTCTCGTTCAAATTCCACTAATTTTTGTTCTTTGTGCTGTAATTTATTGAATTGGTTGCAATTCTTGGAGTGTTTAAAGTTGAAGAATTTTTTTATTCTTTCATTAAAATCTCTATGAAATATGTTCAATTTGGTGGAGTAAAATTATTCAAGAATTTATATAATTGCCTGAATTCCAGGAATTAGAAATATATTATTTAAAAAAAAAGCATTTTTGAAAAATTATTACGAAATGGATTATTTGTCAATAAAAAAGAGCAGGACCCTAAGAAAAATTTGTCGTTCCTTTGCTCATTAATGCTATAATAGTTGAATATTGTTATTTAAATTGTATAAATTAGCCAAATTCCCATTTTTAAATCATTTTTGGCATGAAAATTCCGGTTTTATAAAGAATTTTCGGCCCCGAAAAATCAAAGATAAAAAAAAATGGAATTGGAATTTGCATTGTTTAACTTTTAAATAGGTTTGTTCTGCTGGCCTTCTTTAAAATTTTGTTAGCGAATTTTTCTCTTGAAAAAATCCCATCCACTAATGTTATTTTTGAATTAAACCACCTCTTTTACAGCGGCCCCCCCCCCTCGGTGCGAAGGGGTCCCCCATTTTGGGACCTTTGCGGGCGAAGGAGGGCCCCCTATTTTTTGTATGAAGAAAATTTTCTAGATTTTTTTCATTAAATTTATAAAAAAAAAAATTGTATGAAAATTTTAAGAAAATTTTTTTAGATTTTTCCCCTTATTTTTCAGTTGGAAATTGACAATTTTGTGGGGTGTCGGCTTCCTGTTCCGCTACCTGTTCCTGCTCCCAATGCGTCTGGTGGTGTTCAGTGTTTCACTGCTCACTGTTGTGCTGGGCACCGCCGTTGTCGGACTGTTCCCCAACAGTCGGCTGAAGCGATGGCTCAACGAAAAACTGATGCTGGTGGGTGGAAATTTTGGAAATTTTTTTAAACGATTTTCCCAACATTTTGGCGCTGATTTCAAAAAAACAAACAAAAAGAATGCACAAAATTTACATAAATTTTGGCTGGGTGCCGCCCCTCTTCCACCCGAAGTAAAAAATTTTCAATGCAAATAGATGCTTTTTTTTTAAAATTTTGTACCAATTTTCTTAGCAAGTTAAAATTTGCAAAAAAAGAATTCACCGGCGGCGTTTAACGGTACCACCGGACGACTTAAGATTTGGTTGCGAAATAGCGAAAAAAATATGCAATTTTTGCTTCGACGAAAACTTTTTTCTATAATTCGACCCCTTAAATCCATCAAAAATCATTTATTTTTTTATTAATTGTAAGGGAAAAACCTCAAATCTTTTTTTTCTTTTAACTGCTTCACAATATTTTCTCCTCTTTAGTGTTACACATTTCCCTACTCTTTATTGTTTACCAATAAAAAGACAAACTGGCTCTGTCAAGTATGTGCTCCGTTGGCCCAGTGGCAAGGCGTCTGTCTAGTAAACAGAAGATCGCTGGTTCGATTCCAGCACGGAGCATGCCGTCTTTTTTTCGAATTTCTTTATCCTTTCCGGTAGTTACAAATCCATATCATTTTAAATGCTTTTATTTTTATTTAAAAATTGCTGTAAAATTCTTTCTTAAAATATTTTATGAAAAAATTTTCTAATATTTTATGAAAAAATTTTCTAACATTTTTTCATTGTAAAATTTCTAAGTTAGCAAAAATTAAAAAAAAAAATTTCGGTGAAAACGAGCTGCTCTCTTGATTTTCTGCTATATATTTATTCTTTATGTTTTTATTACTACTGTCCTTTTTGTGAGACTAATTTAATTTTAATATATTTTTTATAAATTCTCAGACCAAGCTTTTTTTCTTTAAAAAATAAACTCCAAAAAAAAAGTTTTTAATTTTTGGTTTTTTACGCTATTATTGGGGTTCCTTTTATTTTAAATTTTCAATTTATTTTTGGGTTCGGCGGTGATGACAGGCGCGGCCGAGATATTTAGGCACAATTGTTAAATGGTTTCACCAAAAAAGACCAATGTTAATTGTTAATCCGCGTTTTAAAAAGCAAAGAAAATTCTAATTATTATTTTTATAATTAAATTTTGAATTTTTCCAAATATTTACAATATTAAAAGTAAAATATTTTTTTCAAATAAAATTTTTACTTTCTCCCAAACTCCCAATAATAATTTTTCTTTCAGACCATAATACCCCATTGTTACCAGTGCATAAAAATTTCGTATTTCGTGCCAAAATACGAAACTATCAACATCCCTGGCACACACAAAAGGGATGTGAGTCGACGCCCTCAAAATTTCGGCAACCGGAATTATTTGAATTACGAGCCCAAAAATTTCGGAAATCAAAACCAGCAATTTTCTAAAATTTTGTGTCTTTTAATTTTTAAGATTCGGATCCCCTAAGAAATAATTTTTTTTTCCATCAATACTTGGAAATGTTATCTTACAATTCCAAATTGGAAAGATATATTTGTCATAAAAATTGCCCCATTTTCCCATGGGTTTGCGTCTTTAAGAGATAATTAATCCCACTTTCCTTCTTTACGAGATAATTAATCTCTGCTGGTTGGCATACAAATGGCATTCATTCATTTGGTACCAAAATAGAAGGTGCCGAAATGACACCGACCCCTCCACCCCCCACCGTTCACCTCTGTCCCCCCCCCCCAATTCTACTGATAAGGAAAAGAAATTTATTAGCGTTTTCTATTATGATGAATTACTCATTTTTTGAAAAATTTTCCAAAAAATTGCTATAAAAATCTTTAAAAAAATTTTTTGGCCCGAACAACAAAAAGCTGTTGCACCTCCCGAAATTTATTTTTGTTTTTTCTGGTTACGGGACTGGTCCCTGCTGGGGAGCTTTACAAAACGTCGCCAGCCAGAACATCGCCGGGGCATAACGTCGCCACAATTATCAACAATTTTTAGTTACCTAGCCTGATCCGAAAAAATTCTCAAAAAATTCAACAAAAAATTTTTTTAAGAAAATTATATGAAAAAAATTTTTTTTCAAGTTTTTCGTTGTTTTTTTTCTGGAAAATCAGCATTTTTGTCTCTTTCATCCCATTTTTTTTGTACATCAAATCTTGATACCCTCCCCCCCCCCCCTGTCAAGACTGTTTGACTCCACCCAAGACCCCGACCAAGCTGCCGGTGCTCATCTTTCCCGAGGGCACATGCATCAACAACACGTCGGTGATGATGCCCTGTCATTCCTTTTCCCACCTCCCTCTCCCTCCCGTCCCGCTTTTTCTCTATGGGAATTTTTCAATTTCCTTTCCCCTCCCTGTCCCTCCTTATTTTATATCCTTCTCTCTATCTCTCTTCCCTCTCTATCCGTCCTAAATTCTTTTCTCCTTCGCTCCCCTCCTCTCTTTTCCCCCTCTCTCCTCAACACTCTTTCTCTTCCTTCCCCTTCCTCTCCCTGCTCTCTATGTCCTCGGCTCTCTCTTTTTTAGACCTCTCTTTCTTCAATTTTCTCTCTCTATATCTCTCTCTTTCTCTCTCTCTCTCGCTCTCCTCCCTCACTTTCTTTCTCTCGCTACACACTTTCTCCTCCCTTTGCTTCCATTCTCTTTTTTTCCAATTGTGGCCGCATAAAACCGTAAAATAAAATTTGCTTTTCTCCCACGGATTCATTTTGTTGTATTTTTGGTCAATATTCAATAACCGATCATCAAAATTAAAATTCTTTGGTAAGCAAATGAATCGGAATTTTATTATTGGACTGCTGGCCTGAAGTTTATTATTCCTTTGTGGTGGTGATTTTATATGCATTTTTTTAAATTAGGAGTAATTTAACATGATGGTAATTAATCGAATTAAATGGGGGACTGAAAAACGAACGAACGAACGACGCCCCGAAGCAAAAAGCATCAAAGTTCCGCCCAATTATCATTTTTTAAAAAGGGGCGCGTTTAGTTAAACTGTGTAAAATGTACTGCCGAGGTGTTAAATTCTCTCAATTCAATAGAATAGAGTAATTTATGACCCTACTAAGGCATCATCGAAATTTGAGCAGGGAAACAATTAGCGGCTAATTGTTTCTTTGAAATTTCGATTAGCGCGACAGCGGTCGAGCCATTAGTGGCAAAAAAATGTTTTTCAAAATGCGTATGGGCCGGGCAGGCGAAATTTTGTGCCCCAGGCATGTATTGCCTACCTGTTTTAATGATTTTTGGAAATCTTATGTGTCTTGGACAGTTTTTGGAGAGCCCAATTCGAAAAATAATTTTCCAAAAAAATCCTCAAAAATTTTTTTTGAAGTCGTCATCACAGATTTTGTCCTATGATTTTTATACACGATGATCGGCCATCAGTTTGGCCAATCGGGTGAAGATGAATCTCTCTTGCTGCCTTCACAACAATTTTTCATCACTCCTCCGGCAAAAACTTATTTTTGATGCTTCAAAAAGGCATCCTTTAAAGTACCTTTGTTTAAGATTTTGAATTTGATTTATTTTTTTTTGGCCTGCTGCCTATTTTTTCCATTTTCGTTTTTTCTGCTTTTGCGTAAACATAAAAACTCATATACCTCCATTTTAAGAAGTGATGATTCAATTTGCAAAAGGTTCTCCCCACAAGAAAGGAAAATTGAATTTTTTTAAAAAGGGCTTCCCAATTCAATGTTCCATCAAATTCAATTTTTCTGGGCCAAATTACCTCTTTAAATTTAATTTTTTGTCATTTGCCATTGTAAAAAATGCTAATTTTCAGCCTTTACCAAAAAGCGTGATATGAAATTTACAAAATTCTCTTTTATGTTCCTAAATTGATCTTAGGTAAAGCTAAATTTAATCATCAAAAAAATGGCTATTCTGTACAGAAAAGAACATAAAAGAGAATTTTGAAATTTCGACTTTTTTCGAAAATTCGGGTCCGGGATTCGAAATTGGTCAAAAGAAATGCCAGATTCGTGATCAGCGACCCTGAAAAGCCCCACAAACGTGTTTCCAAGACTTTCCAGAACAAAAAGAAAAATTTCTTCAAAACAGGAAGGGGTGGGTGGCACCATCGGTTAGCCGACATTTGCGGACCACTATTTCTGGGTTGAACTGTCTAAATAAAGAAAAAAATAATAAGAAATTTTAATAAATTCAATATTCCCAAATTGAAATTGGTGAAGGTAAGCTGATGCAAAGCGATCTGTCTCAATTGGAGAGAAGTCTTATTTGACATAACTTTTTTCTTTCTTTTTTATAGAATTTCTAACTTATAATTAAACTGTGAAATTGGCGAAAAAATTAGCTAAATTAAATATAAAAGTCAGTTCAAGAATTTTATACCAAGAAAATTTTTTATCTTGTTTCACTTCCACGCTTTAGTTAACCGAGAGCTTAATTTTTTCCGGCATTTCAAACCAATTAAATTAACAAACAAAAACTAAAATAGTTTATCTTTTTCTCAAAAATTGTCCGTAATTTGCTGTTATTAAAACTATGGGTCCAAAATTACAAATGAGCAACTTTTTTTTTAAATTTCCCCCTTTGGCTCCCTTCACTTTGCCATTGTTTTTTCCAAATTTTCCATTTTTTCCAATATTTTTTTCCCTTTTAAACTCTCCGTTCCCTTCGCTTCTTCTCCCAATGTCCCTTTTGCTGTTGTCGGCCACGGCCGAGCATCTGCTGGTGCTGTCCGCCTTCTTCTTCCCGCCCGCTCTGCTCATTGTGCTTTTGGTCGTCGTTTTGGCCACTTTTGGCAAATCCTTGGGCCTCCGCGAGCGCTATGTCAGCATTTTGATCCGAATTTTTGAGGTTTGCCATGCCAAATTTGCAGCAAAAAATTCTATGGGTTTATTTATATGTGAAAATTCATCCCATTTTTTGGCGAAATTTGAGATTTCATTCATTTTATGGTTTTTAGAGTGGAAATTTTTTACTAAAAATTTGATTGCACAAATTTAATATAGTAAACAAATTTTGCACAGGATTTCGGCTTGGAGGGGTACCGCACCTCTCTCTCCCGGACGACGACCTTTTTTTACGCAATTTTTGCGGCGTAATGCCTAAAAAAATGACGGAGGCCTTGGAAGGGAATTCCCTTAAAATTTCAAATTTTGATGGTTAAATTTTTTCAGGGGGAAACGAGCTGCTCCCCTATAGATCACTCCCGAATCAAAAAAAAATCTATTTCAAATCCGTTCAAATGCCATTTCCTCACCTAACCCGTCCCCATTAAAAATGCCGACGAAAAAAAATGAAATAATTTTGCCATGTGTTCCAGTGGGGTGCCGGTGAGATTCAGAGCAGGCGCAAGAAGAGCGGCGTGGTCACCGGTTCTTCAATTTTTGAGTTGGGCGGCGATGGCTACGCGTCCGACGACGACGACTCGGCGGCTGAGGACGAGGACCGCGAGTCGTACGGCGAGTTCGGCACCGGCGAGTTCTACGGCGGCGGCGACTATGGCGCCAGCAGCGACAGTGGACGAAGCGGCGGCGCCGGCGTTGACGGCGGTGTCAATGGCCGTTACTGCTCCATGGACTTGGCATCCATGCAGGTGGTGGGTGATGCACAAGCCTGAGCCAGCGAGACAGGGGCTAATTAATGGCCCCAATTAGGCCCTAATGGCCCACTTTGGACCAATCGACGGCCCGGCAAAAAAGGATTGTCGTTAGAATAAAAATTAGGCGCACAGGTGCGGTACCCCCACCAAGTCAAAATGCTGAGATTGTTCCTGCCGGCCTGGCCCCAAGAAATTGCCAATTTGGACGCGACCTGGCCTATCGACCTCATTTCAATAAAAATTGTATTTTGCGCTGAACTGAACTCACCCAAATTTTCCAAGAGAAAAAAAACCTCTGAGTTTTTTCAAAAAATCCATAAAATATGCAAAATTTTTGAGAAATTCTGTTAGAAATTGTAAAAATTTCCCCGACTGTCTCTTTCGATATCGCGCGGACCCCCCTGGTTCCTTAAAAAAATGTTTAAATCCGTGCCGTGAAAAATGGAGTGAAAAGCAAAAAAGATTCGTCGCCAAGGGGCAGTAGGTACCCCCTGTCCCTGCCGGCCTGGACCCGAGAATAGGATCAATTTATGCCTAATTTGGCCCCAAGACCCGATGATTTGGCCCAGAATCCAATGCATTTGCCTTTATTGAATTTATTTTTTAAATGCAAAAGTTTTAAAATAATTAAATGGGCTTGTTGGCGGAATTTCAAAACCAAATAAATATGTAAAGCATTGCATTTATGGAAATTTTTGGTTCATTTTTAAGAGTCCAACCGACTCGGGATTGGCACCAAGCCCATTGGCACGCTCAATGAACTCGATGCCAAGCCTGCGCAAGACGTCGTTGCACCACGGCAGCTCAACAAGTTGGGGATTTTTTTTTTTTGAATTTTTCATTTTTGGTTACAAATTTTCAAAAAATTCGCAGGTCTTTGCTCGGCCACCTCCACTCGGTCTGCTCGAGCTCGGCACGGCTCCGGCCAAAGTTTGTTTTTATTTTTGTTGTTGGCATATTGACGGAGATTGACTAACAAAAAAATTATGAGAAAAAAAAAAAATTCAACGATTTTTTTGGAAGAATTCTATATATTAAAAAAAAAATAAATGAATTCATAATAGAGCCCACGGGCACTCTATTTTCAACCCCCCCCCCCCCCCCCTCCTCAAAAGGGGAACTTTCTTCCGCGCGGGGGAGGGAGATGGCTATATTATAGGAAATACGGTATATTATAAAATCGCTGGGTGCTATGGGGTTTGCCGGATTTTCAGCGGGTTGCTGGTCACGAATCAGGCCCCAATTTTTTTAGTCAGAAATCTCAAAAAGATTTTTCATTTTTTATAAAAATTGTTTGGTAATTTTTTTTTTGTTGCAAAATAACATTTTCCGGAGAAGAGATGAGCCATCGTCAATTTTTATTGCAAAATTCGATGCCGATTTTCATTCAATTTTTTAAAATTTATTTCCGTCCATTTATTTATCCCCATTCCCCCCAAGGCATTATCATTCGCGAGACGTCCATCCAGCACTTGGACGAGCAGGACCAGTACCAGCAGCAGGAGTTCCAATTCCAAACGTTCGTCAATTCGCGCGGTTGGCAAGGCATTCGGGACTCCATGTACTTCATAAAGGTGTGGCAAAACCCATAAGTACCAATCACTGTCCAATTTGCCATTTATTAATTCATGATCAGCAACCTCGAAACCGGGACCAGCAATTTCATAATAATTTTCTAAATTTTATATATTTTTTTAAACCTTTGAAAATCTCAAAATTTCTTTGAATTTCAATAAATTTAAAAATTGGCATAAGTTAGGTTTTTCTACATTCGCTCATTTTTTACAATTTTACTTATTCCAAATCCTATTATTTTTTAATAACTTTTCAAGGCCGGCGTTGAGGCGATCATTGAGGACGAAGTGACCAGCCGATTCAAGGGCAACCAAACCCAAAAAAGTAAAATTGTCTTACGAAGGCCACCTTTACACCATTCAGGCCGAGCAGTTGGCCTCGTGGAATATGCTGACACGGACCAGCGTCAGCTTCTACCAATTTCTGAGGTGCTAAAAATAAACAAATTAATTAATTTCTCTTTCCATCCAAATTGGCGGGCATTTTTTTTTTTTGCGATAGTTTGACAAATTTTCCAACAATTTTTTTCCTGCTTTTGGCGAGGGGCGTCAGTTTGCCATAAAAAAATTTTCTATGAAAATTACAAGAAAAATTTTGCAAAAACTTAGTCATTCATATTAAAATTTAAAAAAATAGCTATAAAATTTTAAACATTATTTTTTCTTTTTAAAACTTCGACCTTTTTTTTGTTGTTCGCGATTTAATTTAATTTTTTATGCTGAAATTTAAAAAGTTGTTTTTACTGTGATTTTTCATTTTTCTGTACTTGGGGCCCAAACGACCCTGGGGCCCAAAAACGGGGGCCCAAACGCCCCCGACTCTCGAAACCCCCCCCCCCCAAGTAACTTAATATTTGTATCACTGACGCATTTTCCGGGAGCCTTGTAGCTTCCTTCTTTTATGTCTAAATTTGTGATTTAATTGAACAATATTTATAATAAATAGGGGCCTCCATCAGCTAAATTGGCTTTTAACCCCTAACGATCGGAAAATTTTCCGAAAAATCATTTCGAAGTAAAATTTTCTCGAGAGCGTAATTTACGAATTTTTTATTACGAGATCTATGCACACAATCCACCTAATGACAAGAGATTTTCGTTAAAAAAATTAAAAATTTATCAATGAAAAACAAAAGGTTTTACCGTATTTACTGTAATAGAGCCCCTGGGGGCTCTATTTTTCAACCCCCCTCAAAAGGGGGGCTTTATTTCAGAGAGGGGCTCTAATTCAGGAGGGGGGGGGGGCTCAAATTCAGGTAAATATCAATTTCGTCAGCAATTGCATAAAATCGTCAACACTCATTCAAAACTGAAAAAATTGGCCACGTAACAATAGAAAATGATGAATTATAATTGGCTAATAAATCAATAAGTGAATGCGTCATTATTTTCATATGCGTCATTATTATACAAACATTCAATTATTATCTTTTCATAAATTTGCATCTAAATCATATAATCTCCTTCACAAAGATTTTTTTGTTATTGCTTTACTTCATAGTTAAAATTTGCAAAAAAAGAATTCACCGGCAGCGTTTAACGGTACCACCGGACGACTTAAGATTTGGTTGCGAAATAGCGAAAAAAATATGCAATTTTTGCTTCGACGAAAACTTTTTTCTATAATTCGACCCCTTAAATCCATCAAAAATCATTTATTTTTTTATTAATTGTAAGGGAAAAACCTCAAATCTTTTTTTTCTTTTAACTGCTTCACAATATTTTCTTCTCTTTAGTGTTACACATTTCCCTACTCTTTATTGTTTAGCAATAAAAAGACAAACTGTCTCTGTCAAGTATGTGCTCCGTTGGCCCAGTGGCAAGGCGTCTGTCTAGTAAACAGAAGATCGCTGGTTCGATTCCAGCACGGAGCATGCCGTCTTTTTTTCGAATTTCTTTATCCTTTCCGGTAGTTACAAATCCATATCATTTTAAATGCTTTTATTTTTATTTAAAAATTGCTGTAAAATTCTTTCTTAAAATATTTTATGAAAAAATTTTCTAATATTTTATGAAAAAATTTTCTAACATTTTTTCATTGTAAAATTTCTAAGTTAGCAAAAATTAAAAAAAAAATTTTCGGTGAAAACGAGCTGCTCTCTTGAATTTTCTGCTATATATTTATTCTTTATGTTTTATTACTACTGTCCTTTTTGTGAGACTAATTTAATTTTAATATATTTTTTTATAAATTCTCAGACCAAGCTTTTTTTCTTTAAAAAATAAACTAATTTAAATATCATTGAAAAAGCATAAATAATTCTCTATACCCAATATAATCCAGTAACGCAGGAAAAAGAATAACATGCGACAAAGAGAAATTGTTTTCTTTGATAAAAAAATTTTCACCACAATGTGCTCCGTTGGCCCAGTGGCAAGGCGTCTGTCTAGTAAACAGAAGATCGCTGGTTCGATTCCAGCACGGAGCATTTTTTTTCCCCATTTTTATAGCTTTATTATTTGAAAAAGTAAAATTTTATTTTTTGGATTACAGATTTACAAAGTACAAATTCCGCTCTCTTTGCGTAGGGGACCCTCTGATATTTTCAAATTTTATTTTGGATTATTTCAATTTATTTTTACATTTTATACCCATCCCCCCCCCCCATTTGTGTACAAAGGTGGTCATGCGCATCGGTTCACGTGCTTTCTCGGCACTGATCTTCTTCCATGACAGTCACAACAAGGCACAGAGTGGCGGTAATTACATTTCAAAAATTTTTATTTCATTTAAAAAAAAAAAAAATTTTTTTAATTTTTTCCAATTAAAAGGCATTTGCGTGGCCAACCACACATCGCCCATTGACGTGGTGATCCTCGGCTCGGACACCGCCTACGCGCTGATCGGACAAAAACACGGCGGCGTCATCGGGCTCATCCAACGGGCACTCAGTCGTGCGTCGTCCCACATTTGGTTTGAACGCTCCGAGGCCAAGGACCGCTCGTTGGTGTGCAACCGGTGGGTGTTTGTCCTCAAAAAATGTGGCCAAAGTTCCTCAAATTTTTCATTTTCACTGCAATTGTGCAAGGGATGGGATTTATAAAATATATCTTAGAAATTTATTAGCGTTTTCTATTATGATGAATTATTCATTTTTTGAAAAATTTTCCAAAAAATTGCTATAAAAATCTTTAAAAAAATTTTTTGGCCCGAACAACAAAAAAGCTGTTGCACCTCCCGAAATTTGTTTTTGTTTTTTCTGGTTACGGGACTGGTCCCTGCTGGGGAGCTTTACAAAACGTTGCCAGCCGGAACATCGCCGGGACATAACGTCGCCACAATTATCAACAATTTTTAGTTACCTAGCCTGATCCGAAAAAATTCACATATTGCCTAGAATTGGCTTTTTTTAAATTCAAAAAACATTTTTGACAAATTTTACTTAAATTTATTAAATAAAATTTCTACTTGATGACTAGGGATGCAATTTTTAGGCTCTAAAAACTGCAAAAATAGGTAGGCTTTAATGAAAAATAGGCACTAAAAATCATCAAATTTAGTGGTGTAAAATGCCAAAATGTATTCAAAAAAATAAAAAAATTAGGCCAAATCAGTATTGAGATAAATAATTTTTAAATCACAAATTCTTGTCAATAAAATAAATAAATAAATTTTGGAGATGAATTTTTGAAAAAAATTTTCATTTCTTAGGGATGTATTTTTGAAAATTTTCGGGTCGGTTGTTAGGGGATATTTTTTGAAAAAAATTTTACGTTGATTCTTAGGGGTGTATTTTTCGTTTTTATTGCATTTTTGTTAACAAATTTTGGGCAAAACGCCAAAATAGGCAAAAATAGGCTCTTTCAAAAATTTTTAGGCTTTTTAGGCGCTAAAAATAAAAGCCTAGAAAATAGGCACTAACCCTTCTCCACGCTTCACAGGTCAATGCGCCAATTTATCCCATCGCCATGAAATACGACCAGCGCTTCGGCGACGCCTTTTAGGCTTTTGCCTAAAAATTGCATCCCTATTGATGACTGTCTGCAGCGCCTGCCCCCTCCCGTATACAAATAAGATTTTTTGAAAATAATCGTAAAATTTAGTGAGGTTGACAGTACAATTCTCACGGTTCCAAATCACAGTTATCTTCTGCTGTTCTGTTCAAAAACTCAAAAAAACTGATCAGGATCATATTCTCATAATATTTTGAAATTTTTTAAGAAAAAAATCTTAGAAAATTTTTTCTTAGGAAATTCGAAGGGAAAAAAATTTCAAAAAATTTTCCAGTGATTTTTTTGATTTTTTTTTTGAAAAAACTTAGTTATTCACCATTAAATTTTGAAAAAATCGCTCTGGAAAATTTTTCGAGAATTTTTTTTTCTTTGAATTTTCTAAAAAAAAATTTTTAATACTTTTTTTTGAAAAATTTCTAATTTCGTTAAATTTTCAGCGATTTTTTGGAAAAATTTTGAAAAATCTTAGTAATTCACAATAAAAATTTCAATAAAAGAGTGGTTAAATGACCATGACCTTGTGGTAACTCGGTAGAATAAGGGGGACGGACAAAATTCCGCCACCGTAATTTCGCCGGGACAAAATTTCGCCGCAAAAATTAAAAAAAAAAATTGAACAGAAATTTTTTAAGAAAAAAATCTTAGAATTTTTTATAAGAAAATTTCAAAAAAAAAATTTTTAAAGTCGTCATCACAAAAAAAAGTCCTATGTTTTTTAGCCCGGCGAATCGGCCATCAGTTTGGCCAATCGGGTGAAGAAGGCGATCGCTGTACGTGGCGGACTTGTCGACTTGGACTGGGATGGGCAGTTGAAGCGGTACAAAGTGCCGGCACGGATGGTTGACGAACAGCGGGAAAGGTGGGCAGAAAAAAAAATGCATTTGCCCAAAATTATTATGAAACACAATAAAAACGAAACCTAAGAATCAACCCGAAAATTTTCAGAAATGCACCCCTAAGAAATGAGAAATTAAATTTTGTCCATTTGGTTTCTGCGAGAGTTTAATCAACAAAAAAAAAATTGAACATGAAATTTTTATTTAAAATTATTTATATAAAAGAAAATATATTTGTGTGGGTTTTCAGGTCGCTGATCACGAATATGAACATCCATTTCGACCAGTTTCAAACCCGGACCCGAATTAGAACAAAAAGTCCAAAATTCAAAATTTACAAAATTCTCTTTTATGTTCCTAAATTGATCAAAAAAAAAGCTAAATTTAATCATCAAAAAAATGGCTATTCTGTAGAAGGACTTTTCGACAGCAGAATTTTGAAATTTCGACTTATTTAAAATTTGAGGAGGGAACTTTTCGACAGTGGATTTTTTCGACAGTAAAGAGTAATTAAGTTTCAAATTTAGGGGTGTAAAATCGTAAAATTTTATCGACAGAACAAAAAGAAAAATTTCTTCAAAACAGGATTCTGAAATTTTTCTAGGTAATAAAACCATATCCCTACTAATAATGATTTAGTAATACATGTCTAAATAAAGAAAAAAATAATAACTTTAATAAAACTGTCCAATATTCCCAAATTGAAATTGGTGAAGGTAAGCTGATGCAAAGCGATCTGTCTCAATTGGAGAGAAGTCTTATTTGACATAACTTTTTTCTTTCTTTTTTATAGAATTTCTAACTTATAATTAAACTGTGAAATTGGCGAAAAAATTAGCTAAATTAAATATAAAAGTCAGTTCAAGAATTTTATACCAAGAAAATTTTTTATCTTGTTTCACTTCCACGCTTTAGTTAACCGCGAGCTGGAATCCCGATCCGGTTTTTGGCAAATTAAATTAACTCTTGCAAACTAAAATAGTTTATCTTTTTCTCAAAAATTGTCCGTAATTTGCTGTTAGAAAACGCGCCAATGATGGTGACACAAAACCTATTTGGCAAACACAAGGGTTTTTAGTCACTATTTTCGTTGTTGTTGCGGCACTTGCACTTCTGATCATAATCAGTTGTTCTTGCAATCGGAATAATAATACACATAGAAGCGGATCATCGACGGACGAAGAGCATGGCTATGGTAGCCCGCGATACGGTAAAAAGCATTTTTCGGTTGCCCCGTGCTGCTGGGTGGGACCTTTCATAAATCCGCCAAAGAGAGCGAGAATGAGACAAAAAAGAATGAGAGTGACGAGAGAGAGAGAGGAGAGAGAGAGAGAGAGAGCAAGAGAGAGAGAGGAGAGAGACAGAGGAGAGAGAGCGAGAGAGAGAGACAGAGGAGAGAGAGCGAGAGAGAGAGAGCAAGAGAGAGAGAGAGACAGAGGAGAGAGAGCGAGAGAGAGAGAGACAGAGGAGAGAGAGAGAGAGAGAGCAAGAGAGAGTTTGGAAAATTTTTGAAAAACTTAGTAGTTCCACAAAATTTCAAAAAAATCTCCGAAAAATTTTTCAAAAAATTTTTTTTCTTGAAATTTTCTTACTAATAAATTTCCTAAGAGTTTTTTTATGAAAAATTTCTAGGTTTGAAAATTTTTTTTTTAAATTTTTTCAGGGGGAAACGAGCTGCTCCCCTATAGAATTACCGAGAATTGTGCAAAATTTTCAAACACACACACACACACACATACAGGTATTACCAGAGGTATCAGCGCTACACTTCCTTCTCCGACCCGCCCTCATCCGCCTCATCGACGCCCATCCGCAACGAGGGGGAGGAGGAAGAGGAGTGATTCGGTGTTGTATTTTTTTTGTTTTTATGATTTGACGCTGTCGACAACCGCCCGCCCGTTGTTTGTAGTTGTTGACTTTGACCTAATTAATTTTTTTTATTCATTTATTCATCATTCATCAAAAAAAAATTTTGTGTGTCTTCATAGGTCCTGCCTGCTGTGATCATCCACACCATTTTTTTGTCCCTTATTCTACGATATATATATATATATTTTTTATTCTGCTGAACAGTGTCGTCACGAGTACCTACCGTATTTTTCTCTGATGGTTTAATTTTTGTAAACAGTCAAATCTAACAGCTTTTAAATTAAAAATTTACCAAATTGAAATTAATTTAAAAAACAGACGGGAAATGGGACAGAATTTATGTTAGAGAAAACACGGTAAGTGGTTTTCGTTGTTCGCCCTCCCGACGACCTTTTTTTTTTAAATCTACGAAATTATAAATAATACTAATGAATATATCATATTATTACGGACCAGGCCGTTTTCGTTTGGATCGAGTTCTTGAACTATAACTTTTTTCATTGTCAACCAAATCCCATTCGATAGCCCCAAGAGTCCGTTATTAATCACCAAAATTACGAAAAATTCCGTTTAGATTCAAAAAAATATGACCAGAAAACTTCAAAAAACTGGTTTAATGACACCAAGATTGTTCGATTTTATAGCTCTTAAACTTGGCCCAAGCGAAAACGACCCCGACCCTTTGCTCATCAAAATGTTTAATGCGTGGGCTACCCAAGAAAATTTATAAAAAAAATTGGGTGAACAATTGCCAAAAAATTTTTTTTGTAATTGTTTGACTTAATTCGGAGCCCGGTTCATTAATGCACCCGTAGATTCAGTCGATCTTCACCTTCCATTAGAATGTTACAGAGATGTAAAAATTTCCAAAAAATTCAAAATGCCATTTTAAAACAATAAAAATTTGTTAAAGTATCAAATTGATGCTTTAATTTGAGACATCTCTGTTGTTCACACATTTGTGACTCATTTATTTATTTTTTATTATTTTCCCAATTTAGGACGACAAATGATATTTGATTTTTGCGATTTTTACCATAAAACGACACGATTCTTTAAAAAAAAATTACATTCGATTATGTTTATTTTCTTTTTTTTTCGTCTTTTTGTTTGTTTGTCACATTTTATCCTTTCTCAAAATCTTATGGCATTTTGCTGGTTCAAAATTTATTCATAGATTGAATTAAAATTTTATTATCAATTTGTCTTTATGTGCATTATAATTCCCAAAAGATATTTTAAAGAAACCAAACCATATAGGTAAACGCTTTTTTTTGCGGTGTGCTTTTTCCAAAAAACTTCGAGTACAGGGGGCAGAACAGGTGGTGCCGATAGGCGCCGCCGTGAAAATTTTTTTATTTTTAATGCGATTTGTTAGCAGATTTTTTTCAAAAAATGAACAAATTTACGTTTTTGAACCAATGGAAAATAAAGGGCTATTTTTTGCCATTTGGGGTCAAAGTTTCAAAAAATAAGGTAAAATGGGGGTCCGGCGGTGCCGATAGGCGCCGCCGTGAAAAATTTTGAATTTTTGAGTGAATTTATTTTTCTAGTTTCGCATTTCTGGTTCAAAACCGGCTTAAATGTAAGAAAAAAATTAAAAAATCATCAATGATGTTTTTTGATGAGATTTTACGAAATGTGTTGCCTTTATGCCGCCTAATTAATTTTTTCACGTAACTCACGTAAAACACGTTATGGCTAAAAATAAACATCAGATTCGTGATCAGCGCTTAAAATTACCCCAGAAAAAAATTATTAAAAAATATTTCAGGGGTGGTGGCAAAACCCATAAGTACCAATCACTGTCCAATTTGCCATTTATTAATTCATGATCAGCAACCTCGAAACCCGGGACCAGAGCGTTTGGGCCCCAACCTAAAAATAGAAAAATGTGCTTTTTTAAAAATTAAGATTCTAAAAACTAAGCCTGAGGGATCCCTCGCCACTTGGCATAAGTTAGGTTTAATTAACATTCGCTCATTTTTTACAATTTTACTTATTCCAAATCCTATTATTTTTTAATAGTTAACCAATTTGATGTACATTCTGATTTGGACATTTTTCAGAAATGGCTAACCCAATTGCAACCAAAAAACAAAAAGTAAAATTGTCTTACGAAGGCCACCTTTACACCTTCGCTAAAATGAGTTCTGATGGGATGACAAAATTTTGGAGATGCGAGTTCAAAAAATCAATTGCACATTATTTTGGAGTTTCTCCGTGGAATTTCTCGCAACTATCGAATGAACCCGTGATTTTTTGTTAATTTTTACATTTTTTATTGTTAAAATTATTGTAGAACATAAAAGGTAACTCGCCCGGTGGGACTCGAACCCACGACCCCAGCAATCCGTGCCGTGCTCTAACCAACTGAGCTACGGGCGAAGGGCACGCCATCATCATTTAAATCCAAGTGGATATCCTTCATCGCCAGGGCGTTATATTCCTCCAGCGCCTGGCACAGAGGACCATCATTATAATGGTGGTGGTGGTGGGTTTCTCATTTTAATTATTTTTTAAATTAATTTTTTAATTTACATTTCATTTTATTAATTGCAAAATTCATTGATTTGGTTTTAGATGTGAAAATTTTGGAGATCTATAAAATGAAAATCTTTCTTATATCAGAACCAATAATAAGAAAAAATTTCGTCATATTTTGGAAGGCGTGAAAACTCAAAAATTTTTAAATTAATTTTTTTTTAGTCTTTAAATTAATTAAATCACTGTTTTGAACAGGTGTAATTCTTTCAAATTTCATCAATTTGACCATGATTATTTGATTAAAATCAAAAATAAATTAATTGTGTTTCTCGGGTTCATTATTACGAGATCTATGCACACAATCCACCTAATGACAAGAGATTTTCGTTAAAAAAATTAAAAATTTATCAATGAAAAACAAAAGGTTTTACCGTATTTACTGTAATAGAGCCCCTGGGGCTCTATTTTTCAACCCCCCTCAAAAGGGGGGCTTTATTTCAGAGAGGGGCTCTAATTCAGGAGGGGGGGGGGCTCAAATTCAGGTAAATATCAATTTCGTCAGCAATTGCATAAAATCGTCAACACTCATTCAAAACAGAAAAAATTGGCCACGTAACAATAGAAAATGATGAATTATAATTGGCTAATAAATCAATAAGTGAATGCGTCATTATTTTCATATGCGTCATTATTATACAAACATTCAATTATTATCTTTTCATAAATTTGCATCTAAATCATATAATCTCCTTCACAAAGATTTTTTTGTTATTGCTTAACTTCATTTGGCCAATATGCGCCTATTGCATCATCTGGCGTTGTGTTTAGTCCTTTTGATTGGCGAAGTCTTTGCCAATTCAAAAAGTTCTGATACGGCGGTGCAGTCGAGTGAGCAGAAGTTGGTTGGCCAACTGTTCAAAAAGCTGAACTTGCGCGATGATAATGGAGCGGAGGACGAGCAGCAGATGAAGCAGTTCATCAGTGATCTGATTGAGCAGGAGGCGGTGATCAGAGCGGCACTGGACGAGGACAAGGAGCAGGTGGTGATCAGAAACTGCCGGGGGATAAAACTGAACAAAAAATTTGATAATTACAATTATTAACTATCTCAAGCATTCTCCCGGAGGTTCTATGTCTGGGATTGAGCTAAGGTAGGGATTTTTTAAGATTCAAAATTTTGAGATTTTTTAAAAGTTTTTAGGGGAAGGTGAGGGAAATAAATGAAAATTTGAAAATTCAATTGACAAAATGGGCGTTGTCAAAAAACCATCAAATGAAAATATATTTTTATATAACTTTGCTCGAAAGCAATCAAATTTTAAAATCTTTGGGGCCAGGCCGTTTTCGTACGAACACATGTTTTTGGACTATAACTTTTTTCTTTGCCAACCAAATCTAACATTGTTGGTATCATTCGAAAGCTCTTTAGATGCTCTATTAGCCTGCAAAATTCCAAAAAATTCTGTCAAGTTCAAAAAAAGTTCGAGCCAAAAAAGTTGGAAAATTTGGTTTTTTGAATTCTTCTGGCCATAACTTTTTTGAACCTTAACGAAATTTTTCGAAATTTTGCAGGCTAATAGAGGATACATAGGGCTATCGAATGACACCAACAATGTTGGATTTGGTTGGCAAAGAAAAAAGTTATAGCCAAAAACTTGTGCTCGTACGAAAACGGCCCGTACGAAAACGACCCCGACCCAAAATCTTGATACCCTTCGATAGCCCTAAGTATTTTCTATTAGCCCACAAATTATCAAAAAGTGTAGTTAAGTTTTAAGAAAGTTATGACCAAAAATGTTCAAAAAACTTGGTTTAGCGTTCCTCAGTTTTCATAAATTTCATAATAAACCGGGGCCGAGACTTTGTCGGCCATTTTTCAGTCAAATTCCGAATCCCGTTTTTGGGATCTGAATGATCACTGGTATTATAGCATGAAGTATAGCTGATCAATTGATATTTTTAAAGCATTTGTCACCGCCGACCAAGCCACATTTGTTGCAAGAATATAATTTGTTGAAATCAATAAAAAATAAAATTGACAATCCGTTGGCACAATTGATAAACAAAATGCGCAAAATCAGTGGCAATATGAAAAAATCATTTTTTGACGGTAAGAATTTTAAATTTTTGTGTAATTTAATAGAAAAATTTTCGTTTTAGTTGACTCAAAATCAAAGCTAAAAGAATTAAATGAAATTGGACAACAATTGCTCAAATTGTTGGCTGAAAGTTGGCAAATTTCTATTAATGAAATTGGGCCAATTAAAGAAAATGAGGGCAAAGAGCAAATGTTGAATGAATTGGCCAGATGCAGTGCCAAATTCAAATGGGATTATTGTCAAAATGGACAAAAATGTAAATTTAATTTTTTAAATAAAAATATTTTTTGAAATTTTAGCGCATGAAAAAGGCCAAAATTATGGGAAGGGTGGACAAAACGAAAAACGAATCCTTCAGCTTTTGTACAATTTGTCCAATGATGGCACCAATGGATTAGCATCTGCTGATCTGAAAAGTGGCGCAAAAAGTAATTTAATAAAAATCAAAAACATAAAATTAATTTATTTTCTATACAAAAACTGAGTTTTCAGTTTTTTGAAAATACATATTGACTAGAATTGGCTTTTTTAAATTCAAAAAACATTTTTGACAAATTTTACTTAAATTTATAAATAAAATTTCTACTTGATGACTAGGGATACCCATCTGCTGATTGTGCGTGTTCATTGTCCTCGTCTTACTCATTTTGTTCATTTTTTAAATCGTTTTTTGCTAATTATCGAATTGAACATTCCGAACCTTGCAAAAAGAATCAGCAATTTTAACTAATTAATTTTTTGGGTCATTTTATAATAAATTGTTGTTTTGTTTAGTTTTACACTTTTTTTCAATTTGTCAATTTTTGAAAAAAATTTTCATTTCTTAGGGATGTATTTTTGAAAATTTTCGGGTCGGTTGTTAGGGGATATTTTTTGAAAAAAATTTTACGTTGATTCTTAGGGGTGTATTTTTCGTTTTTATTGCATTTTTGTTAACAAATTTTGGGCAAAACGCCAAAATAGGCAAAAATAGGCTCTTTCAAAAATTTTTAGGCTTTTTAGGCGCTAAAAATAAAAGCCTAGAAAATAGGCACTAATAACTCGAAAAGTAGCTTAACAACAGCCCAAAAAAACATGTTTTTCGTGCGTTTCAAGCCACGGGGAGCTCAGGAAAAAAATAGGCTTTTGCCTAAAAATTGCATCCCTATTGATGACTGTCTGCAGCGCCTGCCCCCTCCCGTATACAAATAAGATTTTTTGAAAATAATCGTAAAATTTAGTGAGGTTGACAGTACAATTCTCACGGTTCCAAATCACAGTTATCTTCTGCTGTTCTGTTCAAAAACTCAAAAAAACTGATCAGGATCATATTCTCATAATATTTTCGGACATTTAGAACAAAAAAATTCATTCAATTATTTGAAATAATTTTAAATTTATTTGAATGTAAATTTCTCATTTTTTTTCTTTTTGTTTGATTTTTTTTTCTTTAAATTTTGGCTTTTATAAAATGAAAAACAAAAGAAATAGTTACTACTAGAGCCCGGAATTTTGAAAATGCCGGGACCGGGCCCGGGCTCGGGCTTCGACATTAGCCGGGCCCGGGCCGCCCGGTCAAAAAAAGCCCGTTTTACCGGGCGTCCCGGGCCCGGTCCAAAATTTTGGCCGGGCGCCCGCCGGGCCCGGGCTTTTTTCAAAATTTTTAGAATTTTGATTAACAAACTTTTAAAAAAAATTACTTTTTTATTTTAGCTTAGAATTATATCAAGCCATGTAAATCGACCTATTTTGCTTTTCAAAAACTTTTTTAATGGCGCATTTTTTTGAAAAAAAATTTGAGGTACAAGGGGGTAGGGAAAATTTTTGAAAATTTGTGTGTGATTTGTTAACAGATTTACACCAAAAAATGACCAAATTTTGAGCTAAATTTTTGAGAAAAAAATAATATTTTTGTACAAGGCGACGCTGAGGAAAAATCTTGACTTTTAATGAAATTTATTAAGAAAATTTGTTAATTGTTTCATAAATTTTGGAAATCTTTTTGATGAAATAGTTATGAAAATGTTACTCAATTATGTATGTGGGTTTGGGGTCTTTTTAACAGTTGAAATTGCCCCAAATTTTCAAAAATACAAAGTTCTATTTTTAAAATTTGAATTAAAGACATTTCGCCAAAAATAATAATTATTTTTCAAATTTTGGGCAGTTTCGCTGGCGAAATTTAAGCCCGTTTTAGCCCGGTCAAAATGACCGGGCCCAGGCTCGGGCTTCGACAATTGGCCGGGCCCGGGCGGCCCGGTCAAAAAAAGCCCGTTTTACCGGGGGTCCCGAGCCCCGGGCCCGGGCGGCCCGGCAAAAGCCCGGCGGGCGCCCGGGCCCGTCCGGGCTCTAGTTACTACGGGCGCCCGACTTTTCGACAGTGGACATTTCGACAGAAGGACTTTTCGACAGCAAAGGACATTGCGACCGAAATATTTAAAATTTGAGGAGGGAACTTTTCGACAGTGGATTTTTCGACAGTAAAGAGTAATTAAGTTTCAAATTTAGGGGTGTAAAATCGTAAAATTTTATCGAAAATTTTAGGGGCCGATTCTTAAGGGTGTATTTTTCTGAAATTTTTCTAGGTAAAAAACATAAAAACCATATCCCTACTAATAATGATTTAGTAATACATATTATAGTATGTTAATTTAAAAGAACTTTAATAAAACTGTCAAGCATTTTATTTATTTTAATAAGAATTATTTGTTTTTATGTTTACTGTCGAAAAGTCAATTATTTTTTGTGTTTCTGTCGAAAAGTCCTTTGCTGTCAAAGTGTCCTTTGTTGTCGAAAAGTCCGGGAGCCGTTACTACGTATGTATATAAAAATTCCACTTGTTTTATTTTTTTGATTTTTTCCTTGATAAATTCCCGGTTCGTCACGGTTTTAGGCCCCGATTTTTCTAACTCTGGGGAATCCCGATCCGGTTTTTGGCAAATTTTGCGTTCTCTTGCAACTCAAGCCTAACTTTTTTTTTGTGACAGAACGCCAACAAAGGAAGCGAAGAAAACGCGCCAATGATGGTGACACAAAACCTATTTGGCAAACACAAGGGTTTTTAGTCACTATTTTCGTTGTTGTTGCGGCACTTGCACTTCTGATCATAATCAGTTGTTCTTGCAATCGGAATAATAATACACATAGAAGCGGATCATCGACGGACGAAGAGCATGGCTATGGTAGCCCGCGATACGGTAAAAAGCATTTTTCGGTTGCCCCGTGCTGCTGGGTGGGACCTTTCATAAATCCGCCAAAGAGAGCGAGAATGAGACAAAAAAGAATGAGAGTTGATCAGAACAACGACCAATTCAATGATCAGCAAAAATATGAAAGCATTTGTAAATTCCACGCAATAAAAGAAAGAATTAAGAAAAGGGGAAAATATTTGGGAAAAACTAAAAATAAAATTGAACAAAAAATTTGTAAAAAAATTGGAATTGGTCGAAGGAAAATTTACAAATGGAAAAAAGAATTAAAATTAAATAAAAATAAAAGAAACTTAAAGCATTATTATGAAAGAGAGAGACAGAGGAGAGAGAGCGAGAGAGAGAGAGACAGAGGAGAGAGAGCGAGAGAGAGAGAGCAAGAGAGAGAGAGAGGAGAGAGCGAGAGAGAGAAATATTGTATGAAAAAAAGAGAGAGAATAAAATTAAAATTAAAAAAAGAGAAGAGAGAAAGTGAGTGGGAGCGACAGAAAGAAAGTGAGTGATAGATAGAAGAGAGAAGGGCGAGAGATAGAGAGATGGGCTGATACGGTATTGTAAAATTATTTCGAGAGAGAGAGGGTGAAGGGGTACTGTAAAATCATATCATATTTTTTATTAGATTCATCACCAGCACCATATCATGGAGTACAAATGCATCCTGTACAACCAGAACGCCCTACGTATTATAGTAATCCGCCACATGGATATGGACAATATTACCCAGAAAATTATGGGCATGGACAAGGAGGATACGGGCAAAGCTGTAATTATATGAAAATAAATTTTGTAAAAATTAATTTATGAATTAAATTTTAATAATTTTTATTTGTTATTTTATTTACAAAATTGAACGGATGAGATCTTTTCGATTAATAATAATAATAAATTGGGGGGTTTAATTTTTGTAAACAGTCAAATCTAACAGCTTTTAAATTAAAAATTTACCAAATTGAAATTAATTTAAAAAACAGACGGGAAATGGGACAGAATTTATGTGAGATACCAATTAGTATAATGAGCTGGAATTTCATGTAAATATTTTATATTTTTCCACTTTTTCGTACAGTTTTAAGGAATTTTTTCATAATTTTTGGCCTGCAAAATATTGAAATTTTTAAAAAATAAAATTTTATGCTAAACATATGACCACCTAAAAATGGGGGTAAATGCATTTCAACTAACACCCAACCAGTAACTGTGGACACTTTTTCTCAAGTTTGGTATCATTGTAAAGCCCACTAAAAATGCTAATAATTGCTTCTGTTACCTTTACCCGATTTGTGCCTTTCTAACTGCTTCAGTGAAAATTTTTTTTCAAAAAATACACCCCTAAGAATCGACCCGAAATTTTCAAAAATACACCCCTATCAAATGAAAAATGTTTATAAAAATTCATCTCCAAAATTTATTTATTTATTTTCCTAACAAGAATTTTTGATTTTAAAATATTTAGCTTATTACTGAGTTGGCTTATTTTTTTTTACTTTTTTTTTGAAAATTTTGTCATTTTACACCCCCTAAAAATAAGGATTTTTTGAGAGCCTATTTCCCATTTTTTAGTGCTTATTTTTGGGGTTTTTAGAGCCTAGAGCCTTCCTATTTTGGCAGTTTTTAGAGCCAAAAAATATCATCCCTAACCATGACTGTATACCCCTACAAAATCGTTTAAAAAAAAACAGTTCGGGACCAGGACTGGCCGTGATTGAATTTCCAATCACGGAAATCCGTGAGCCGTGATCACGGGGCTTCCAAAAAAATCCGTGAGCCGTGAACCGTGATCACGGCACCCCAAAAACCCCGTGATTCCCGTGATCCGTGATTAAAAAAAAATTTTCAAATGATTTTTTAATTTAAATTTATTTTTAAAAACAGAATTTATTCGCTGGAAAAATTCCCAAAAGATATTTTAAAGAAACCAAACCATATAGGTAAACGCTTTTTTTTGCGGTGTGCTTTTTCCAAAAAACTTCGAGTACAGGGGGCAGAACAGGTGGTGCCGATAGGCGCCGCCGTGAAAATTTTTTTATTTTTAATGCGATTTGTTAGCAGATTTTTTTCAAAAAATGAACAAATTTACGTTTTTGAACCAATGGAAAATAAAGGGCTATTTTTTGCCATTTGGGGTCAAAGTTTCAAAAAATAAGGTAAAATGGGGGTCCGGCGGTGCCGATAGGCGCCGCCGTGAAAAATTTTGAATTTTTGAGTGAATTTACTAACAGATTTTGTCCAAAAAATGTCCAATCATTTGTTAATTTATGGGTTTTATGCTGTTTTAAAAAATAACGAAAAATAATTTTAATGCAAAAGAGTTTATTTTTAATTAAATTTCAATTAAACTAATTTAAAAAAACATGAAAAATGTACTGTCCCAAAGGGGACAAACAATGGAAGACAGAAGGCTTAACCACTAGACTAATATATAAACAGGTAGCTGCTTAACAAAAATGAATTTATTTATTTAATTTTTTCTCAAAAACTTTCTCTCTTCACACCAATTTCCTATTTCGTCTCAATAAAAATTCCTTATATAAAATGCCAATCACGGATCAAAATCACGGAAAAATTGAAAAAATCCGTGAGCCGTGATCCGTGATCACGGCACCCAAAACCCCCGTGATTCCCGTGATCCGTGATCACGGCCAGCCCTGTTCGGGACTCAACTGACGCGGGGGCGGAGGAAATATAATGAATGCACGCATGCACCCTTCCCCGTTCCCCGGTTTGACCGGGGTGGTGGTTGGTGGTCAACTCTGTCCCACCATAACTTTTATAAGTTTTGGCCAGCTAATAGGGATTGTTAATCAGCTTTCGCATGATTCCAAGTTAGCGCTTTGTTGTGCTTTTCGGACCGGGCGTGAGTCCCTCCTCCCCGGCTTCAACCCCCCTAATTTTAGTCCAAAATGGCAAAAAGCTGTTGAAATTAAAAACTGCAAAATTATAAAAAAGGAATTGCTATATTTTCGTTTCACTTGATCCACTCTCTTTTCTGGTCACGTTCAGCTGATGATGAAAGCGTGATCGCATTTGGTGAAGGCGCTGCTCCAAATGGCCGGTCAAGGGCACGCCATCATCATTTAAATCCAAGTGGATATCCTTCATCGCCAGGGCGTTATATTCCTCCAGCGCCTGGCACAGAGGACCATCATTATAATGGTGGTGGTGGTGGGTTTCTCATTTTAATTATTTTTTAAATTAATTTTTTAATTTACATTTCATTTTATTAATTGCAAAATTCATTGATTTGGTTTTAGATGTGAAAATTTTGGAGATCTATAAAATGAAAATCTTTCTTATATCAGGACCAATAATAAGAAAAAATTTCGTCATATTTTGGAAGTCGTGAAAACTCAAAAATTTTCAAATTAATTTTTTTTTAGTCTTTAAATTAATTTAAATCACTGTTTTGAACAGGTGTAATTCTTTCAAATTTCATCAATTTGACCATGATTATTTGATTAAAATCAAAAATAAATTAATTGTGTTTCTCGGTTTCATCTGAAATATTAATATTTAAAAATTAATAAATAAAATAAAATAAAATTTGTCCATTAATAAATTAATTATTTAATAGGCGCTTGTACCATTCAATAATTGCGAAAGTATGTAAGAAAAAAAAACTGTGATGAATGGGATAGGAAAAGCTTGAGAAGTAATTCTTTTATGTTGGGACCTATTTGTGATTTGTTTCCTTTTTTAACTACCAATGTGATCAATAGGTGATATTTTTAGGCAAAAGCCTATTTTTTTCCTGAGCTCCCCGTGGCCTAAAACGCACGAAAAATATCTTTTTTGGGCTGTTGTTAAGCTACTTTTCGAGTTATTAATGCCTATTTTCTAGGCTTTTATTTTTAGAGCCTAAAAAGCTTAAAAAAATTTGAAAGAACCTATTTTTGCCTATTTTGGCGTTTTGTGCAAAAAATGCACCCCTAAGAATTGACTTGAAAATTTTATAAATACACCAATAAGTAATTAAAATTTTATCAGAAATTCATTTCCAAAATAATTTATTTATTTTCTTGACAAGGTTTTTGATTTTAAAAATTATTTAGCTCAATACTGTTTTCCCGAATTTTTTTACCTTTTTGAATAAATTTTGTCATTTTACACCCCTAAATTTGAGACTTTTTAGAGCATTTTCCATTTTTTTGAGCCTATTTTTGGGGTTTTTAGAGCCTAAAGCCTACCTATTTTGGTGTTTTATAGAGCCCAAAAATATCATCGCTAGTGATCAACTTGATGTATTTATTTTGGCCTACTGTATTATCGTTTGGCTCTAAGTTTGATAAAGTACTTTCAGCATACTGTGTTTCTTAGTGTTTAGCTTTAAAATAGTCGTTGGGGTATATTGTATTTCTTACTGTTTAATACAGTTATCAACTGAATTGGTTTTATTCTTTATTCAATTGTTTCATTTGGGTATACTATGTTTCTTATTGCTGAAGTTTTAATGCAGTCATTTGGGGCATACTGTGTTTCTTACTGTTTAAGCTTTAACACAGTCAATAGGGCATACTGTATTAGCTTCTTTTGTGGTCGCTATTTTTCAGCCCACCTTAAAAGGGTAGCTTTGTTTCAGGCGGAGGGGCTATATTACAGGAAATACAGTATATTAAAAATATATAAAATCGGGGTCTAATTTGCCGTTTAGAGTCCAATGTTCCATTCGCAAAATAAGCACATAGAACTAGGTCCTGGTCGTTCCAAGTCACTTTCCAAGTACTGCTGGCATGCCAATTGCCAAGTACAAAACGTGGGAAATTTGTGAAATCCAAGTAGCATAAATTTTCAACACATAATTAAAAAGGATGAATTTTACTCAAATAGTTTCTGTTTGTACCCGAAATGAATTTTATCTAGAATTTTTTCAGATTTAGTCAAAAAAGTGACCAAATTTCATTTTGAGCGCCCTTTTTTTATCGCAGGGTGAAAAATGCAAATTTTGGCCTTTTAGTGGGGAACTGATCCAACACAAAAATAAAGAACGGAACCAAGAGCACACAACCCACTGGACCAGACATGTGAGAACAGACGAAAAATATATGAAATTTAAATTTACCAATAGCAAAATTAGTAGGGTCGTGAATTTTAGTGACGAAAAATCTCGAAATAGTTAACTAAAATAGTGAGTAAAAATGCCAAAATAATTGCAAAATAGTGAAAAAAAAGTCCAAAATAGTGACAAATAGTGACATAATTTTTAGCCAAAAATTGAGCAAAAAAATTTTTTATTCATTAGTTGCAGTTGCAAATGAGTAGGAATTGGGATTTTTAAGGACAAAAAACCCGAAATAGGGACCCAAAAAAATTTTTTCGAATTAAAAATTCTTCCCAAGAAAATGAATTTTTAGAAAATTTTTCATTTCTTAGGAGTATATTTTTGAAAGCCGATTTTTAGGTGTGTATTTTTCTGAAATTTTTTAAGTCGATTCTTAGGGAGTGTAATTTTCGTTTTTATTGAGAAATTTTACAAAAAATGTCGAAATAGTGACAAGATGCCAAATAGTGAATTTTCACTATTTTAGTGACAAAGCGCCAAAAGTGATTTCTACTGACCGATCGTGACATCAGAATCGAAAATTTTTAATGCAGAAATGCGTTTTTGAGCTCCTTTCTTCAAATCAATTGAGCAAAAAAAAAAAAATTTTTTTTTCACTAGAAATCGCGACCCTAATAATTAGGCATGTAAAAAAATCTCGGCGTCGAACTTCGAGACCAAGACCATAAAAACTCAAGACTAGTTGAAGCTCTAGACCGAGAATACCAATGTGATTCTCAATTTTTGAATTAATTTCCCATTCAGACTTTCCGTTTTCTCTTATTTTTTTTCTTTAATTGCTTCAAATTTTTTAAGTTTCTCCACCCATCTGCTGATTGTGCGTGTTCATTGTTCTCGTCTTACTCATTTTGTTCATTTTTTAAATCGTTTTTTGCTAATTATCGAATTGAACATTCCGAACCTTGCAAAAAGAATCAGCAATTTTAACTAATTTTTTGGGTCATTTTATAATAAATTGTTGTTTTGTTTAGTTTTACACTTTTTGGGCATTTTTTGTGTTTTAGGGCATATTTGTGAGTACCAAGGTCCGGTTTTGAAGTATAAATTAATGAGGAAAAATTCTATTATTTAAGGACCCGGTTAACCAAAAAACATTCTGTTGTCCCACCCGGTCCCGGTCACCCCCAAATTTCCCGGTCCCGCTGCACTCTAGTTTTAATCATCATTGTTCCTTATTTTACCGGGGTACTTTTTCTAATTTATTTTTGGATTATCCTATGAGGATTATTTTTCTACTCCAATAATTTTCATTTTGTGTTTTTTTTAAATTATATAACCCATGGTTTTAAGGGCGTGTAAATACATCACAATGCTTCAGGACACATTTTTTTATCTTCATACATTATACAATCTTAATAAATAAATTGAAAAGAATTTTTAGACTCAAAACGCTACTTTTCGATATAGTTAATAAATCAAAAAGTTTGTTGGAATACTGATACCTGAATATCTCCTCTTAAAATGTTAATTTAATTTAATTTAAATTAATTTTCATCGAAATCCCATTTATACGCGGAAAATTTAAGGTATATAATATAAGAGGTATATAAAAAATCTAAATCCAATAATCTAAGATAATTTTTGCACGATCATTCTACCATTTTCTACTATTTATGATGCCGCTACCTGAAAATTAATGAACTAATAAAAAAACAACTGTTTCAAAATAAAAAAATTTTCTTATTTATTATTTTTCAGGATCCCATTCGTCCTTGGATTCAAAGAACATCCTTGGATTTGGGCATTACGCCATGGAAATTGCAGATATCCCTTTTTCCTGATGTTCTTGGAAAGCTGTGGTATTTTACCCACGGATATAAAAAATCCAATGGAAAAAGAGTTTTCTTTTTCCCTAAAATTTAATTTATTTCCCGATTTGCAAAAAAAAGTTTTGGTCAAAGTCTGTTAAAATCTCATTAAATTTTTTCAAAATTTCCTTTGGCGAACTAACTAACTATAAAAATCTTCAAAAAATATCCTTAAAAATCTTGTAAATTTTCCATTTTTGAGTTAAATCTGTTCATTTAACCCAATTAAAATTTCAAAAATTTCCCCACGACGTCTATCATCACATAAATTCGCAAAACTTTTCCTTTATGTCCTCCATTTTATTTTATTATGGAAATAAAATTTTAAAAAAAAACAGGAGATTTGGCAAAAATCAATCATTAAAAGAAACAAAAAAATTATAAAATTTTCTTTATTTTTTTAACAAAATATTTAATATTATATCAAATATTATTAATTATATTCAAATATAATTTCCTGGCATTTTTGGTAGTGCATCTCGAGAGTCTCGGTCTCAGTCTCGGCTCGAGAAAATCTCGGGTTTTTTGGTCTCTTTCTCGCGTAATATTTTTCAAGATAATCTTTTTTTCAAAAAAGAAAATTATTTTAATTATATATTTTTTTATTTATTATGGAAATAAAATTAAAAAAACAGGATTTCCTGGCTCTCTTTAATTTTTTTCTTTTTGGCAAACTATTGCATTAATTTTATTTGAAATGCTAGAGATGTATTGCGTCACATTTTCTTTCGTAATCATAAAAACGAAGAGATAATTATCAGGGCTTCTTTTTTTATGTAAATACATGTTTTTTTCCTGGATTCTCTATAGCCTGATTAGTAGGAAAAACACTTTCTTTTTTGTGTTTGCGAACAAAAATTGGGACTTTTATTTACATATTTTGGGATTTTTCTACATATTACATATGTATGTACATATTTTTATACATGTTTTGGACTTTTTTGCATTTTTTCGTACATATTTTGCAATTTTTGAGAATTTTTAAGGAATTTTTTATTAAATGCCCAAAAAAAATCCAAAATTACACAATTTTTTTCAAAAATTTTGAGAATTTATAGAAATTTCTTGTGAAAATTTAAAATTTTTCTTGAAAATGTTCCCCAAAAAATAGTTTTTTTTTTTCAAAAAACTGATACCAAAAGTTAATTTTTAAAATAATAAATGTTGATTTCTAAGCCTATTTAGGTCATTTTTATGGCATTTTGTGCGTATTTACTCTTTACAAAGAATTTTTTTTCAAAAAAATAACCATTTAAAAAATTTTATTTACATATTTTAGTACATATTTCGTACATATTTTAGCATTTTTTATACATATTTTATTTACATATTTCGCGATTTTTCTTACATAAAAAAAGAAGCCCTGATAATTATTATTATTTATTTTAATGTAATAAATTACTCAGTAATTTTCGAATGAAATTTTACCATTTAATTTCTTTGTTATTATTATTTATTATAAATTCAACCGACAAAACTTTCTCATTTAATAAATTATGTGATTTGAATGGAAAAATTCGGCCAACTTTTGCTGAAATATTTGGCCAAGAATGGGAAATTGATCAAAATCCAAATTGGCAACAAATTGATCAAAACTCAAATTGGCAAAATGATCAAAATGAAATAAATTCGGAGGATTCAATTGGCAATGATCAGAACAACGACCAATTCAATGATCAGCAAAAATATGAAAGCATTTGTAAATTCCACGCAATAAAAGAAAGAATTAAGAAAAGGGGAAAATATTTGGGAAAAACTAAAAATAAAATTGAACAAAAAATTTGTAAAAAAATTGGAATTGGTCGAAGGAAAATTTACAAATGGAAAAAAGAATTAAAATTAAATAAAAATAAAAGAAACTTAAAGCATTATTATGAAAAGAAAAAGCAGGAATTTATTGAACGAATTGATGAATTTAAAAGAATGTCCAAAAATGGAAAACAGAAGCAATTTGCGAAAGAGTTGGGCATTGACAACACAACATTCATTAATTGGAAAAAGGAATTTGGCATTTAAATTGGCAAAAGTAATAATTTGAATTTTTAGATATTTTTATTTTAATTTTTTAAGGATATTCGAATGAAGAGAAAACCAGCAAAATTAATGATTATTTGAAAATGAAGAAAGCAAATCCGTCTTTGAGTGATAAGGAAATTTCTGAATTTTTAAAAATCACTCAACGCACCCTAATAACATGGAAACAAAAATTTTAATAATTTTTCTTATTTTCCTGTTGAAATTGCTGGCTTTTTGAAAGTTTCAATATATACCCCTCAAAAATTGCGTTTTTCATTGTGCCGATGGCATTGCGTAAATTTTGTAGCGAATGTGCCATATTTTTATTACACTTGAGCAAATTGTATTGCTCCATAAGAAGTGGCTTGATCAGCTGCTGTTGAGATAAAAAAAAGGATTTAGGCGCAAATTTTTTGCTTATTAATAGCAAAAAAAATTTCTGTGCATTTAAAAAAAAAATCAAATAATTAAAAAGATCCTTTCGTACATTTTTTAAAAAAAAAAATTAATCCAGATAAACAATTCTAACTTACGTCGAATTAAACTAATTTCACGTTTAAAAAATAGAAGAACAGTCTTAAAAAGAAAAAAAACTAAAAATTTTACTTATTTATAAAAAACAACACCGATGTAAAAAAATCCTGTTAACTCTAGAGAAATTTTAAAAACCAAAAAGGGTCAGAAAAAAATAAAAAATTTTAAAAGAAAGAAAAGAATGACACTATAAGCGGTGCTATGACGTTATATAAAAAGCATCAATTGAAAATTTCTAACAAAAAAAGCCTGTTGAATGCCAGATCTACACTCTAAGTGCCTTCATTATTCCCTACACATATTTATTTTTCAACCTAATTCCTTGGTTTATTCTAGGAATTTGGTGTCCAATTTACCGGTCCCCGAATTAGTACCGGTTTCGGTTAGAATAATGGTACCGGGTCGTTCATCAAAAAACCATCAAAATGAAAATTTTTGACAAAAAATTATTTATAACTGCGCCCAAAAGCAACCAAATTTTAAAAATTTGATATTTTTCAATAGCCCTAAGAATTTTCTAATATCCTGCAAAATTTCAAAAAAATTCATTAAGTTTCAAACCTGAGAAACTCAAAAAACTTTTTTTGAGCATTTTTCGTAAAAACTTTCTTGAAACTTAACGAAATTTTTTGAAAATTTGAGTGAAAATTGTACACTTTTTGTCAAAACTAAATTGAAGAATATTTTATAAACATATTAAATTATACATAAGAAATGAACCAAAATTTAAAATTTTAAAGGTAATGTTTCCATTTGTTTAGAGTGACGTTTCCAATTTTAATAATTTGGCAATTTTTCCGTCAGTTATTTTCAATTTGGTCGCTTAATTGATAATAATTAGGGAGCGGATTTATATGGATAAAAAAAATCCAAAAAATGGATTATAATATGGATGAAAAAATCACAAAATATGGACAAAAACGCTGAATATGGTCAAAAAATACGAAAATATGGATAAAAAATTTCTGAAAATTGGTTTGAATTTAAAAAAAAATTCATAAACCCATAATTTTTTGTCAAGAAAGAAAAAAATCATTTTAATATATGAATTATTGAATTTGATAATTGAGATCTCATATTTATTCTTAACTAAAAAATTGAATTTACTTAGAAAAAAAAAGCAAATATTAGTAAAATTTTGCAAAAAATTAATTTTTACACGAATTTTGCTGATGAAAAGTTTTTTTCACAATTTTTTTTTCGATTTTAGACAGGGAATTGAACTGAAGAGACAAATTATGAAAGTAAAAAGGTTTAGCCACTTGACCACTTATGCATATGAACCAGGACTGGCCGTGATTGAATTTCCAATCACGGAAATCCGTGAGCCGTGATCACGGGGCTTTAAAAAAAATCCGTGACCCGTGAACCGTGATCACGGCACCCCAAAATCCCCGTGATTTCCGTGATCCGTGATCCGTGATTATAAAAAAAATTTTCTAATGATTTTTTATTTAAATTTATTTAAAAAACGGAATTTAATCGCGGGAAAATTCCCAAAAATGTTTTAAAGAAACCAAAACATATAAACCGCTTTTTTTGCGGCGACCTTTTCCATAAGTTTACGATTTTTGGCAATTTTTTGAGGAAAATTAGAGCTTTTTGTAGAAATCTCCAAGGAAAATTTTTTATTTTTAACTAATTTATTAAGAAAATTTTTCAAATTTTTCTTAAATTTAACCAAAAATCTATTTATGTAGAGAAAAAAATTTCCTCTAATTTGTAAGCTAACTTTTGATGCTGAAAAAATCTTTTGGACCAACATGCTCAGTCCTTCATGACGATCTGAACACCCCAAAAGATACTGAAAGTCGGGAAAATTTTAGAAAAAATTCTTAGAGGGTTGGGAAAATTTTCTGAAAATTTTGATTAGGCCTGTCGTTTTAAATTTAAGCGACGGAGAGAAAAAATAGGGTTTTTAGCAGTTTATATGCCAAAAATGGTAATTTTTCTGCCATTTTGGGGTCAAAATTTCAAAAATACGGTAAAATGGGGGTCCGTCTGCCGGTGGTGCCGACAGGCGCCGCCGGGAAAAATTTTGAAATTTTGAGTGAATTTGTTAACAGATTTTGTCCAAAATATGTCCAATCATTGGTTAATTTATTGGTCTATGGACGTTTTAAAAAATAAAGAAAAATAATTTTCAATGTTATGAAATTTCTTGTTAATTAAATTTCAATTAAAATTATCAAAACAAAATATATAAATTGTCCTATCCCAATGGGGAATTGAACCCAAGGGACAGACAACGAAAGACAGAAGGTTTAACCACCAGACTACATATATATGTTTACTTTCTAATTTGTCAGCAGATTGATTATTTTGATAATAATTTGCATTTTGTTCACTTTGCCAATTTGAATTTTCCGAATTTTCATTTTCCCATTCTTTGCCAAATATTTCATCAAAATTTGGCCGAATTTTCCCATTCTTTTCACACAAAATATTAACAGACAACGTTTTGTCATTTAAATTGATTGTGCATAATAATAGCACAGAAATTAAATGATAAAATTTCATTTTCTTCAAAAAAAGCAAATGAATTTTGTAATACAAAAATAATAAATATTATTTTGGGTTTTATTTTTTTAAGGAAATGAATGAGTAGCGAGAATTATTTATTTTTATTTTTAAATTAATTGCATACAAAATATAGTTTTTTGTGGTTTTAATATTTTTTTTACGTAAATAAGGAAAGGAAATGCCAACATTTCTTTCGGACTTCATTAATCAATATATAAAATTGTCAGAAATGAAAAATATTTTAATAAAATTGTATAAATTTCTATATTTTTACAAATTTCTGGAATCGTGCCAAGTCCAAAAAGGGCAATTAATCCAAAATTTAAAAAAGTATAGCGCATATCGTAATCAGTCAAAATAAGGGATTTTTCAACAATCGAAGCTGAAGGCGAAGCCCAACTTTATTCGAAGGCGAAGTTCGAAGCCCAAAAAACCCGAAGTTTTCGAAGCCAAAACTGAAATTTCGCCCAGCCCTGGTCTGGCGATGCAGGTGTGAATTTGTTGACAAGTTTTCACCAAAAATGGTCAATTTTGGGATTTTGGGCCAATTTTTTAAGAAAAATTGGGAGTTTTTGGGCGCCGGCAGTGTCGATAGGCGCCGCTGGAAAAAATTGTGGAATTTTTAACGTAATTTGTTTAGAAAATTTCCAAAATTTGCGATCCATCTAAAATATTTAATATGGAGGTGGGGGTGCCGATTTTTCAGTTCGCCAATTTTGGACCTCTCGATTTCGATTTTACATTTATTGTGCCGCCAGCAGGAAATTTTTAAAACTTTGAGTGGAATTTTGAATTTTTTTGTACAAAACTCAATTTTATGAATTTTTATAAAAAGCAGGTTAACCATAGGAACAGAAAACGGAAAAGTTAATAATTTCATTTTTTAATTGTTTTGCTTCCATTTGCTTAGAGTGCGTGCCAGGAAATTTCGACAGTGGCTGATTTCGACAGTGACCGATTTCGACAGTGGATTTCGACAGTGACTGATTTCGACAGGGAACTATTTTCATTTATTTTACTGTTTTCCGACATTCCCGACAGTGGCTGATTTCGACAGTGAATTAAATTATTATTTTCTTTCTTTTCACATAAAAAAGGAAATGTTATTTTTTTAAATTTAGAAAAATAATGAAATTAAATTTGAATTTTTATTTTAATTGGGCATTAGAATATTATTGTATCTGGTTTAGTTAACTTTGCCATTTGGAACTAGGATATAATTTGTTAAAAGCAATTAAGAAATGAGTAGAAAATGCTTAAATAATCATATGAAATTTAAATTTATCCTCATAAATTTAATGCAGGTGATAAGCGCAGCGCGAAGAAATTGGATTGGCGAAATGTAAAGGGAGAGGGATTTTTGAATTTACTTTTCCGTTATTTTTGTCGCAATGCTGCAGTTTAACCCGAATTCAGCCCTTTTGCGAAACTGAAGTGAATGGTGCTATGACGTTAGTCAAAAATTATGGTTTTTAAAGCAAATAAATATATGTGAAATGATAAAACAACTTTTAAAGAAGCCAAGATTTTTTTTTTAATTTTATTTTCTGTAAAAACAAAGAAAAACCTTTTCAAAAAGTTTCGTTAAGTTTCAAGAAAGTTATGATTGAAAATGTTCAAAAAAATATGGTTTTTTGGGCTTCTCAGGTCATAACTTTTTTTAAACTTAACGAAAATTTTTGAAATTTTGTAGACTAATAGAAAATACTTAGGGCTATCGAAAAATATCTAGATTATGAAATTTGATCCATTTTATGCGAATATTTAGGTATTTTTAGGGGTGTATTTAAAAAAACAATTTTTTTTTTCACAAGAAATTACTAAAAAAATTTCAAAAATTCTCAAAATATGTGTAAAAAAATGAAAAATTTGCCGAAATTTTGGATTTTTTTAAGGATTTCAAAAAATTTCCGTAAAAAATCCTCAAAATATGTGAAAAAATGAAAATATAAATTGACATGTCCAAAATATGTACCAAATATGTATAAAACCCCGAAATATGTAAATAAAAGTCCCGGTTTTTGTTCGCAATTTTTCCTACTATTTAGAGCATGGAGAAGCCATGAAAAAATATGTATTTAAATAAAATTGACATCCCTAGTTATTATTAGGGTTCGAATTTGTATGATTTTGCATATTTTTTCTGTGCATATGCAAAGGGGCTCAAAATAGCATTTCTACATTAAAATTTTTGATTTGGTGAAGGTTTTTAGTGCATATAAAAGCATATTTTGGGGGTTTTCGAGAATAAATGCATATTTGGCCATTTTTGTATTTTGAGAGCATATTTCGGTCATTTTTTGGCAAATTTTCATAAGAAAAATGCGAAAAAGCGAAAAATACACCCCCTAAAGATCGACTTTTTGGAATTTTTTTAAAATATACACCTTTAAAAATCGAAAATTTTTTTAATTTTTATAAGAACATTTGGAAAAAAATTTATGTATACAATTCTCAATTTATAGACAATTTTTGGCATTTTTTTGAGGGTTAAAAGCCATTTGGCAGTTTTTAAGGCATATTTTACTGCATATTTGGGCATTTTTTGTGTTTTAGGGCATATTTATGAGTACCAAGGTCCCGGTTTTGACTAGTTTTGACCGGGACCGGGAAATTCCCGGCTTTTTTCCCGGTTTTCCCAGCCAAAAAACCCAAAAAGTCCCGGTCCCGGTCTTGCCCAAATTTCCCGGTCCCGCTGCACTCTAGTTTTAATCATCAGTGTTCCTTATTTTTACCGGGGTACTTTTCTAATTTATTTTCGGATTATCCTATGAGGATTATTTTTCTACTCCAATAATTTTCATTTTGTGTTTTTTAAAATTATTTAATCCATGGTTTTAAGGGCGTGTAAATACATCACAATGCTTCAGGACACATTTTTTTATCTTCATACATTATACAATCTTAATAAATTCTGCTCCAATGTAGCAGCATTCTTTTTGCGCCGTGTGGATGCTAAAAACAATTTGAATGATAAATGGCACCCTAAAATTTGCAAAATTTACTTGTTGGCTGGTCCTTCGCCTGCTGTTCCAATTGACGGCGCAGATCAGCGATCAGTGCGTCTCTGTTGCGGACCTGCTTAATATAAGAGGTATATAAAAAATCTAAATCCAATAATCTAAGATAAATTTTGCACGATCATTCTACCATTTTCTACTATTTATGATGCCGCTACCTGAAAATTAATGAACTAATAAAAAAACAACTGTTTCAAAATAAAAAAATTTTCTTATTTATTATTTTTCAGGATCCCATCCGTCCTTGGATTCAAAGAACATCCTTGGATTTGGGCATTACGCCATGGAAATTGCAGATATCCCTTTTTCCTGATGTTCTTGGAAAGTTGTGGTATTTTACCCACGGATATAAAAAATCCAATGGAAAAATAGTTTTCTTTTTTCCTAAAATTTAATTTATTTCCCGATTTACAAAAAAAGTTTTGGTCAAAGTCTGTTAAAATCTCATTAAATTTTTTCAAAATTTCCTTTGGCGAACTAACTAACTATAAAAATCTTCAAAAAATATCCTTAAAAATCTTGTAAATTTTCCATTTTTGAGTTAAATCTGTTCATTTAACCCAATTAAAATTTCAAAAATTTCCCCACGACGTCTATCATCACATAAATTCGCAAAACTTTTCCTTTATGTCCTCCATGAAGTCACCTAATTGGTCCCTTAAAACAATTTTAGCCGATGGGAACCCTTTTATTAGTTTAATATTTATCAATTTTGCATTAATTAATATATTAAAAAAATTAAATAAAATTAATTAATTAAATTATTATATATTATTCCAGTAAAATTGGGCACGACTTACCATTTCTTGTGCGATCAACTTTCTTGCCTATTTGACTTTGTATGTGGGCCCATAATATGGTGGGCAAGAACATCCCTTTTCATATCCTATCATTTAAAATTTTGGTATTTTATTAAAATTTTGCAAAAAATTTTAATCATCCATAAAATCTCTACCGTTTTCTTCCGTTTCATTTTCGGCTGTCGCTTTTTCTGAAATTTTCTTCCCCTTTTTGTCCACGCCATTTCCTAAAGGGTCCTCAAAAACTGGCACTTCAGCAGCTGCTGGTCCACCAGTGCGATGAGGTTCATGTTGGCCAATCAGTGGCCTTGGCCCATTCACAGGCTGCACAGTGATCACTGAAAAATCCAATGGCAGGCATTTTTTTTTGAATTTTGGTAAATTTACTCAAATTTGAAAATTTTAAGGAGGCAATTAGTGGTCAGACGGTGCTAAGGGTAGGCACCGCAATTTTTAAATTTTAATAGGTTTGTTGGGATCCTTGGTAACCACATCTGGTCAGACCAAATCCGATCATTTTGAATAGGTTTGGCTTCCATCCTGGTGACTTATTCTGATCAGACCCAACCAATTTTTGATCATTTTTAAACAAAATATTGATATGAAATTTTGCAAGAGCCAATCAATATGATATGATTTGCAAAGTTAAACCCTGGAAGATCCGCTCTTATCATCGGCTATGATTAGACAAGAAACAATTTTTATAAGCCATTGGCACCCATCCTCACTCTGGCCATCTTTTCTGATCAAACCCGATCAAATATGTCAGTTCTACAGTTTTTACCTTTGAAAATCTTGGCTGATCAGATTTGATACATTTTTACTACCTTTGGCACTCTCACCTTGGTGATCGGTTTCGACTGTGGTTTGACTATTTGTTGCTTCTATGTCATCGGCGGCTGATCGATGGTCGCAACATTGGCAATAACAAAATAGTGAAATATTGAAAATGCAAATGATGATGCCAATCACACAAAAGATGACAATGTGTCTTTCCGTGATAATGCCACGGCCTTTTCTTCTGCGTTGACGATCTGTCATTAAAAAAATTTAAAAAATTAAAATTTATGTCAGGAAAAATTCGAAAATTTTCACATTCAAGCTTTTTATTGCAAATTTTTTTAGGTAAATTTTTTAGAAGTGCTTTTTCATAAAATTTTCGAAAAACAAGGTTTTTGTAAGTTTTCTAGCCATAACTTTTTTGAAACTTTTAAAAATTTAATTGCTTTTGCGCAAAGTTATAAATATTTTTCGTCAAAAATTTTCAAATTAATGGTTTTTAATTTTAAATAACAACTCCGTACAATTTTCACTTTGATTGGTAGCCAATCCCCGGATTTTTCTATCACGAATATCCAAAATCACCCATCAAATATTTAATTAATTTACTTTTTGCGCCACTTTTCAGATCAGCAGATGCTAATCCCTTGGTGCCATCATTTAACAAATTGTACAACAGCTGAAGGATTCGCTTTTCATTTTTTCTGCCCTTCTCATTATTTTTGCCTTTTCCATGCGCTTAAATTTTAAAAATAATTTTTCAAATTGAAATATTAATGAATTACATTTTTTTCCGTTTTGGCGCTTGTATTCGGCCCAACTTTTGGCCAATTCCATGAGCAATTTCTCTTGGCCAAACTTTTCGACTTTTCCCCGCATAATCTCATTTTGCGGAATTTGCATTCGGTCGACCAACGAAAGAAGCGATTGTTGTAACACAGTTTTTAGCTCATTAAATTTAGAATTTGCAATTGCTTTTCCTTTTAAAAAAATTAAATTATTAATTAATATATTTGTTTTAATTTTCAAACCCTCAAAAATTGCGTTTTTCATTGTGCCGATGGCATTGCGTAAATTTTGTAGCGAATGTGCCATATTTTTATTACACTTGAGCAAATTGTATTGCTCCATAAGCAATGGCTTGATCAGCTGCTGTTGAGATAAAAAAAAGGATTTAGGCGCAAATTTTTTGCTTATTAATAGCAAAAAAAATTTCTGTGCATTTAAAAAAAAAAAATTAAATGAGCGTCAACTGGGCCAATCGTAACCCTCTTGGAATTTTTGAAAATGTTACACGATTTAAACATATTTTTCCAAAAAAAAAAAATTTAAAATCTCGGATAATTTTAAAAAAATAAATGTAAATTTGAGTTCTAGCGGTTCACCATCAACAACCCCCCTGAAAAAGATTTCGAGTTTTTAAAAATTATTAATAAAAACGGGTACAATTTTTTAAATTTATGCATATTTAATTTTTCTAAATTTTTTGTTTCTGATCACCTCCACTTGTGCCTGATCGGTTTTGTTGTCCAGCACTGCTCCAATCACATTATCCTGCTCAATCAGATCACCGATCATTATCACAATGCTTTCATCTTTGCTATTCCCACCGATCTGATCAAGAACCTTTTTGTACAGTTTCGACGCCCCAATGTTTTGATCAGAAGGCATAGCAAATTCCTCATTTACCAACGACGGATTAATGCATATGAAATCGGCAAAGTTTGTCGATGGCATTAGTGCCAAACAGCAGAAGGACAGAATTCCGTAAAAGAAATTCATCTCAATTTTAGATAAAAAATTTGTTGCAATTAAATAAAAATAAAAATTTTATTAAAAAAATCATTAAAAGATATTTACCATCGCTTCTATATAATAAAAGAAAGTGCTAATATATGCATATATTCATATAAATTGCTTTTGCTGAAGGAAATTTAATATATATTTTAAATAGATATAAATAAAATATTGCAAAAAAAAACAATTAAAAATCGTTAATTGTAAAATTATAAAATAATTGGATTATTGCCAAGCATTTATTTCTTTGTGCTAAGTAGAATTGAGCGGGACCGGGAAATTTGACAAAAACCGGGACCGGGACTTACCGGGACCAGAAAAGTCGGGACCGGGACCGGGACCAAGTTTTTCGACCGGGACCGCGAAAAAACCCGGGACCGGGACCAACCGGGACTTTTCCCAAGTGAAAATTTTTTTTGAAAAAAATTGAAAATCTTTTAAATTTTTGCTTTTAAATCGCTGTTTTTGTGGCAATGTTTTTTCAAAAAACTTTTTTGGAACAGTGGGAGGGGGCGGGGTCCGGCGGTGCCGATAGGCGCCGGCGGAAAAATTTTGAAATTTTGAGCGAGATTTGTTAACAGAATTTGTCAAAAAATGACCAAATATTTGGTTAATTATGGGTTTTTAGGCTATTAAAAATGAAAAAATAATAATTTTAAATTAAAATATTTTTTATTAATTAAATTCAATTAAAATAATGGTAAAGAAAATATAAAAAATTTTCTGTTCCATCAGGGAATTGAACTGAAGAGACAAATTATGAAAGTAAAAAGGTTTAGCCACTTGACCACTTATGCATATGAACACATGTTATAAATGAAAATAAATAATTTAATTTATTTTTATCAAAAATTTCTGATCCCTCACCAATTCCCTTCTCTTTTCTCACCCAGACCCCCCATTTTTACCAGTGCTTATTTAGTCCCGCCGGGACCGGGACTGGCTAAACCGGGACCGGGATTTCTGTTTTTCCAAAAACCGGGATCGGGACCGGGACCTGAAAAAACCGGGATTTCCCGCCCCGGTCCCGGTCCCGCTCAACTCTAGTGCTAAGAGTAAATTATATTTTTACAAATTTCTGGAATCGTGCCAAGTCCAAAAAGGGCAATTAATCCAAAATTTAAAAAAGTATAGCGCATATCGTAATCAGTCAAAATAAGGGATTTTTCAACAATCGAAGCTGAAGGCGAAGCCCAACTTTATTCGAAGGCGAAGTTCGAAGCCCAAAAAACCCGAAGTTTTCGAAGCCAAAACTGAAATTTCGCCCAGCCCTGGTCTGGCGATGCAGGTGTGAATTTGTTGACAAGTTTTCACCAAAAATGGTCAATTTTGGGATTTTGGGCCAATTTTTTAAGAAAAATTGGGAGTTTTTGGGCGCCGGCAGTGTCGATAGGCGCCGCTGGAAAAAATTGTGGAATTTTTAACGTAATTTGTTTAGAAAATTTCCAAAATTTGCGATCCATCTAAAATATTTAATATGGAGGTGGGGGTGCCGATTTTTCAGTTCGCCAATTTTGGACCTCTCGATTTCGATTTTACATTTATTGTGCCGCCAGCAGGAAATTTTTAAAACTTTGAGTGGAATTTTGAATTTTTTTGTACAAAACTCAATTTTATGAATTTTTATAAAAAGCAGGTTAACCATAGGAACAGAAAACGGAAAAGTTAATAATTTCATTTTTTAATTGTTTTGCTTCCATTTGCTTAGAGTGCGTGCCAGGAAATTTCGACAGTGGCTGATTTCGACACTGACCGATTTCGACAGTGGATTTCGACAGTGACTGATTTCGACAGGGAACTATTTTCATTTATTTTACTGTTTTCCGACATTCCCGACAGTGGCTGATTTCGACAGAGAATTAAATTATTATTTTATTATTATTCACATAAAAAAGGAAATGTTATTTTTTAAAATTTACTGTACTAATGAAATTAAATTTGAATTTTTATTTTAGTTGGGCATTAGAATATTATTGTATCTGGTTTAGTTAACTTTGCCATTTGGAACATTTGAAGACGTCAAATTGATGGTTTCGAGAATACGACAAAATTAGATAACAAAGGGACCATTAAGCTAATCTTATTAATGTTTAAAAATGCAGGTGATAAGCGCAGCGCGAAGAAATTGGATTGGATTACACGGCGAGTCAATTTTGGGCTCCAAGCGCAAATAAGTTGGTTTTTTTGTCTTAGTGGTCTGTGAGTTAGTCACCAAAAGGGGGGTCTCAGGTTCGAATCCAATGCATGTTATAGCTGTATTTTGAGGTTTTTAAAGCAAATAAATATATGTGAAATGATAAAACAACTTTTAAAGAAGCCAAGAATTTTTTTTTAATTTTATTTTCTGTAAAAACAAAGAAAAACCTTTCATCCAACTGTTTTTATTCAAAATCGAATTGTTGTTCTTCTCCATTGCTTTCTCCGTCGCTCTCCTGGCCTCCGATTTCTTCTTGTTGTTCTTCACGGTCCTTAAAAATGGAATTTTATCTCGAATCAAACTTTGACCAAACTGACCCGCTTCATTTCGTCAATTTTTCCTGTGTCGAGAAGCCAATTTGACACAAAATGGTGTTCCAACAATTGACGCATTTGTTCTTCGTCAGGCATTGTTTTCCACAGCTGTTCCAATCGCCTCCACACCGAATGCAGTGCTTCATCACCTAAAAAAATTCATGGATTAAATTTCAAAATTATTTATGACCCTGCTCGTCCAAAAGTGCCAAAAATTGGTGTTGTCTGGCGAACGGCACAAAATGGTTCAACAGCAAATGGACCTTTGGTTTTAGGGCGAGCAAAGTGCGCATCCGTGGCTGATCGTTGAGAAATGTCCGAAATTGATCAATCGACATTTCCAATTCGTCCAGATCCCGTGGCGACAGGGGCTGGGCCTTAAATTTATTTTTAATTTTCAAAAAAACCAAATAAAAAAGGACTTTTGTAAAAGTTTGTATCTTTGCCAATTGTCCCAGGGTTTGGCAAATGATTTGTGGCCATTCAGCGGAGTAACGTCTCTCCAATTGGTCCGCCCGCAATTTCATTTAATTGGTCGATCTGTTGCCAAATGTTACCGCAGAATTTGCTCAAATTAGCTCTTTTGTCATTTGCGGGAAATGCTGCCACGATGAAATTGTTGGCCGGAGAATTTGGATGTGAAGCATGGGCCAAGGAAATGGTTATTTTTGTGAACCCTTGGCCATTGTCGCCGCTCAATTTTAAAATCAATTCGTCTGGTCTGAAGTTGATCAGATTGTCCTTGGCCGAGGACAATCTGAATTCCAGTGCCCCGGCTATGTCGGAACAAAAAAATCCAATTCCATGCGGCGTTGAAATTGCCTCATATTGGAGTGCTGCGCAGATCTCCTTTTTGATTTTGATCACCCAAAAAAGATTTTTTTTTGAATTAAAATAAACATTTTTACTTTTTTCAATGGTGGGAAAACATCAAATTTTCCGCCGATAAGACGCATGAGTGCCTTCATCCTCTCATATGCTTTTTGAGTCCCGAGCTGTGACAGCAAAAGCAGCCCATCTTCTTCATGGATTGTTTGTTGTTGTCGGAGTTGTTCCTTCTTCATCGGTGTGTAGTGTCCAAATTTGTGACGTACTTCACGATGCAGAGATTGCAGCGAACATCGGCTCACTGACCGCGACCGATCTCGATCGATCACATCAGCGATTTTCTTGGCCAGATTTCGCCGCGAGGTCTGCTCCAATGTAGCAGCATTCTTTTTGCGCCGTGTGGATGCTAAAAACAATTTGAATGATAAATGGCACCCTAAAATTTGCAAAATTTACTTGTTGGCTGGTCCTTCGCCTGCTGTTCCAATTGACGGCGCAGATCAGCGATCAGTGCGTCTCTGTTGCGGACCTGCTGTCGAAGAAAGCTGATCACTTGTTCCTGCTCCTTCAGCTGTTTGTCCAACTGCTCGGTTTGTGTCGCGGCGTCCTCATAAGCCAAATCCACGTCTGTTGCCTTATCCATCGTTGTCAAATCCATGTGTGTTGCTTTGTCGGCAGTTGTCAAATCCGTGTTTGTTGCATTGTCGGTAGTTGTAAGATCCATGTTCGTTGCTTTGTCGGTAGTTTTTGCACGAACACGCGCATGGCGCCTGATCGGAGTCGCTGACAATGGCCTTGGGCTTGAATGCGGGCCTTAATTTTTCTAAAATAGTGACTTTTTTGACTTACGAAGGTCCATAGCTGACTTTGATGGTCCACTTTCGGCGGCTTGGGTCGATGTACCCTCTCCGTCTGCTGTTGTCTCGGCTTCGGTCTGCTTTAGCGCTGAAAAATGCAGTGTTTTAAAATAAAATTAATTTTGGTCAATTTTCGTCACTTTTTGGCGTCGAACCGACTCTGCGACCATGCTCCTGGCGCCATTCCTTCTGCTTTCGCTTTGCTTCAGTCCCAGAATTGCTTAGCTTCATAAATTTTCCAGTTTTATTACGTGTAGATACCATTTTTTATGCTAAAAATGTTGCAAATAAATTTGATTTTGTTGTCCTTGAAAAAATTTTTTTCCTATTGACCAATTTTATTGAAATTTTGCCTAAGTGAATTTTTTGGTCTTTTCTATCGAATTCTCTTTTGTTTTTTGAAAGTTTCTTTTCTAACTCGAGATCGGCTCTTGCATTTTTACAAGGGAAAATCCCCAATAAATTTTAAGTTTTGCAGTTTTGGCGTTCTGATTACTAAATAAATAATAAACTTATTTGCGCTTGGACGCCTCCCATCGATTCGTCTACTCAACGATTCGTCTATTCAACGATTCGTCTACTCGACGATTCGTCTACTCAGCCAAAATGCGACGATTCGTCTACTCAGTCAAATGTCAACGATTCGTCTATTATACGATTCGTCTACTCCTCAAAAAAATTCTAAAACCCGGATTCGAACTCGAACAAACTTTAAAGCCATTTTTCTGGGGTTTTCCTACTTAAAAAAGCAGTTTCCATAGCTTTTTATGGCGCTTCACACAATTTTAAATTGCAACCGATATTATGAGGAATAAAGGTTATAAAATTTCAATCTTCTGGCTCTGCATGTTCAATTGTTCAGTGCCGTCGAGAAGCGACTGAGCCAACTTGTCGCGCAATCTCCATTTCAGCGGTTCAAATAATGCGGAATTGCTGCTGATTCTTTTTGTTTCACGTTCCTAAAACTTAAAAGAAGAAAAAACCATTGAATTGGGACGGACCATCGGAACTTACTTCTCCCTTTTTGGTGGTGCCTTCGCTGTCGTGCAACAATGTTTTCGCCATCCTTCATTAATTGGTCACGGGCAGCAAAAATGCAAAGGGTTTACCCGGTCCTGTTGCCGTAAATCTTCCTTTTCTGCCTAAAAACAAACAAATAGGACTAAAAAAGTTGCAGACGCACCTTCTCATTCTGCCGCCAGTGTGAGATCAATGCCCATAGCAACAAAGATTTCGTCCTTGGTGTCTGCATGGACTTCCGCCAGCATTTTGGATGGATTTTGGCGCGGGTTTTCCATCGCTGTCTTCTTAATTTTGTTGCGTTTTTGCTCTGCGTGGAAGCACACTGGATTTGGCAGATAATTGTGGCTGTTGTCGTCGAAATCTGACGACTTTCTTGTGCGTTTTGGTGCCTTCAGTAGCTGCTGTTGTTCAATTAGTGTTCGAATTGATTTCATTTGCTTAAAATGAGAAAATTGATTTAAAATAGGTTGAATTAATAAATTATTAAAAAACGTTGAAAGTAGCAAATGGATCAGGAGGAATATAGCATAAAATATATTTGATACTTTAAGCCCTTGGTCTGTTTCGGGTCTAAATATATGTCATAGGGTCATAACAAGTCCAGCGCCCAAGAAAATGTAAAAATTTTCATAGTCACATTGATTTTTGTTCATAAATAATTTATATTTGTTTTAGTAGACGAATCGTCACTTTTTGGCTGAGTAGACGAATCGTTTAGTAGACGAATCGTTGCTTTTTTGCTTAGTAGACGAATCGTCGAATAGACGAATCGTGTAATAGACGGATCGTGGCTTTTTGGCTGAGTAGACGAATCGTCACTTTTTGGCTGAGTAGACGAATCGTCGAGTAGACGAATCATAGGCGCGCCGCGCTTGGAGCCCAAAATTGACTCGCCGTGATTACGATTGGCAAAATCTTGTACAAGTGCTTCCAAGTTTTGGTCTTGACGAATGTATTTGGCCTTTCTCGTTTCATGAGGCCCTTTAATGCCGTCAGCCGGTGCAATCTGATAATCTGCAACACGAATTCTCCACATTTCATCTTCCTCGATCATTTTCCGAGCAAATGAACTCGGCCGTTGGTTCCCCCTAAGGTGCACATTCCAAATTGAATGCCAACCCTGAATAAAGGACATGAAAAAATGGCCACATCCCACCACACTTCAAGCGAATTGTTTGTTCTTCCAAGCCCTTCTGCTACTCTGTCCACTACATTCCACAATTCAATTGGAAAAAGCGCGTCAGTCTGTGCCAAATTAAGCGCCTCAATTCGCTCTCGAATCCAATTATCAGCTGCTCCGCCTGCATCGCGAACCAAAACTTCTTCGTTTTGTATGATTCGGCGAGGTCCAACCACGTGTCCATCATCGTTTTGGTCCTGTTCACATTCGCCGCTCTGTTCGGCATAACACAGGCAGTGCTTGCTGCTTATCTGTTCGTTGAGTGCCACTGCACAGCTCATCAACCGAAACACCGTAAAATAAAATTGCATTTTCCTAAATTAAAATTTTTTTGCCAGGCGAGTGCTGCGTTCGTTTACGGTGCCATGAGCTTTTTGGACAAGCTGAACAGCGGAGCGATTGTTTGGCTGTTGGAGCTAAACAATCCCTCGTGTAGGACGAGCGGGGCGGAACATGCGTTGGCTTGTGCCAATTTCTACCGTCATGTGGTTGCATTTGTGCCCGGTGGCTGTGTGCAATTTTGGTCGTCCTACCTTTCATGGACATCCGTCGGGTGGGCCAACGCTCTGCACAACAACAAGGGGAGGAAGAAGAAGCAAGGGAAAACGGAGAAGCGGGGGGAGAACAGCAGAAGCAGCGGACGAGGCAGAATTGCTCTCGAGTTTGGTGGATGAACTGCTCGGACTCCTCCGAGTCATGATCAGTCAGTCCAATGCGTCGTAAATTTTTTCAAAAAACTAAATCAACCTTGTCATATCAGTGACGATACAAAGCAGACACTCAGGCGGTTATCTATTGAATCTGCTGTCATTCCCGGTGGCACTACGAAATAAGTACACGGGAATGCAATGTGAATTTGGTTTTAGATTTGCCGCGCCCGGCTCCGACCCTTCAAATCTTGGCACAAATTGGTGAGGAGAAGCCGCCCAACCCGAACATCATTACATCATTTATGCAGTCAACATCATTTTCATGGTTTTATTTTGTCCTAATTTAGTTAAAAATTTACAAACATCGGCACTTTTGTCAATTATTTGGTTACCCCACATTTGCGCCCGGACATTAGTGCCTCGGACATTTGCGCCTATGTCCAAAATCGGGTTAAAACTTTATTTTTTCAATCCCGGATGGCTTAAACAGTTTCAAATAAAAAATAGAAAGTAATTGTATGCGATTACTTGATTCAGAAAATTTTTGAAAAATCATAGAATTATTTTTCTAATAAACCAAAAGAACTAGTTTTGTTAAATTTAATGCTGTTTAAGACGTCTAAGATTGAAAAAAACTTAAGTTTGAACCCACAAATGTCCGAGGCGTAAATGTCTGGACCCGGATTATTTGCACCAAAAAATGACCAAATTAAAAAAAGAGCGACTACAAATCACAAATTGGCTACTTTGTTTGTTCTGTGGCCCCTCATTTTTATAGTCAAACAAACAAGCCGTGAATAACAAAATTTTGGCTTTAGTGCACTTTAGGCGTCTCCATCCATTAGTTTCTTTGGCCCAAACTTTTTTATGACTTGATCAAGGCCTAAATTCTTGGTAATCCTTCGGAATTGGTGTCCGACGGGAAAAAGATAAAAATTTTCTTTGAACTTTTATTAGAGTAAAATTAATCTCTGCAGTTTTTTTTTGTGTTTTTATAAATTCCAAGGCTTTAAGCCTTCGTTTGATACCAAGAATGTATTTAGTGACAAAGCAACAAAAAACTTAGAGGCCAAAGAAATTGAGGTTGAACACTTTTTTAATTTGAAAAATGAAGCGCCACAAAACAGGAAAGTACTTGAAATTGTATTCATTTCAACCAATTCCCTAACTATTTGTTGTTTGTCACAATATAAGCCATGAGTCAATTTCTCAAAAAATTACCACTAAAAATATAAACTTTTGAGTAAAATAAGGTATCAAATTACTTTAAACTCGCTGATGCATAAATTGGATTTTTGTTCATGATTAAAAATCCATGAGAACCAAAAAAAACTTGGAAACTTTTGAAAGGGGAACAAAATCAAACATTTAGTTGAAAAATTCGACCAAAATATGGTACTACCAATTTTTAGTTAAACTTCAAATTGCATGCATAAGTGGTCAAGTGGCTAAACCTTCTGATTTTATTATTTCTCGCTTGGGTTCAATTCCCCACTGGGATAGAATATTCTTCATATTTTCTTTACCATTATTTTAATTGTAATTTTAATTTAAAAAAATATTCCAACTTTTTTTCTTTCATTTTAAGCATCCTAAAAACCCAAAAATTAATCAATTTTTAGGATGCTTAAAATGAAAGAAAAAAAGTTGGAATATTTTTTTTAATTAAAATTTCAATTAAAATAATGGTAAAGAAAATATGAAGAATATTCTATCCCAGTGGGGAATTGAACCCAAGCGAGAAATAATAAAATCAGAAGGTTTAGCCACTTGACCACTTATGCATTTGAACAAATGCTTTAAATGAAAATAAATAACTCAGAAACTTAAAAAAAAATTCGGAGAAGGTCGTTTCCATCCGAAAAATTTTTAAAAAAATTTCAAACTAGTATTATTATTCAATAAGAATTTTTTGAAAAATCGCTGAAAAAAAATTCTTCAAAAATACCAAGTTTGGAAAATTTTTAAAAACCATTTCAGTGGAAACCATGCGTGGGATAATGAACCGGGAAGTTTTATTTGAATTTTTTTTTCTATGTTTTTCGATTAGATTGTTTTCCTACCCCCAGGTACTACCAGAGGTATCAGCGGTACACCTCCGACCCGCCTTCCTCTGCCTCATCGGCGCCCATCCGCAGCACAATGATGGCGGACGAGGACGAGGAGGAGTACAACCACAGCCAGCAGGACCACCACCACCACAATCATCATGATCATCATCATTTGGGTGCCAATGATGCCATCATCAACAACTGTGATGCAAGCAGTGCCAACGACAACAACAAGGAGAACGATGACAATGACGGTACTAACAACACTGATTGTGAACAACAACAACAACGCACAAAATGATACCGCTGAATTTTTGATTGATTAATTGTTGATGTTGTGATGATGATCATTTTTATCCTTCTCCACCCCATTTTTCGATTCCTAAAAGGAAATCTTGTAAAAAAAAATCTAGTATTTCCCAGAAAATTATCTCAATTTTTTTTTATATTTATATCACAAAAAACTTGAAATCAAATTAAATTTTTTTGTAAGCATAATAAAAAGCTAAAAAATCTAAGAATAGCTCATTAATTTCAGCAAAAAAAGCTATAACCTAAATTATGGATCGAAAAGCGTCGACCTCGAAGAAGCGCAAACAAACGGAGAAGGCCCGGAGCAAACAACAGGAGGAATGAAGGGTCAGACAGTTTTTTGGTAGTACTAGTAGGAATGTTTATATCCCATTTTTTGCAAAAAAAAATCAAAATTTTTTCGTTTAGACGTCCTGAAAATAAGTACCAGGTGGTTTTCGCGGTCGCTGACCACGAATATGGCAACCATTTCGCCAAATTCGGGATCACTTAACCGAATTCGAATAAAAAGTCGAAAACTCGAGTTTTTCAAAATTCGCATTAAGATCAAAACAAGCTATATTGAAACATACATTTTGTTCAGATTATACTAGTAATAAACAATTTCAAATTTTCTACCTTTTGTTCGAATTTGAGTTAGGGGTTCGGAATAAGCCAAAATAATTGCCATATCATGATCAGCGAACTCGAAACCACCACAAAATTGATAAATTTTCTTAAAAAAAATTTTTCCCCTGGCGCCACCGGACTCCAAAAAAATTTAATTTTTTAAGATCAATTTTAAAAGTCTTTAGTGACCAATTATTGCAATTTACAGGAAACTTCTGGATCAGATGACACGGACTACGAAGGCGAGCTCACGATAATTGCAACTGCGTGCGCGATGGCAATTTTGCTGATTTGATTGTACGCGTTCGGAGCACACTGAAGAAATGGAAGAAGCCAAAAATTGACACCCCGCGGGTAAGAACATCAATTTAAAAGATATATAAATAAATTATCAAATGAAATTTCCCAATGCAATATAAAAATTATCATTTTTCAAAAAAGTGTCAAAACTTTTTTTGGCGACCCGATCATTTCGGCGTTCGTTTTTCGCCGACCGTTTTTTGACTCATTTTTTGTGTTCGTTTTTTCGGCGCCCGTTTTTGGCGCACGAGTAAAACTATAGATGGTGGGTCACCTTTTTGGATTTCGATTCCATGATCAGAATTCGAACAAAATTCAAAAACTCAAAATTTATTTTTATGTTTGTATCTGTATATTTGACCGTTTTGATCAACTTAAAAACAAAGGTAAATTTTGAACTTCGACTTATCGACCAAAATTTAATCACCAAAAAATGTGAAAAATCGACTAAATTTTCAGTTCCGTATCCTGGTTCCGGTTACTTATTGGCCCATAATTTTTTGATTGTGAGCTAATTTATACGATTTTAATTCCATTCGAAAGCACTTGATTTTGGTTAAGATGTATGATTAAGCAGAAGTAAGCGATTAGAAACACCATTCAGAATCCCCAAAAATAAAACCGATATTTTATTGTAACTATTCAAGTGTTATTTATTAATCGCTCAGTTTTTGCTGAATCATATATTTTGAAATATAAATAAAAAATGTATCTCTTTGAGAGGATTTGAACCATAGACAAAACCCATTTTGATGGTGATCACCTTACAGATTATTGCGAAAAAATTAATAAAAGCATAAATTGGCGAAAGAAAAATAAAAATTTGAAATTTGGTCAATGAGTCTAAAATTACAAATGAAAAAAATTTCTAATTTAATTTTAAGGCATACCCAAACAGTTCCAAACCCAGAGGCCTGTGTCTGATCATCAACAACACCCATTTTGATCAAAAAATTGTCATATCATTGTTGATTTGAATTATTTTGGCGTTTTGTTTTAGTTTTTGTGACCCTTTATTTTATTTTGTTTTGTTTGGGGTATGTGTGATATATATGCTCTTCCTAAATTTGTAATTGATTGCTGTGTGCTGTTTTATTAATTGGAAGTAAAAGAAAGCAGTGAAAGAGACGGCGATTTGGTTTTGGATTTGGGATACAATTCCCCTTTCCCATTGGACTATTCTTTTTCCTACAACGAAATCTTCAACAACAGAATCGGATCAAACAGAGACGAGCTCCTGTTCAGCGACTTGATGGAAGCGTTCGGATATACGGTGTTTGTGGAGCGAGATCATACGAAAATGGTGAAAATTTTTACAGTCAAAATACCTTTTCATTTATTTATTTATTTGTCAATAAAGAAAAAGTCCACAAAAGGGAAAAATCCGCTTACATTGAGGACAAACCATTAATTAAAATGTCCTCAAGAAAGCGCATAAACAATTAAAAACGAGATCGCCGCCAAAAAATAAAATATAATGTGAGATCAATAAAAAATAAAAATAATGACCAAATCACTTTTTGTTTAATGAATTAATAATTCGACTTTTATTTTTCCGGTCAATCTTACAGAAATGAAATAGTTTTAATTTTATTTTTAAATTGATTTAATGAGTTTATTTCAATAAGCTTTTTATCGAGTTGGTTCCAAATTTTTGTTACCCGCCCCGCAAAAGGTATAAATTTTTTGCCTAATTTATATTTCGAGTTAAGTCTAAGTCTATAAAAGGGAATGTTAAAGCGTTCAGAAGGTTTGAATATTTCAAAGGGATTCATATCTGTTCGGCCATAAATTATTTTATGAGCCATGAACAGATCAGAAAGCTTTCGCCTGCTTTCAAGTGTTGACAGTTGCAGGTATTCTAATCTTTGTTGGTATGGAATGGGTGGAAGGTTACACTTAAAAAATACTCTTTTGGTGAAATATTTCTGACACTTTTCAATTTTTTAAATATTTTTTAGAAGCGATGGATTCCAAACCTCAAGAGCATATTCCAATAACGGTCTAACATAAGTTTTGTACAAAATAATCCAAATCCTAGAAGACTTGGACTTAATAATCCGAAATTAAGAACGCATACGTAAATATGCATTCCTTATTATTTGTGTGACATGATTACAAAATTGAATTTATTATCAATATTGATGCCCAAATCCCTAATTGTATCCACAACATTTATTATATTTCCATCAATTTTATATATTTCTTTGGTTTTCCGACTTACAGTTTGAAGTACAAAAGGTTTTTTCAATTGAGATTATGATCTGCCATTTATTTGCCCATTCCGATAAATTATGCAATGCTTTATGCATAATTTCTGTTTCGGTTCTTTCTTTATAACAAATATACAATTTAACATCATCAGCATATAATTTAATTCTTACTCCTGATGGCAAAGCATCAGGAAGATCGTTAATATAAATCAAAAATAATAAAGGTCCAAGGACAGAGCCCTGGGGGACACCAGAGCCAACTTTTTTACTGGAGGATAAATCATCCCTTAGAAAATAAAATGAAATGAAATTAAACTTTATTTTAAATTTAATTGTTATTTCTGTAATAAAAATGATATTTATAATAATTATTATTGCAGAAGATTTTCGTCAAAGTCGGCATTAATCCATGATCTTTTGAACCTTCGTAAATTTTATTTAAAAGTATTTCATAAAAAAAAAAAATTTAAATGGACTTTTTCCCGTCCCTTTCCTTTCCCTCTTTTACAATTAATTCCACATATACATAAAATGTGTATGCTGGTACGCCTTTATTTTGGGAATATTCGCTTCTAAATAAAATTTTTTCGGGTCGGGTTTCAGGCCAAGAAAAATGTTGGGTATTGGGCGGCAACCATGCCATTGCAAATAGTATTTCGAAATTATATTATTGTAAATTTTATAAAAAAAGACAAACACCTAAATAAATTACATGTGTAAAAATTTTGTTTTGTTCGATTAATAAAATTTTAAATTCATTTAAAATCCAAAATTACCAATTTCGGTTTATCTTTAAGCCTGTGGGCACTTGTCTCCATCCAGCAAGGCAATGAATTCGCGATTGTCAATGCAGTAGATTGTGTCATAAGGTAAAATATAAAAAAATGAATTTTTATTTGAAAAAATGAATTTTTCTTTAAAAATGAAATCTTTATTTAAAAAGTTTAATGTTTGGACCAATCAAAAACGGGGTCTAATTCGGCGGGGATGTGGTGGTCGAGCGCGACAATTGCTTGAGTGAGTGTACCCAACGGAACAAATGCCAATGATGTGATGCAGCGCGCCATTTCAACAAAATTAGAGTCGTGATTATACCGCTAAAAATATGTTTTATTTTTTGGGGGGAAGAATGGGACCTGAATAACATTTTGTTCGGCCATTTTCTTTTTGAAATTTCTGACGAGGTGAAAAAAACAACATCGCAAATTGCAATTAGGGAATTCCTCTCGTACAGCATTCATCAAACCAATTTCAAAATCCAACGACATGGACTGAGGTGAAAAGGCCGGCCAAACTGCTTTGATCATACTGAACATTCTTTGGTAAATGGCGGAAGTTTTTGATGTTAAAAGAGCGTAAAAAACCGGGAAGACCCACTTGCCGCGCCTATAAAAAACTGAACATTTACTACAAAAATTTAATTAAAGCCTACCGGGCAAGAACTGCAAAAACTTGTAAAAATAGTGGTGGGCTTAATGAAAATGTTCCGTCAGCGTAACATTCTGTCATTTGATTGGCCCAGCTATTATGAGACATGCGCCCGAAAATCAAAATCCTAACAAAAAAAAGTAATGGTGAATCGAACAAAACGCATTGCCTACCGTTGCGGGGGTCCATTTTCATTCAACAAAAATGTACCAGAATCGGCTAGCAAAAAGTTTTCAGTTTCGTTTTCGTTCCGTGCATAAATTTGATATTGTGGTGGGATTTGTAACTGGTTTAGATTAAGCGGCATTGCGGGAGTAATTCCTTCATTGCGGGCCCTTTTGATTAGCTAAAAAAGGCAATACAATGAGCGCAGAGAAATTAATTGTTTTGTTGCATTTTTTGTTGGGACTTCAGACAACACAGGGGTTCCCACATTTTGGAGTGCAATTGAGCGAAGTGTAGATGGCGGCTCGGCGGTTTCAATGGCTCTACGTTTTATTCCTAAAATTGTCAAATATGCATGCAAAATCTTGAGCATTTGATATAACCTAACCTGTAACGACGCGCTGTGCTTCCACTCGCGCAGGGTTTGCTCCACAGACATGCTCATTGACTTGTTTCAACACTACGTCATTCAAATTGGTGTGCAGACGCCCTCGGCACTTCATGTCCTTATTGTTTTTGTTCTCACACCTCCAAAATTTGATAAAACCATCCGCGCTAAGTTTGGCGAAAACATAAAGATGACCTTCATGTTCAAGTTTTTTGTGGTTCATCTTCGATAAGATATTATTTTCCATCGTGATATTAATATATTAAATAATAAGCTGAATTAATGGTATTTTAGTTAGGCAATCAAGAATTGGAAAATATAAAAAAATTAGAAAACAAATATGAAACCAAATATATTTACAAATATGCAATGAAACACGCAAACAATAACATTTGACAATATAACTTTTTTATTCTGACCCCCCCCCCTTGTCCATGAGAAAAAAAACATAAAAGCTAAAATTTATTAATTTTTTTAGCGCAAAATCAACAACAAAAGCGAAATTTTCGCTTTTTTGCTTATTTTTGACATAATTTATTAATTTTTAAGAAAATTTAAATTTATTCAATATTCTCGAGAAATTTGTATAAAAGTAATTCATGGGGCACTGAGTCAAATGCTTTTTGAAAATCAATATAATTTAACTGCTGGGGGCCGTTCTAATAGAGGTTTTTTTGAAAAATGCCAAAAAAGGGGCCTTAAATTAGAGGGGGGCCTTCTACCAGAGAGGGGCCTTCTATTGTTCAACCCCTCCAAAAAAGGGGCCTTTAATTAGAAGGGGGCCTTCTACCAAGGGGGGGCCTTCTATTGTTCAACCCCTCTAAAGTAAAATAGGTATGAACATGATAGATTTACCTACCTATACCTACCTAATTTAATAGTAATAAAATTTATTTACCTAGGTATACAAATTTATTTAACATGGATGGACAACGAACTAACAACAAAGTTTTTAGAGGAAGTGCGAATGTTTATTTATATTTTTAAAGAAATTAGGTATGTAATTAAGGTGCTTGGCAATTTTGCGTTCGGGAGGTGGCTTCTTATTTGGGACAGCTTTCGTTGTCATATCAGTGACGATACAAAGCAGACACTCAGGCGGTTATCTATTGAATCTGCTGTCATTCCCGGTGGCACTACGAAATACATTCAAGTACTAGACAATTCAATTTAAATCAAGGAAAATTATTTTAGCCCCCAGACGTGTGTTGGAACGCACCGTTTAAAAACAAAATCAGGCAAATTTACGATGAATGGATGGTGAATGGAGAGAAAGAAACAACGGCGTCCGGAAATATGAAGGCTCCTCCGCCAATGGAGACGTATCTGCAATGGATTGTCACCGCCTGGAACTCACTCTCGAAGGAACTGATCGGTAAATCTTTCCTGTCATGTGGAATTACGGAGGAAATTGAGCCAACGTCGCAATGAAGAAAATGTTGTGAAAGCACTTGAACAAATTGATTTAGGACAAGATGAAAGCGATGTCTCTGTCGACGTTGCTAATGAATAATATTTTGATCAAATTTATTTTCTTTTTTAATAAAATTGATCGCCCCATGAAGTCTTTTTTAGGGGCCTTTAATTAGAGGGGGGCCTTCTATTTTCAACCCCTCCAAAAAGGGGCCTTTAATTGGAGGGGGCCTTCTACCAGAGGGGGGCCTTCTATTGTTCAACCCCTACAAAAAGGGGCCTTAAATTAGAGGGGGACCTTCTACCAAGGGGGGGCCTTCAAATACAGGAAATACGGTAAATACAGTCAACATTTTTTCCGATTAACAAAAAGGTCAACTCAACATTCCTAACTCTTTGACATCATCAGTTAGACCTGCTTAGATTTTTTAGCTTTTTATTATGCTTACAAAAAAATTTAATTTGATTTCAAGTTTTTTGTGATATAAATATAAAAAAAAATTGAGATAATTTTCTGGGAAATACTAGATTTTTTTTACAAGATTTCCTTTTTTTGAATCGAAATTTCCGGGGGTTTTCGGAGTCGCTGATCACGAATCCGGCATCCATTTCGATCAATTCCGAATCCCGGACCCGAACTCGTACAAAAGGTCGAAAATTCAAATTTTTCGGTTTTCAGATTATTGGTCAACCATTGTTTAAATACACGGAAACGAACTAGAAATCATCAGTGCTTCAATAAAAAATCATTTAAACCATTTCAGACTAAGATTGTAAATCGAAAAATTTTAATTTCCGACTTTTTCTTCGAATTTGGGTCCGGAATTGGTCGAAATGGATGCCAGATTCGTGATCAGCGAACCAGAAAACCCTTGGAAACATGTTTTCATAATTTTTTAAAACAAAGACAATTTTTTGGGGGGACCAACCCTACTATTAACACAAATGCATTTTTTATTTGCTCACCCAATGCAATTATTGGCACTATCAAGCCAAATGAACACATTGTTCAATTTTTGTTGAATTTCGTTCGAACTCGGTTTCGGAATTGTTTGGGAGCCGGATTCGTGATCATTGACCCCAAAAATCCTTAGAAAATTTGGCTCCATTTTTTCGGATTGATCAGTTCTCAAATTTAGGGCATGCTCAAAGTGCTCGAAACAAATTAAATTATTTATTTTCATTTAAAGCATTTGTTCATATGCATAAGTGGTCAAGTGACTAAACCTTCTGATTTTATTATTTCTCGCTTGGGTTCAATTCCCCACTGGGATAGAATATTCTTCATATTTTCTTTACCATTATTTTAATTGAAATTTTAATTAAAAAAAATATTCCAACTTTTTTTCTTTCATTTTAAGCATCCTAAAAACCCAAAAATTAATCAATTTTTAGGATGCTTAAAATGAAAGAAAAAAAGTTGGAATATTTTTTTTAATTAAAATTTCAATTAAAATAATGGTAAAGAAAATATGAAGAATATTCTATCCCAGTGGGGAATTGAACCCAAGCGAGAAATAATAAAATCAGAAGGTTTAGTCACTTGACCACTTATGCATATGAACAAATGCTTTAAATGAAAATAAATAATTTAATTTGTTTCGAGCACTTTGAGCATGCCCTAAATTTGAGAACTGATCAATCCGAAAAAATGGAGCCAAATTTTCTAAGGATTTTTGGGGTCAATGATCACGAATCCGGCTCCCAAACAATTCCGAAACCGAGTTCGAACGAAATTCAACAAAAATTGAACAATGTGTTCATTTGGCTTGATAGTGCCAATAATTGCATTGGGTGAGCAAATAAAAAATGCATTTGTGTTAATAGTAGGGTTGGTCCCCCCAAAAAATTGTCTTTGTTTTAAAAAATTATGAAAACATGTTTCCAAGGGTTTTCTGGTTCGCTGATCACGAATCTGGCATCCATTTCGACCAATTCCGGACCCAAATTCGAAGAAAAAGTCGGAAATTAAAATTTTTCGATTTACAATCTTAGTCTGAAATGGTTTAAATGATTTTTTATTGAAGCACTGATGATTTCTAGTTCGTTTCCGTGTATTTAAACAATGGTTGACCAATAATCTGAAAACCGAAAAATTTGAATTTTCGACCTTTTGTAAGAGTTCGGGTCCGGGATTCGGAATTGATCGAAATGGATGCCGGATTCGTGATCAGCGACTCCGAAAATCCCCGGAAATTTCGATTCAAAAAAAGGAAATCTTGTAAAAAAAAATCTAGTATTTCCCAGAAAATTATCTCAATTTTTTTTTATATTTATATCACAAAAAACTTGAAATCAAATTAAATTTTTTTGTAAGCATAATAAAAAGCTAAAAAATCTAAGCAGGTCTAACTGATGATGTCAAAGAGTTAGGAATGTTGAGTTGACCTTTTTGTTAATCGGAAAAAATGTTGACTGTATTTACCGTATTTCCTGTATTTGAAGGCCCCCCCTTGGTAGAAGGTCCCCCTCTAATTTAAGGCCCCTTTTTGTAGGGGTTGAACAATAGAAGGCCCCCCTCTGGTAGAAGGCCCCCTCCAATTAAAGGCCCCTTTTTGGAGGGGTTGAAAATAGAAGGCCCCCCTCTAATTAAAGGCCCCTAAAAAAGACTTCATGGGGCGATCAATTTTATTAAAAAAGAAAATAAATTTGATCAAAATATTATTCATTAGCAACGTCGACAGAGACATCGCTTTCATCTTGTCCTAAATCAATTTGTTCAAGTGCTTTCACAACATTTTCTTCATTGCGACGTTGGCTCAGAAGCTTAAGCCCATTCGGTATGGCTCCGTCCGCCTTAAAACACTTGAAAAATACACAAAAAACTGCAAATAGACGACCTTGAAAACATTGATCAGCTCATCTTTACTTCCATTAATTTCCTCCGTAATTCCACATGACAGGAAAGATTTGGCGATCAGTTCCTTCGAGAGTGAGTTCCAGGCGGTGACAATCCATTGCAGATACGTCTCCATTGGCGGAGGAGCCTTCATATTTCCGGACGCCGTTGTTTCTTTCTCTCCATTCACCATCCATTCATCGTAAATTTGCCTGATTTTGTTTTTAAACGGTGCGTTCCAACACACGTCTGGGGGCTAAAATAATTTTCCTTGATTTAAATTGAATTGTCTAGTACTTGAATGTATTTCGTAGTGCCACCGGGAATGACAGCAGATTCAATAGATAACCGCCTGAGTGTCTGCTTTGTATCGTCACTGATATGACAACGAAAGCTGTCCCAAATAAGAAGCCACCTCCCGAACGCAAAATTGCCAAGCACCTTAATTACATACCTAATTTCTTTAAAAATATAAATAAACATTCGCACTTCCTCTAAAAACTTTGTTGTTAGTTCGTTGTCCATCCATGTTAACGAACAAAAATTTGAAATTCTTCTGAATTTTTTAATTTTAAATAGAAAATTACTTTTTCGAAAATTTTGCACAAATAAGAGGCGAAGAAATTCAACGAAATTTTTATTAGGATTTTGATTTAAAATGTTGAGAGGTTTAACAAATTTGTACACTGAATGTTGGATCGTCAACACCAATGAGAAATGACTAACAGAAAGTGGAGGGGGAAGGGGAGGGGAGGGTTGGTGCTGTGGTGTAATGGGCCAACACTGTGTTTTTGAACGGCTGTCACCATTCCGAATCCCCAAAAATAAAACCGAAAATGGAAGAACTCCAAAATTTCACAATGAACAGTTTTTTAACTTTTGGTCCCAAATTAGCGTTGTATATCCTTGTGAAAGAATCCAATAATTTCTTGTTTTTTACTCACACATTTCGTGGCATTTTAATTGTTTTTTTGCAGTAAATGTGAATTTTGTTGAAAATTTGGAATTTCAAATTTTTGTTCAAATTCGGGTCCGGGGTTCGGAATTGGTCGAAACGGATGCCGGATTCGTGTGATCAGCGACCCCGAAAACCTATTAATTGGCATTTTTAATCATGAAATGCGAAAAAAAATTTATGGGGGTTAAACTGCATAAGAGCCGCCAAAATCCAATATTTTCAAAAAATCACATTTATATTCGAATTTGTATAAATTAGGTATCCATTTTTGATGTTGAAAACCCAAATTTAAATGAAAATTAAAAAACTGGGTTTGGACTCTTTGTTCGAAATTGTTAAAAAAAATACCATTATATTCATTTTTTAGCAAACCAAAAATTTTCTTGTTTTAAGAAAAGCCCTGACAATTAGGGGGTGTTTCCTCTCAAAGGACACATGAACAAAAGACCCAGAGACTTTGGGCCCACTAACAAGGGAACCACCCGAACTGTAAGTCGGAAAATGCATATGTGTTATATACCATTCGATAGAGCAGGGTCGACTTCTATTGTGAATTTTTAATCTTACGGATGCATAATGACGAAGCAAAAAGTTACGGGCCCTCAAAAATCGGAATTTTTCCCTTTAGGCGGGGATGGCGCCATGCAATGATCAGTGTGCACAGGAGCGTGGGTTCGAGTCCGCGGCACGTAAACTATTTTTTTATTATTGTAAATTATTTCAATGTGACAATTATTGCCCAAATAAATTTTTAAAATTAAATGGCACGAAAAAATCAATTCAACTGGTACAAAATATGCGTTCAAATTCGGCCAAATGGACGATTCCCACCCCTCCAAAAAATGAGTGGAAAAATGCAAATTAGGTGTTGTGTCTGCGGCGATCGAAAATGCCCTCTCCTTTTCTTCCCTTGGCCATTCTTCTCCCGGTTCCCCAATTCTTTCCAAATGGACGCCCTAATAGCCGATTTAAATGAGACCCTGAACCGCCATAAAAACAACGCCGACAATGAAACAGCCCAATTTTTACGTGGCATTGAAGACCTAATTAGGGAACCCCCGTTTGACGCCCCGGTGGAATTCCTTGATTTTGATTCTGCGGCAGAAAGCACCCTTTCATTCGATGTGCCTGGTGCTCCAATAATTTTTGCTTTGAACATTTTTTACTTACCAAACACCGTTGTAATTGATTTTTTCGTGCCATTTAATTTTAAAAATTTATTTGGGCCAATAATTGTCACATTGAAATAATTTACAATAATAAAAAAATAGTTTACGTGCCGCGGACTCGAACCCACGCTCCTGTGCACACTGATCATTGCATGGCGCCATCCCCGCCTAAAGGGAAAAATTCCGATTTTTGAGGGCCCGTAACTTTTTGCTTCGTCATTATGCATCCGTAAGATTAAAAATTCACAATAGAAGTCGACCCTGCTCTATCGAATGGTATATAACACATATGCATTTTCCGACTTACAGTTCGGGTGGTTCCCTTGTAAGACAAATTATCTACGGACAAAAAAGCCAAAATAATAATTGCTTCAAAAAGTCCGTGAAGAATTCTGATTTAAATTTTTCTTTTACTTACCAATTCTTGTTCAAGTACCGGTCCAACAGTTTCGGTTGGCCACGTTGTTTGAAAGTGCTCGGCTTGTCGATTGTGGCATTGCTCCTCGACTGTCCACCGCTGTGCGTGCGTTCGTCCACCGCGCATCTCCAGAGCTGTAATCATAAAATGTATTTTTAAATATGATTAGAAAATAAAATGTCATTTTGGGCGTCATTCTTCCCCACTGCACTTCTTTCTTCGGTTTAATTACCCAAGTTTGAGGTACTTGGCGTGTCCTGCCCATAATATCTGTGGCATGGAATAAATTTTGGAACTGCGCTGCCTAACGGCGGTGCTTAAAGTGCGCTAAAAATGATCAAATGATTATCAATTTTTATTTTTCTTAATTCCAAAATGAATTCGAAACGCAAAAATTTAATCATAATTCATGTGGTAAAAAATGCATTTAAAAATAAAAAAATTCTTGAATTAAATAAAAAATTTTTTAATTTTAAATAGGGCCAAGAAAAATGTTGGGTATTGGGCGGCAACCATGCCATTGAATTCAACGAAATTTTTATTAGGATTTTGATTTAAAATGTTAAAAGACAAACACCTAAATAAATTACATGTGTAAAAATTTTGTTTTGTTCGATTAATAAAATTTTAAATTCATTTAAAACCAAAATTACCAATTTCGGTTTATCTTTAAGCCTGTGGGCACTTGTCTCCATCCAGCAAGGCAATGAATTCGCGATTGTCAATGCAGTAGATTGTGTCATAAGGTAAAATATAAAAAAATGAATTTTTATTTGAAAAATGAATTTTTCTTTAAAAATGAAATCTTTATTTAAAAAGTTTAAAGTTGTGTTTTGATGATTATGATCACGGCCTTTATGACACAATCTACTGCATTGACAATCGCGAATTCATTGCCTTGCTGGATGGAGACAAGTGCCCACAGGCTTAAAGATAAACCGAAATTGGTAATTTTGGATTTTAAATGAATTTAAAATTTTATTAATCGAACAAAACAAAATTTTTACACATGTAATTTATTTAGGTGTTTGTCTTTTTTTATAAAATTTACAATAATATAATTTCGAAATACTATTTGCAATAACCAATGGATAACAATTCTGCTGATGGCAAGTCAAAATTTTAAAATTTATATTTCATGAAAAACTTAAAAATTGAAGAAATAAAAATATTATTTGAAAATAAATTTATTTTTTTTTATCAGCGAGTGACCTTATTAATTAGGCAATAAAAAAATTAAACAAATGAGAATTTTATATTTTATTTTCTAACAGACAAATTATATCATAATTGACAAATTAAACGATTTTAAATTAATTTTACGACTTTTTGGGAAAAATCATTAAATTTTTTGGATATTCTGGTGGAATTGGAATTTGTTTTTTGAAAATAGCTGATGTTTCTGTTTTTGATCATGAGAATTGTTCAGATATTGTACAGTTGTCACTTGATTAAAGAAGCAAATCTGCTTGCGAAAAGCCTGTCGATAGACGTCACTAATTTGAAAATTAATTTTTAAAATTTAAAATTTAAAACAAAAAATGCCTTATTAAAAAAAGCACAGGTGCCGAACTTGCATATGCGAACACAAACAATGCAACAATACAAATTGGCAAAATCAGAGTTTCACTTATGTAAATGTCCGCACCGATTTTGGGCAACAACGAGGCGAGAAAAAAAAGCAACAGTCTGAAAACTATATGGTAAAAGTAGGAATCATAGCAAGTTCTTAAAAATGTCGGAAATCGGAAATAATTTTTCCCAAATAAATTTCCAAAAAATTTTCTTGGTTCATAAAAAAAAATTTAAGAATGTAATGCCCGAATAAAATTTCGTCGGCTAAATCAAAATAAAATTTTCTAACTCTGCGAATTTCGAATTTCGCCACCAAAGTGATCAGCCAAATCAGGGCATATAGCACACGAATTCACCACAATATAAAACCAACGAATCGGTGCTTATTAGTAGGGCGTGTAATTATATGGATATAAAATCGCGAAATATGGCCATAAAATATGGACCAAAAATCGCAAAATATGGACATAAAATGGCAAAAATCTCAAAATATGGAAATAAATGGCAAAAATGTCAAAATATGGACATAAATTTTTCAAAATTGAATGTAAAATTTCTTCAAATTTATTGGTTGAAATTACATATGAGATACATTTCCAAATTTTTTGACTCGGTAAGGCGCTTTGACAAAGACGGCTTTCGTTTTGCAATTAGTCGGTCAACATTCGGAAATTGGTCTCGAATTTTTTCGGCAATTACGTGCAATCATTTTAAAAGAAAAAAAACATAAAAGCTAAAATTTATTAATTTTTTTAGCGCAAAATCAACAACAAAAGCGAAATTTTCGCTTTTTTGCTTATTTTTGACATAATTTATTAATTTTTAAGAAAATTTAAATTTATTCAATATTCTCGAGAAATTTTGGCGAAAAAATGATTTTTTGAAAAATTTTTCGGGTTTTGGGCTCAAAAAGGCTAATTTAACTGCTGGGGGCCGTTCTAATAGAGGTTTTTTTGAAAAATGCCAAAATATGGACAAAATGCCAAAATATGGAAAAATATGGAAATATGGACATAAATCGCGAAATATGGAAAAATATGGAAAATATGGATATAGAAATCCTTCCTAGAAGCTTCAAACCAAGCTAAAAACATGTTTTTCGTGCGTTTCAGGCCTCCAATAATCCAGGAAAAAAATATGGATTTCCATATAATTACACGCCCTACTTATTAGCAGGAAATTTTCTGGCTGAATAGTCGGGTCGCTAAGCGCGCACACAACTGAGCTAAATTTGGTGGGCGTTTCGGTGCCGACGTTTCGGCGCCAGCCGGGTTTTTTGATTGTAACTTTTTTGCATTTTCGACTAAATCCAAGAATCTTATTGGTATCATTCGAAAGCTCTTCATAAGATTTATTAGCCGTATAAAAGCAAAAAAATTTTCTAGCAACAGAAAAATTATTAAGAAAAACTTAAAAATTTCGACTTTTTCGCAATTTTCATGTTATAACTAGGGTAGCAACTTTTAGTGACGAAAAATCTCGAAATAGTTAACTAAAATAGTGAGTAAAAATGCCAAAATAGTGAAGAAATAGTGACAAAAAGTCCGAAATAGTGACGAATAGTGACATAATTTTCAGCCAAAAATTGAGCAAAAATAATTTTTATTCACTGATTGCAGTTGCAAATGAGTAGGACTGGGATTTTTAAGACCAAAAACCCCAAAATAGTTACCTAAAAAAATTTTTGCCAAGAAAGTAAATATTTGAGAAATTTTTTTTCATTTCTTAGGAGTATATTTTGAAAAATTTTAGCTCGATTCTTAGGGGTGTATTTTTTGGTTTTATTGCATTTTTGTTAAGGAATTTTCCAAAAAATGTCGAAATAGTGAAAAAATAGTGACAAAACGCCAAAATAGTGATTTTTAACTATTTTAGTGACGAAGTCGCCAAAATAGTGATTTTTAAGTATTTTAGTGACGAAATGCTAAAATAGTGATTTTTAACTATTTTAGTGACGAAACGCTAAAATAGTGATTTCTAGTGACGAAAAGTGACGTCCAAATGAAAAAATTTTAACGCAGAAATGCGTTTTTTGAGCTCCTTTCTACATTGAGCAAAAAAAAAGTTTTTTGACTAAAAGTTTATACTGAAGTTATAACTTTTTTGGTAATTGTCGAATCCCTAAGCAAGAGCTTAGAAACAGCTTCTAAATATGTAAAGATTTCAAAAGAATAAAGGAGAGACGAGCAGACGATGAGTGAGAGAAAAATAGTGGTAAAAATGGACACTGCTGCATTGGCAGAGTCAGAGAGGGGTCACAAAGAGTTCGCACAGCATCGAATATTTCCTTCATTTTATGATCAAATGATTATCAATTTTTATTTTTCTTAATTCCAAAATGAATTCGAAACGCAAAAATTTAATCATAATTCATGTGGTAAAAAATGCATTTAAAAATAAAAAAAATTCTTGAATTTGCTTCTGAATTTTTTAATTTTAAATAAAAATTACTTTTTCGAAAATTTTGCACAAATAAGAGGCGAAGAAATTCAGCGAAATTTTTATTAGGACATAATTCGTAAATGTTGAGAGGTTTAACAAATTTGTACACTGAATGTTGGATTGTCAACACCAATGAGAAATGACTAACAGAAAAGAGGGAGAAAAGGGCGTTGGCTTAGGAAAATAGCTTATAATAAAGGAGAGACGAGCAGACGATGAGTGAGAGAAAAATAGTGGTAAAAATGGACAACTGTTGCATTGGCAGAGTCAGAGAGGGGTCACAAAGAGTTCGCACAGCATCGAATATTTCCTTCATTTTAGGCGTCATTCTTCCCCACTGCACTTCTTTCTTCGGTTTAATTACCCAAGTTTGAGGTACTTGGCGTGTCCTGCCCATAATATCTGTGGCATGGAATAAATTTTGGAACTGCGCTGCCTAACGGCGGTGCTTAAAGTGCGCTAAAAATGATCAAATGATTATCAATTTTTATTTTTCTTAATTCCAAAATGAATTCGAAACGCAAAAATTTAATCATAATTCATGTGGTAAAAAATGCATTTAAAAATAAAAAAATTCTTGAATTTGCTTCTGAATTTTTTAATTTTAAATAAAAATTACTTTTTCGAAAATTTTGCACAAATAAGAGGCGAAGAAATTCAATGAAATTTTTATTAGGATTTTGATTTAAAATGTTGAGAGGTTTAACAAATTTGTACACTGAATGTTGGATTGTCAACACCAATGAGAAATGACTAACAGAAAAGAGGGAGAAAAGGGCGTTGGCTTAGGAAAATAGCTTATAATACAGGAGAGACGAGCAGACGATGAGTGAGAGAAAAATAGTGGTAAAAATGGACAACTGCTGCATTGGCAGAGTCAGAGAGGGGTCACAAAGAGTTCGCACAGCATCGAATATTTCCTTCATTTTGGGCGTCATTCTTCCCCACTGCACTTCTTTCTTCGGTTTAATTACCCAAGTTTGAGGTACTTGGCGTGTCCTGCCCATAATATCTGTGGCATGGAATAAATTTTGGAACTGCGCTGCCTAACGGCGGTGCTTAAAGTGCGCTAAAAATGATCAAATGATTATCAATTTTTATTTTTCTTAATTCCAAAATGAATTCGAAACGCAAAAATTTAATCATAATTCATGTGGTAAAAAATGCATTTAAAAATAAAAAAAATTCTTGAATTTGCTTCTGAATTTTTTAATTTTAAATAGAAAATTACTTTTTCGAAAATTTTGCACAAATAAGAGGCGAAGAAATTCAACGAAATTTTTATTAGGATTTTGATTTAAAATGTTGAGAGGTTTAACAAATTTGTACACTGAATGTTGGATCGTCAACACCAATGAGAAATGACTAACAGAAAAGAGGGAGAAAAGGGCGTTGGCTTAGGAAAATAGCTTATAATAAAGTAGAGAGGGGTGTATTTTTCCTTTTTAATGTATTTTTATTAACAAATTTTGGGCAAGCATTGGCAGAGTCAGAGAGGGGTCACAAAGAGTTCGCACAGCATCGAATATTTCCTTCATTTTGGGCGTCATTCTTCCCCACTGCACTTCTTTCTTCGGTTTAATTACCCAAGTTTGAGGTACTTGGCGTGTCCTGCCCATAATATCTGTGGCATGGAATAAATTTTGGAACTGCGCTGCCTAACGGCGGTGCTTAAAGTGCGCTAAAAATGATCAAATGATTATCAATTTTTATTTTTCTTAATTCCAAAATGAATTCGAAACGCAAAAATTTAATCATAATTCATGTGGTAAAAAATGCATTTAAAAATAAAAAAATTCTTGAATTTGCTTCTGAATTTTTTAATTTTAAAGAAAATTACTTTTTCGAAAATTTTACACAAATAAGAGGCGAAGAAATTCAACGAAATTTTTATTAGGATTTTGATTTAAAATGTTGAGAGGTTTAACAAATTTGTACACTGAATGTTGGATCGTCAACACCAATGAGAAATGACTAACAGAAAAGAGGGAGAAAAGGGCGTTGGCTTAGGAAAATAGCTTATAATAAAGGAGAGACGAGCAGACGATGAGTGAGAGAAAAATAGTGGTAAAAATGGACAACTGTTGCATTGGCAGAGTCAGAGAGGGGTCACAAAGAGTTCGCACAGCATCGAATATTTCCTTCATTTTGGGCGTCATTCTTCCCCACTGCACTTCTTTCTTCGGTTTAATTACCCAAGTTTGAGGTACTTGGCGTGTCCTGCCCATAATATCTGTGGCATGGAATAAATTTTGGAACTGCGCTGCCTAACGGCGGTGCTTAAAGTGCGCTAAAAATGATCAAATGATTATCAATTTTTATTTTTCTTAATTCCAAAATGAATTCGAAACGCAAAAATTTAATCATAATTCATGTGGTAAAAAATGCATTTAAAAATAAAAAAAATTCTTGAATTTGCTTCTGAATTTTTTAATTTTAAATAGAAAATTACTTTTTCGAAAATTTTGCACAAATAAGAGGCGAAGAAATTCAACGAAATTTTTATTAGGATTTTGATTTAAAATGTTGAGAGGTTTAACAAATTTGTACACTGAATGTTGGATCGTCAACACCAATGAGAAATGACTAACAGAAAAGAGGGAGAAAAGGGCGTTGGCTTAGGAAAATAGCTTATAATAAAGGAGAGACGAGCAGACGATGAGTGAGAGAAAAATAGTGGTAAAAATGGTCAACTGCTGCATTGGCAGAGTCAGAGAGGGGTCACAAAGAGTTCGCACAGCATCGAATATTTCCTTCATTTTGGGCGTCATTCTTCCCCACTGCACTTCTTTCTTCGGTTTAATTACCCAAGTTTGAGGTACTTGGCGTGTCCTGCCCATAATATCTGTGGCATGGAATAAATTTTGGAACTGCGCTGCCTAACGGCGGTGCTTAAAGTGCGCTAAAAATGATCAAATGATTATCAATTTTTATTTTTCTTAATTCCAAAATGAATTCGAAACGCAAAAATTTAATCATAATTCATGTGGTAAAAAATGCATTTAAAAATAAAAAAAATTCTTGAATTTGCTTCTGAATTTTTTAATTTTAAATAGAAAATTACTTTTTCGAAAATTTTGCACAAATAAGAGGCGAAGAAATTCAACGAAATTTTTATTAGGATTTTGATTTAAAATGTTGAGAGGTTTAACAAATTTGTACACTGAATGTTGGATCGTCAACACCAATGAGAAATGACTAACAGAAAAGAGGGAGAAAAGGGCGTTGGCTTAGGAAAATAGCTTATAATAAAGGAGAGACGAGCAGACGATGAGTGAGAGAAAAATAGTGGTAAAAATGGTCAACTGCTGCATTGGCAGAGTCAGAGAGGGGTCACAAAGAGTTCGCACAGCATCGAATATTTCCTTCATTTTGGGCGTCATTCTTCCCCACTGCACTTCTTTCTTCGGTTTAATTACCCAAGTTTGAGGTACTTGGCGTGTCCTGCCCATAATATCTGTGGCATGGAATAAATTTTGGAACTGCGCTGCCTAACGGCGGTGCTTAAAGTGCGCTAAAAATGATCAAATGATTATCAATTTTTATTTTTCTTAATTCCAAAATGAATTCGAAACGCAAAAATTTAATCATAATTCATGTGGTAAAAAATGCATTTAAAAATAAAAAAATTCTTGAATTTGCTTCTGAATTTTTTAATTTTAAATAAAAATTACTTTTTCGAAAATTTTGCACAAATAAGAGGCGAAGAAATTCAACGAAATTTTTATTAGGATTTTGATTTAAAATGTTGAGAGGTTTAACAAATTTGTACACTGAATGTTGGATCGTCAACACCAATGAGAAATGACTAACAGAAAAGAGGGAGAAAAGGGCGTTGGCTTAGGAAAATAGCTTATAATAAAGGAGAGACGAGCAGACGATGAGTGAGAGAAAAATAGTGGTAAAAATGGTCAACTGCTGCATTGGCAGAGTCAGAGAGGGGTCACAAAGAGTTCGCACAGCATCGAATATTTCCTTCATTTTGGGCGTCATTCTTCCCCACTGCACTTCTTTCTTCGGTTTAATTACCCAAGTTTGAGGTACTTGGCGTGTCCTGCCCATAATATCTGTGGCATGGAATAAATTTTGGAACTGCGCTGCCTAACGGCGGTGCTTAAAGTGCGCTAAAAATGATCAAATGATTATCAATTTTTATTTTTCTTAATTCCAAAATGAATTCGAAACGCAAAAATTTAATCATAATTCATGTGGTAAAAAATGCATTTAAAAATAAAAAAAATTCTTGAATTTGCTTCTGAATTTTTTAATTTTAAATAGAAAATTACTTTTTCGAAAATTTTGCACAAATAAGAGGCGAAGAAATTCAACGAAATTTTTATTAGGATTTTGATTTAAAATGTTGAGAGGTTTAACAAATTTGTACACTGAATGTTGGATCGTCAACACCAATGAGAAATGACTAACAGAAAAGAGGGAGAAAAGGGCGTTGGCTTAGGAAAATAGCTTATAATAAAGGAGAGACGAGCAGACGATGAGTGAGAGAAAAATAGTGGTAAAAATGGTCAACTGCTGCATTGGCAGAGTCAGAGAGGGGTCACAAAGAGTTCGCACAGCATCGAATATTTCCTTCATTTTGGGCGTCATTCTTCCCCACTGCACTTCTTTCTTCGGTTTAATTACCCAAGTTTGAGGTACTTGGCGTGTCCTGCCCATAATATCTGTGGCATGGAATAAATTTTGGAACTGCGCTGCCTAACGGCGGTGCTTAAAGTGCGCTAAAAATGATCAAATGATTATCAATTTTTATTTTTCTTAATTCCAAAATGAATTCGAAACGCAAAAATTTAATCATAATTCATGTGGTAAAAAATGCATTTAAAAATAAAAAAATTCTTGAATTTGCTTCTGAATTTTTTAATTTTAAATAGAAAATTACTTTTTCGAAAATTTTGCACAAATAAGAGGCGAAGAAATTCAACGAAATTTTTATTAGGATTTTGATTTAAAATGTTGAGAGGTTTAACAAATTTGTACACTGAATGTTGGATCGTCAACACCAATGAGAAATGACTAACAGAAAAGAGGGAGAAAAGGGCGTTGGCTTAGGAAAATAGCTTATAATAAAGGAGAGGCATTTTTGCAAATTGATCAGAATTTGTTGTGCGAAATTTTAGCACGTGATCAATTGCATGAGTCAGAGAGGGGTCACAAAGAGTTCGCACAGCATCGAATATTTCCTTCATTTTAGGCGTCATTCTTCCCCACTGCACTTCTTTCTTCGGTTTAATTACCCAAGTTTGAGGTACTTGGCGTGTCCTGCCCATAATATCTGTGGCATGGAATAAATTTTGGAACTGCGCTGCCTAACGGCGGTGCTTAAAGTGCGCTAAAAATGATCAAATGATTATCAATTTTTATTTTTCTTAATTCCAAAATGAATTCGAAACGCAAAAATTTAATCATAATTCATGTGGTAAAAAATGCATTTAAAAATAAAAAAATTCTTGAATTTGCTTCTGAATTTTTTAATTTTAAATAGAAAATTACTTTTTCGAAAATTTTGCACAAATAAGAGGCGAAGAAATTCAACGAAATTTTTATTAGGATTTTGATTTAAAATGTTGAGAGGTTTAACAAATTTGTACACTGAATGTTGGATCGTCAACACCAATGAGAAATGACTAACAGAAAAGAGGGAGAAAAGGGCGTTGGCTTAGGAAAATAGCTTATAATAAAGGAGAGACGAGCAGACGATGAGTGAGAGAAAAATAGTGGTAAAAATGGTCAACTGCTGCATTGGCAGAGTCAGAGAGGGGTCACAAAGAGTTCGCACAGCATCGAATATTTCCTTCATTTTAGGCGTCATTCTTCCCCACTGCACTTCTTTCTTCGGTTTAATTACCCAAGTTTGAGGTACTTGGCGTGTCCTGCCCATAATATCTGTGGCATGGAATAAATTTTGGAACTGCGCTGCCTAACGGCGGTGCTTAAAGTGCGCTAAAAATGATCAAATGATTATCAATTTTTATTTTTCTTAATTCCAAAATGAATTCGAAACGCAAAAATTTAATCATAATTCATGTGGAAAAAATGCACAGGTCCGGTCAAAAAATTCTTGAATTTGCTTCTGAATTTTTTAATTTTAAATAGAAAATTACTTTTTCGAAAATTTTGCACAAATAAGAGGCGAAGAAATTCAACGAAATTTTTATTAGGATTTTGATTTAAAATGTTGAGAGGTTTAACAAATTTGTACACTGAATGTTGGATCGTCAACACCAATGAGAAATGACTAACAGAAAAGAGGGAGAAAAGGGCGTTGGCTTAGGAAAATAGCTTATAATAAAGGAGAGACGAGCAGACGATGAGTGAGAGAAAAATAGTCGTAAAAATGGACAACTGTTGCATTGGCAGAGTCAGAGAGGGGTCACAAAGAGTTCGCACAGCATCGAATATTTCCTTCATTTTAGGCGTCATTCTTCCCCACTGCACTTCTTTCTTCGGTTTAATTACCCAAGTTTGAGGTACTTGGCGTGTCCTGCCCATAATATCTGTGGCATGGAATAAATTTTGGAACTGCGCTGCCTAACGGCGGTGCTTAAAGTGCGCTAAAAATGATCAAATGATTATCAATTTTATTTTTCTTAATTCCAAAATGAATTCGAAACACTAGACGACTTTTTGGCCAAATTATCAACCATAATTCATGTGGTAAAAAATGCATTTAAAAATAAAAAAAATTCTTGAATTTGCTTCTGAATTTTTTAATTTTAAATAGAAAATTACTTTTTCGAAAATTTTGCACAAATAAGAGGCGAAGAAATTCAACGAAATTTTTATTAGGATTTTGATTTAAAATGTTGAGAGGTTTAACAAATTTGTACACTGAATGTTGGATCGTCAACACCAATGAGAAATGACTAACAGAAAAGAGGGAGAAAAGGGCGTTGGCTTAGGAAAATAGCTTATAATAAAGGAGAGACGAGCAGACGATGAGTGAGAGAAAAATAGTCGTAAAAATGGACAACTGTTGCATTGGCAGAGTCAGAGAGGGGTCACAAAGAGTTCGCACAGCATCGAATATTTCCTTCATTTTAGGCGTCATTCTTCCCCACTGCACTTCTTTCTTCGGTTTAATTACCCAAGTTTGAGGTACTTGGCGTGTCCTGCCCATAATATCTGTGGCATGGAATAAATTTTGGAACTGCGCTGCCTAACGGCGGTGCTTAAAGTGCGCTAAAAATGATCAAATGATTATCAATTTTTATTTTTCTTAATTCCAAAATGAATTCGAAACGCAAAAATTTAATCATAATTCATGTGGTAAAAAATGCATTTAAAAATAAAAAAAATTCTTGAATTTGCTTCTGAATTTTTTAATTTTAAATAGAAAATTACTTTTTCGAAAATTTTGCACAAATAAGAGGCGGAGAAATTCAACGAAATTTTTATTAGGATTTTGATTTAAAATGTTGAGAGGTTTAACAAATTTGTACACTGAATGTTGGATCGTCAACACCAATGAGAAATGACTAACAGAAAAGAGGGAGAAAAGGGCGTTGGCTTAGGAAAATAGCTTATAATAAAGGAGAGACGAGCAGACGATGAGTGAGAGAAAAATAGTGGTAAAAATGGTCAACTGCTGCATTGGCAGAGTCAGAGAGGGGTCACAAAGAGTTCGCACAGCATCGAATATTTCCTTCATTTTAGGCGTCATTCTTCCCCACTGCACTTCTTTCTTCGGTTTAATTACCCAAGTTTGAGGTACTTGGCGTGTCCTGCCCATAATATCTGTGGCATGGAATAAATTTTGGAACTGCGATGCCTAACGGCGGTGCTTAAAGTGCGCTAAAAATGATCAAATGATTATCAATTTTTATTTTTGTTATTCCAAAATGAATTCGAAACGCAAAAATTTAATCATAATTCATGTGGAAAAAAATGCATTTAAAAATAAAAAAATTCTTGAATTTGGTTCTGAATTTTTAAATTTTAAATAGAAAATTACTTTTTCGAAAATTTTGCACAAATAAGAGGCGAAGAAATTCAACGAAATTTTAAATAGGATTTTGATTTAAAATGTTGAGAGGTTTAACAAATTTGTATACTGAATGTTGGATCGTCAACACCAATGAGAAATGACTAACAGAAAAGAGGGAGAAAAGGGCGTTGGCTTAGGAAAATAGCTTATAATAAAGGAGAGACGAGCAGACGATGAGTGAGAGAAAAATAGTGGTAAAAATGGACACTGCTGCATTGGCAGAGTCAGAGAGGGGTCACAAAGAGTTCGCACAGCATCGAATATTTCCTTCATTTTAGGCGTCATTCTTCCCCACTGCACTTCTTTCTTCGGTTTAATTACCCAAGTTTGAGGTACTTGGCGTGTCCTGCCCATAATATCTGTGGCATGGAATAAATTTTGGAACTGCGCAGCCTAACGGCGGTGCTTAAAGTGCGCTAAAAATGATTAAATGATTATCAATTTTTATTTTTCTTAATTCCAAAATGAATTCGAAACGCAAAAATTAATTCATAATTCGTGTTGTAAAAAATTCATTTAAAATATTGAATTTTCTCTACATAGGCCTGTCAAAATTTAAACTTATTGTCAAGAAATTAAATTAAAAATTTAGGAAATGAATTTTTGAGACATTTTTAATTTATTAGGGGTGCATTTTTGAAAATTTCGAGTCGACTCTTACAAAGGAGAGTGTTCGGGTGATGGTGGAACTTCCAAATGAAACTTTGTAGGTGGGTAGACCACCCCTGGGTTGTATTGCCAAATTTTTTTTCTAGCTGCGGAATAAGCTTCTGTGCCGAGATATGAGGCTTTAAATATTTAATAATTAGATTATATTAAATTTAAAAGGAGAAGCAACAAGCGACCGGTTGGCAGGGTGGTTGTGTGTCACGATTTCATTTTTGTAATGGAAAGTTCGAGTCCCCCCCCCTACGCAAACATTTTTTTTATTGTTTTTAATAAATTTTATTTTAATTTTCTCTTAATCAAAATCATTTAATCAGTACACATATGGTAACTGACAAAAAAATGTTCAAAACATAGGAAAATTTCGCAATGAGCGCACCGGATTAAAACAACATTGGCACATTCATTCTTTTGGCATTGATGTGGCTGCTTTTTTGCATCAAAACAATATTTAACTGGGTACGTAAAAATTGGGAAGGAGTCATTCCCATAAAATCCAGCTTTTCGCCACGCGAAATTTATCCAAGCATTAAACCGGCTTGCTTGGAGCTGGTTGTGTATCAGTGATTGCAATTTAATGATATTGTCCCGAGTGTGCAAATTTAAATCAATTTCACAAACAATAACAAATTGAGTGACTTTCCTTGTAAATTCTTTCCACATACTAAATTTAAACTTTTTATCTGCATTTTCATCAAATGCGAGATCTTCAACGATTTCAATTTCTTCTTCATTTTTAAGGCATCGTTCAATGATTGAAATAAAATTATTAGCCATTTCAATCTCGACAGGCGAAATAGTTGAATCATTAAAATTATTCGAAAAATGTTTTTGAAGTAAAGAAATAATATTTTGGGGATTAACTTGCATTATAATTAAATTATCTAAATATGTAATTTTATTAAAAACAATAAAAAAAATGTTTGCGTAGGGGGGGGGACTCGAACTTTCCATTACAAAAATGAAATCGTGACACACAACCACCCTGCCAACCGGTCGCTTGTTGCTTCTCCTTTTAAATTTAATATAATATAATTATTAAATATTTAAAGCCTCATATCTCGGCACAGAAGCTTATTCCGCAGCTAGAAAAAAAATTTGGCAATACAACCCAGGGGTGGTCTACCCACCTACAAAGTTTCATTTGGAAGTTCCACCATCACCCGAACACTCTCCTTTGTTAGGGGTGTATTTTTCCTTTTTAATGTATTTTTATTAACAAATTTTGGGCAAAACGCCAAAATAGGTGAAAATAAGTTTTTTTAAAAAAATTTAAAAAGCTAGAAAATAGGTTAAAAACTCGAAAAGTAGCTTAACAAACCTCCCCCCCCCCAAAAAAACATGTTTTTCGTTTAAATTTGAAATTAAGAAAATATGATAAAACTCATAAATAAAATGCATTAAATTAAAATTACCAAACAATCCCATTTTTTCATTTATATTTTTATCTTTGTGAGAAAATAATTTTTGATCAAAAAAACATTATTATAATAACAAATAGAGAGATAGGTAACCAAATTCAAATTATGTGAAATCATTTGCTGTTCTCATATTTTTTAGGTCATCATTTTGCCGTAATTTTTTTTATTGTCCTCCCCATAAATTTGGTTAATAATTGACCACCACCAATACATAGTAAATTGTTCATTAATTTTCCATAAAACATATAGATTTTATTTTTCATTGCTCGAATTCATGCACTAATTAATGGAGTGCTGATTTGGCGCTATTTGATGATATCCTCATTGGCTTCTTGCCCATGCGGGTACCCTTACTACAGGGAGCATAAAAATTCAAAATTTGTATTGATGATACTAGTACAGGAAGCCAGTTAATCTGTTGTCCATGTACAGCTTATGTAGTGAACGGTAGCGCTGTTGCCGTCAGAGATTAGTAATTGGTCACTAGATGTCGGATTCGTGATCAAGGATCCCAAAACCGTCGGGGACGCGTTTTCACAAATTATTACAAAAGAAATTTGCAAACCAAAAGAGTCCCCCCTTTAGTTTTTTATAAAATACCAAAGGCCCCACTTTTTAATTAGCGCCGCGGGTTTTAATTTCTCATTTTATTCCTGAATTTTTAATTTTAATTTTTTTTGATTTCGATATTCTAACGATTAATCTACCACATTTTTTCATGCTTTTCTTAGGCCATTTCCTGATTTAAATAGACATAATTTCTAAATTTGCCCCTGTCACTTATTCTTCTCATCAGCAGAAATTTCCATGCCTAAATCGTTGGTTGACCGGATGAAGCATTTGTTGACTACGGGTGAGTACGCGGATGTTAACTTTTTGGTTGGAGATGAAAATGAGGCGAGTTTTCGAAAATTTTTTCATTTTAATTTTATTTTAATTATTTTTAAGATTGTTAAAGCGCATGAAGTGATTTTGAACTACGCTTCCGACGTTTTTGAACGTTTTTGAAGCAATGTTCCGTTTTGATGCAAAGAAAGAAAGAGCGGAGAATGGTAAAAAATGTACATTTCTAAAAAATATTATTCTTTAATTTATCCGAATTTTTTAATAATTCACTTCTATTGAATTAATTAAAATTTTAAATAGCCTGTGATAATTACCCTAATTAATTTTAGTCTCTGCTGACTACCCTAATTAATTTTTCAATTAATCTCTGCTAATTACCCTAATTAATTTTTAATTAGTTTTTGCTAATTGCACCAATTAATTTTCAATTAGTCTCTGCTAATTGCATTAATTAATTTTCATTAGCTCCTGCTAATTGCCCTGTTGTGGAGATCCCCGATGTTGAAGCAGCAGCATTCAAAGTGATGTTGAGCTTCATTTATACGGAAGAGTTGAGCGAATTGAACGGAGACAATGCAATGGCAGTGCTTTATGCCGGTGAATTTAATTTGTGGGAAATTAAACATAATTAATTTAAACTTTTAATTAGCCAAAAAGTACAACATCCCTGGCCTGGTCGACGCATCATTATAAATTCCATTTTCGCAACTAAGCAATGTCTTCTTTGCATATGTCCATGCTCAGCTTTTCGACTTGGAAGTGGAGAAATATTTTTTGAAATATTTAATTAGTCATTATGAAAAATTATTAGGGATACTAATTTGAGGGAAATACCTAAAATTTTTGCTCATTTAATACGCACGGAGGTAAATATTGATCATAGTCCCCAAACTCAAAAATGCTAAAAAAACGGTCAGAATCGATGTAAAAGTGTTCGAAATGGGTTCGAAAAATAGAATTAGGGGCGCGCTTGCCCTTGTTCAGGCCGAAAATGCCGGGATTAGAGTGCCAAACTCAGCTAGGACACAAGTGATCGCACTATAAAAAGCACTCAAAAGACATTTTAAATAATTTTCCTAGGGTAATTTGTGGTGCTGATCACGAATATGACCTTTATTTTGCAAAATTCCGAACCCCGAACCCAAATTCGAACAAAAACTCAAAATTTTAAATAAACATTTTGAACAAATTTGGTATCTTTCGAAAGCTCTTAACGAGCTAAGTCTAAAAATCAGGGAATGAAGTCGAACCGGATACATCTGAGCACTGGGACAACTGAGCCCCAGTGAAAATCGACACTTCAGTACCAAAGAAATAATCGAAGACAATCTAAATTTCGCAAAAGGGAGCATGTGAAGACGGAGCAAGTAGTGGGGCGAGTCGGAGGGCGCCACAGGCGGTTGACTGCGGGGGCCCTAAGGCCCCCCGCCAATCAGTCAACCGCCTGCGGATCACGCGCGGACTTCTTCCGTAGCCCGTAGTCTCGCCCCACCTACTGGCCACCGTAGTCGAGTGTGCGGCGGTTTTTTAGCGCAATAAGCTAAATTCAATCTTATATTTGACGTTCTTTTAACATTTTCTGACTGCTGGTTTAAAAATAGTTTTAAAAATTTTGAGGACCCAAAACATGCGTCGGTTCGACTTCATTCCCTGATTTTTAGACTTAGCTCGTTAAGAGCTTTCGAATGGTACCAAATTTGTTTAAAAATTTTTATTTAAAATTTCGAATTTTTGTTCGAATTCGGGTTCGGGATTCGGAATTTTGCAAAATAAAAGTCATATTCGTGATCAACACCACAAATTACCCTAGGAAAATTATTTAAAATGTCTTTTGAGTGCTTTTTATAGTGCGATCACTTGTGTCCTAGCTGAGTTTGGCACTCTAATTCCGGCACTTTTTCGGCCTAAAAAAGGGCAAGCGCGCCCCTAATTCTATTTTTCCAACCCATTTCGAACATTTTTACATCGATTCTGACCGTTTTTAAGCATTTTTGAGTTTGGGGACTATGGTCAATATTTTCCCGCACGGATAAGCACGGAAAAACAATTTCCACTTGGTTTGGGCTTCTACGATGACTTTTATAATACCTATTCTTACCTATTTGGGAGTTTTTCTACCTATTACCTAGGTACCTATTTTTATACCTATTTCTGCATTTTTGTTACCTATTTAAGGATTTTCAGGAAATTACAATACTTAACAAAAAATTAATTAAATCAAAAAATACACCCCTATGAATTGGAAATTTTTCTCAAAATTCATCCATCCCGCAAAATTAATTTATTTTTCTTGACAAAATATTTCATTTAAAATCTCAACATTTTCTTAGAGTATATTATAATATAAAAATTATTCTTTTACACAGAACTTGAACCAAAATTTTACTTTTTTATTTGCTTTTTTCCACTAAAAAATCGTTAATAAAAAATTTTATTTACCTATTTTTCTACCTATTATGTACCTATTTAGCAATTGTTCTTATCTAAAATTAGCAGCAACTAATAATTATTTAAAGATTTTTCATATTTTAGGACTATGCCAACAATTGTTTGGCTTACATTGATGAGAATGCGCACATTTTATTCAAATCGGATGCATTTTTGCAAATTGATCAGAATTTGTTGTGCGAAATTTTAGCACGTGATCAATTGCATAACGATGGAGAAATTTCAATTTGGAAAGCAGTAATTTTACTTATTAATTCATTTGATTATTTTCCATTAATTTAAATGTTTTTTCGGCACTTCGTTGGGCTGACGTCAAATGCCGTCAAAATGGCATTGAATGCTCCTCAGAGAATCGTCGTGCCGTGCTTGGCCCGGCACTGTTCAAAATTCGCTTCCCACTCTTCTCACAAATGGAATTTTTTGAGAAAATCGGTAAAAGCGGATTTACTAAAGAATTTATTTTATTTATTCTTACAAACAAAGAAAAAAATTTAAGATTTTGAATATTAACGGAAAAACAATTTGAATATGTTTTTTCCTTCCAATTTTTCTAAAATAAATCAAATCAAGATTTTTAAATTTGATTGATTTTGAGTGAAGCTGTGAATAATTTTTTTTTAAATTTTCTTTTGTTGGTTTTTTTAGGTTTGCCAATATTTTCAAAATTTGTGTTTAACCTTTTTCAGTTCCATCTGGTGTATTAACACAACAAGAAGTGACAAGCGTGGAACAGTACTGTAGCAAACCTAAAATTTGTGGTGGTACGTCCGGTGGGATACCGTACCCATTGAAATTTCCGTGCCATGAGCGTAATTTGACATTTGGCAAAATTGTGATGGAAATTGAAAATGTGTCCAAATTTGCGCATGAAAAAATGTGGCACATTCGATGCAGCAAATTTGTGCATATAAGCGGAATTCCATGGAGAATTGTCGCAAAAATAAACACAAACGAAGCGTTGGCATTTTACCTCCAATGCGATGTTTCAATGAAAGGTTCGCATTAAAGACGCGTGGCCGGCTTTTACCGGGCGGCCCGGTCCAAGTCCTGTTTTTTAGACAAACCTCGGGACCAGGACGCCCTCTTAAATTGGCTTTTTTTGAACAGGCGGTCAGGTCCGGTCAAATAGCTATGCCCGGGCATGGCCATTTTGACCGGGCTTAAACGGGCTTAATTTTTGCCAGTGAAACTGCCCCAAATTTGAATAATTAATAATTATTTTGGCGAAAAGTCTTTAGTTCAAAATTTTGAAGATCGAACTTTTGGATTTTTGAAAATTTTATAAAATTTCAACTCTTTAAAAAATCACAAAATCTATCTAAAACATTCAAAATTGATCCAAAATAGCAATTTTTGGTGAAAACTGATTAAAATGGGTGTAAAATCTACAAAATTTTCCCTCCGGCCCCTATAAATCCCTTATTACCTTAATAAGCTGACTCAAAGTCGCAAAATTTTGTCCTTTTTTTTGGCAAAATCTGTTATTCCCTGCGGCGCCTAAAGGAATCGCCGGAGCCTACCCGCCCCGCCCCCTTTTTTCCCCAAATTTTTTATGAAAAAGCAATTACACTAATAAATATTAATTAAAAATAAGTTAATTTTAATTTGCTGAAGATTCGAATTGGAGCTGCGAATGTTCGGCAACTTTTCAAATTGTTTCGCAAAATGCCGATGCAGAGAATTCCACTAGACGACTTTTTGGCCAAATTATCAACCATTCAACGAATCGCATTGGGTTTCATAATTTCATGCCCTTTTCGGTGAGTGATTGGTATGGATGCGATTTTTAGTGACGAAAAATCTCAAATTCATAGTTAACAAAAATAGTGAGTAAAAATGCCAAAATAGTGACAAAAAGTCCGAAATAGTGACATAATTTTCAGCCAAAAATTGATCAAAGTAATTTTTATTCACTAGTTACAGCAAAAAATTTTGGGGGATGAATTTTTGAGAATTTTCAACTTCTTAGGAGTGTATTTTTTGGTTTTTTGCATTTTTGTTGAGAAATTTCCAAAAAAAAAAATGTCGAAATAGTGAAAAAATGTGGCAAAATGCCAAAATAGTAAATTTTAACTATTTTTAACGAAACGCCAAAATTTTGATTTCTAGTGACCGATAGTGACATCAGAATCGAAAATTTCAACGCAATGTGATTTTTGAGCTCAAAAGAATAATTAAAACTGATCTGAAAAATTCAAACTGACAAAATGAAGCCCAGGGCTTTCATTCATTAATGGTTAATTAAGGAATTGATGGACCTGGGCAATGGCTTTTACAGCAAAAATGAGGACAAAATGACATTGGCTATTAATTTTTCGGTGAAGAAAGGAAAAGCGGAGAAAACGGAACCAAACAAATCCGACAAGACAATTTTTTTGAAAATTGAAAAAGTGTCCAAATTTTTTCGAGAAATTATTGGGAGTGAACGAAGAAGCGAAACTGTTGTGCACGTCAAAGGACTTCCGTGGAAAATTGTGGCAAAAATAAATGCGAGTACAAAAGGCATTGGCAAAACTTTGGGCTTTTATCTTTTTTGTGCCGTTCCAAAAGAAAGTGAGTGAAATTAATGAAATTCGATACTTTAATTAGAGCCCGGATTTTTAGGTTTTGTCTATTTTTACGGATATACTTGGTGGGAGATTTGATTCAGAGCAACTTTTCAGCACCTAAAAAACCTAAAACGGGTGGGGTTAGCACCAATTTTGACATTTTCTACTTTTAGCACCTATTTTGGACTTTTTCCTGAAATTTATTGCAAAAGTGCAATAAATACGAAACTAAACCCCCCTAAGAATCGGTCCCAAAATTTCAGAAAATAAACCCCTTAAGAAATCGAAAATTTTCTCAAAAATTTATTTTTTATTTTCTTGACAAGTTGAAATTTTGCGTGTGAAACTGAAACTGATAAAAAATGATTCATTTTTGGAATTTTTCTGCATAAAAACACTGGTTTTTCCAATTTTTAACAACTATTTCGCAACTATTTTGCGCATTTTGGGTATATTTGCACTTTTTGGCAACTATTTTAGGGTGCTAGGTCGAACCGAAAAATAATCTCAGTGTGGGCGAACCGAAAATAGTCTCAGGCATTTTTTAAAATCAAATATTAACAATTATTTTAAAATTTTCAAATAATAATCATGTAATTTCGAGGTTCAACTTTTCGTCAATGTTTTTTCTTAAATATTCTGCTCAAAATAAATACCATTAATAAATGCAGAATAATTTTTTAATTTTAACATTAGTGTAAAAGAATAGGGATGAAGGAAAATTTATGGAAAAAATGCATAAAATTTATGGGGAATCGAATGAAGAACTTAAATTTTACAAAAATATTGTGTGAACTTTCAGTTGAAAATTAGTAGCTTTTTTTTCTTTCTAAAAATGAAAAATCCTCTAGTAAGCTTACTTTCCAATCAATTTGATTGCTTCAAGATTTGAAATTAAAATTTTCGTTTCGATGTAATTTTTTTGGTCGGAGATGTTATGCTTTTATAGTATTCTTTTTTAGTTTATTTTAAAAATAATCGTCTAATTAAATTTATTATTTTTCGAGACCGAATTGAATTGTATAATTAAATTTAAATATATTTATTGACACTGAGACTATTTTCGGTTCGTCCAGCACGCTATTTTAGTACCTATTTCAGTGTTTTTAGCACCAAAAAATCTTGCTCTAATAATAATATTTTATATATTTCATTAATTTGTTTTAGCAACGGATTGGAGCCGCAAATGTTCGGCAACTTTTCGATTTGACTTCCCATCGGACGAGTGTAGGCAAGGCTTCGATGGCCTCATTTTTGACAACAAATCGACCAACTACGGATTCAACGAATTCATTTCGTTTGAACATTTGGTTTACAAATAAAATATTTAATAGCAAAAATAAAAATGGCTAAAATTTATTAACAAATAAACACATGAATTATATGCAAGAAAAACGTATTACCGTATATGCTCTAATTATAGCCCAGTCTCTATTAATCCCGCAGTCTCCAATTATCCCCCAGTCTACGAGGTGTTTTGAAAAATAATCCCTCTATCATAATCCCCCAGTCTCTAATTATCCCCCTTTTCTGAGGAGGTTGAAAAATAATCCCCCATGGGCTATAATTAGAGCATATACGGTATATGTAAATAAAAAATTTTTTAATAGCAAAATTTTGGACACAATATCGTGGTACTTTCCTGTTTTGAAGGCGCAAAACCCCAATTTTAAATTTCGAATGTTGGACTCGTATTTATGCGAGTTTCTTTGGCGCGAGGACTGTAAGCGACGTAACGTCAATGCACTTAAGGAAATTTTGGCGGAAATTGTTGCTTTTTTGTCTCCAAAAAGTCTATTAAATTGAATGCTCTTTGTTGCAATTTTTTTAAAAATGGGGTGCGCCTTCAAAACAGGAAAGTATGTACCTATCGTTAAAAAAAAGTCGGCATAAAATGCTAAAAACATTAAAAATGCTTTGAATAAATTATTTTTTTTTTTGGGTTTATTGCACTTTAGAGTCCAACCAATTAACAATACCTGGTTTTTATACAATAATTTTGTTCGTGTTTGAATAAACCCTCTGTTTTTGATATCATTCGAAAACACAAAGTCTGAATAATATAATAATACGAGAAAACGAAAGAATTCGAGCATTTAAAGAAAGTTACAAACGAAAATAATCAACAATTACTTAATTAATCAAATCTTTTTGGCAATTGCCTGAACGCTGAGATTTTATATATTTTAGCTTCGTTAGACTTTGTGCTTTCGAATGAAGATAGGGTTTTTGAACATGAACAAAATTATTGTATAAAACCAGGTATTGTTAATTGGTTGGACTCATAAATTGTTCAATAGAGGAATCTTTGTTTTTTCGAGTTTCTAAAATCAATTTTGGGCCAAGTGAAACTGGACCTATAAACTTTAAAAAAAATTATGTATTATTTTCGCAGTTTTTTAACAAAAAATTGTTTTTTTTTGTCAAAATAATTAAGGATTGGCTTGGCACGGAGATTGGATGGTATGACAAGGAGGAGGACAAAGTGACTTTGGCCATTGACATTTATGTGGACGATGAAGAAAGGGAGAAACCCTTTGGATCAATTTACGGATAAATTTATTATGGCACAGTTGCGATTTGTTTTCATTTCAACTATTTTTATTCAGAAAAATTAAAGGAATTTTTTTGGTAATAAATTGAAGCTGAAGTAAATAGATTTTTTTCTGTAATTAAATTCTTGGTTCAAAAACAAAAAAACAAAAAAGCTTGAAGATTTTTTCATATAACTGCTCAAAAGCAACCAAATTTTGGTACTCTTCTAGTTTACGGGACAGATTTCACATACATTTTCAGATGCCTATAAATGTGTTTCAGAAATTATGAAAATAAGTTTTAAAGGGTTTTTGAGGTCGCTGATCACGAATACAGCACCCATTTTTGCCAATTTCGAACCCCTGGCCCGAACTCGAACAAAAATAAAATTAAAAAATTTGTATGGATGATATCCTCATTGGCTTCTTGCCCATGCGGGTACCCTTACTACAGGGAGCATAAAATTCAAAATTTGTATTGATGATACTAGTACAGGAAGCCAGTTAATCTGTTGTCCATGTACAGCTTATGTAGTGAACGGTAGCGCTGATCTGAGCCCGGATTCGTGATCAGCGACCTCAAAAACCCCTTAAAACTTATTTTCATTAATTTCTAAAACACATTTATAGGCATCTGAAAATGTATGTGAAATCTGTCCCGTAAACTAGAAGAGTACCCAAATTTTTAATTCTTGATATCATTCGATAAGGCGCTAACCCCGCTTGTGTAGTTAAAATAGAATTTATAGCCCGTTTAATTGCTAAATATTTTCTGTACGAATTGGAAAATTGTCAACATAAAACTAACCGTGAGGAGTGAAGAGATTTATCCGTAATTTACATATTTTAGCCAAAGAAAAAGGCAAAGTCATGAGAATTTGACTCTATAAAATTAATTACAGCTCAACAGCTCGCATGTTTTGGGTTTAAACCTTAAAAAACAAAACCAATTTGAATATGAAAAATAACTAAAAAAAACCAGTGTTCAAAAAAATTTTTTTATATTTTTATATACAAACAAAAAACAGTGTTCATCAGTTTTTAAAGTGGGGTCAAAAAAAGGTGCGTAAAATACCATATTTTTGGGGATCCATATTCAAAATAATAACCATATTCAAAAATTAATAACTTTTCTAAAAATGGACGAATTTCGCAGGTTTGACTACTATCAGATAGAGGAAAGATAGGGCTTCGAAATGAAATTTGGGCCAAGTTTCTCGAATTTTCCAGCGGCGCTTTTCGGCACCGCCCCCCTCAGGCCGTTCATCAGCAGAATTTTTAAAATAACAAACAAACAAACAATTCTGGTACAAAGACACAAAACTTTTAATGGTTCATTTCCGAACTTATTTCTTAATCTCTTCCATAATGCAATTGATTCATTTCTCTTGCACGGATTTCCATTAAATTTATATATCAAAGAATTAAAAAAAAAATTTTTTGAAAAATCACTTCGCCATAAAAATAACTTAAAAATCTTTTTTTAAAATTTATATTTTATTAGCTAATCTTTTTGGGAAGCGGACGGTCGAGCAATGGAAATTAAATGGAATTGTGACGTTTATAGTCAACAAACACAGATAGTTTCGGCATTCCAGTGTCCTTGCAAATTATTATCCATCTCCAACTTTCTGAGCCTAAGGCAATAGAGAAAAAAGGTGCTAGGTCATTATTTAAAAAACCATCATTATGATTTTATGTAAAATTATTTATAACTTAGCTTATAAACAACCAAATTTTTATTTTTTCATATCATTCGATAGCCCTAAGTATGCTCTACAAGTTTACAAAATTTCAGAAAATTTCGTCAAGCTTCAAAAATGTTAGGGCCAAAAATGCTCGAAAAATACTCGAAAACAAGGTTTTTTGAGTTCATCTAGCCCTAACATTTTTGAAACTTGATGAAATTTTCTGAAATTTTGTAAACTTGTAGAGCATACTTAGGGCTATCGAATGATATGAAAAAATAAAAATTTGGTTGCTTTTAAGCTAAGTTATAAATAATTTTACATAAAATCATAATGATGGTTTTTTAAATAACGGCTCCGCCCCGAGAAAAAATATTCGTGAATCTCTTCTAAGTTCGCAAAAGCTGAATTTCGTTGTTTTCTCTTTAATTTTTTCTTACATAATGTCAATATTTGCTATTTTCTTGCATTTATGAATTCCCAGAACTTTAAGCTTTCGTTTGATATAAATAATGTAAAATAGGCATTATTGACCAAGTAAATAAAAGTTATGGTCCAAGAAACTGAGGATGGCTATTAATTGGACGCGCAAATGTAAAAAAGTCAAAAAAATTTCATTTAGTTTACATGAAATGCTAAACTTATTAATTTATAATGCAAAATATGCATAAATTTGACAAATCTCGCCACTTTTAGGGTTTTACTGGAATTTTACCCCCCCCCCCACCAATTAGCAACTTTTTAATTGCTTTTGGTCAATGTTACCAATGCCGTCTCCTTCCAAAAGCGGTTTTCGCAAATGAACCCGGTGATTTCCGCTCGGGATCCCCATCCGCAATCCAGCACTTTTAGAAAATTTGCAAGATTTTTCTTGTTTAATCTCAATTGGCAAAGAAAATGCCTTTCCAGGGGCCAACGGGAGCCAATGTGGCAAAAAGTCCTCAAGGACAGCCGAATAATTCCAATCTTTCTTCTCCACGTACAGCATATAGCGTCAGGATGCTGAGATCTGCCTTTGAATTTTCCTAATTGTCTAACATGTTGTCTAACACGAAGTTCAAGGGAAAAAATCTTGTAAAGCTCCTCATAAATGCTGGAAGACCCCCCTTATTTCCGAATAACAGAGGGAGCCGGAAAATCCGACACTAGCGGAAATTCCGACACCAATTTTACTAATTTTAAAATCATTTTTGATTGTTTGAGTTAATACCTACCTAAGTTTACCAAGTTTCCGAATTGAATTAAAAAAAATAAATTGGTTCCGCCATTCGATGGGATATTGCTCGCAAATAATGAATGGGGGGTTGTTTATTGTTGCGATTCAAAAAAATCTCTGTGATATTCATGTTTTGCTCCACGTACACTTGCTTAGTTCATGCCCTTTCCTCTGATTCCATTTTCGGGATTGTTTATCAATTTGTTGAGATGGTCAAAAAAGGGCATACAAATAAATATGAATATCATATGCATACCTTCGATAGATTTTATGACAATAAAAATATTTATTTTAAATAACTTTAGTATTGTAACTTATATTATATGTATTTTAATTCTAACTCAAACAATCAAAAATGATTTTTAAAATTAGTAAAATTGGTGTCGGAAATTCCAGTGTCGGATTTTCTGCTTGGGTCGGATTTTCCAGTGTCGGATTTTCCTAGAGCCAACAGATGGAATACTCACAAAAGCGTTCTTCATGACCTGGGACACACAAACAACGCCCAAAGAAGGGTTCAATTTGGCTTTAAGAATCCAATTCTCCAGTGTACAACCCCTATTATCGAATGAAATGAAATATCTTTATCGTTCCATCCTAAACTTGGGTAATCAAACCTTTGCTATAAAATGTGAAAATGAATGGAAAAATCTGAATGATCGAAATGGGAAAGGAATGGAAAAATGATAATTTCTTGCGAGATTTCGGGAAGGAATTTGCGGAGAAAAGATCAGAGACCAAAGGGGGAGTGATCGGAAACCCACTTTACAATATCTCATATCTCTGCATTACTGACTTATGCGCAATGATTTTAGAAACTGGGATTATCCAGAAACCAAAGTGAAAAATTCAAAGGCAGATCTCGGCATTCGGTCCTTGAAGACTTTTTGCCATATTTGCTCACGTTACTCCTGGAAAGGCATTTTCCTCTTCTATAATGATAAAATAAAATTTTCATTTTTTTTGAAAATGTGTATGTCCTCAAATGTCGGGTCCTCAAAAGTCTTTCCTCAAATGTCGGGTCCTCAAAAGTCTTTCCCCAAATGTCGCACCGCGGGCAGCCATTAAAAAAATTTAAAAAATTTCACCCAAGCACTGCGCCAAATATAGGATAGCAATTACAATTTTATCATTTGAAAATTTTACGTTTCCTCTACCAGAATTATGTTTAAAATCAAAAAAATATACTCATTAAATTTTAAAAAATCGAAATTTTAGAATTTTTTAGCCATAATTTTTTTTGAAGAAATGTCCTAGCATCCATTTGGAGACGTAACAATTAAATTTGAAATCGACAGTGTTATAAGAAATGAAAATATATTTACGACCTTGTAATTTGTAATTTGTGCTTCCACTCGTATAAAAATACATTGATTTGTGCTGGTGGCCTTCGTCATCAGCGAAAAACAAATTATTTATTTACGTTTCTTTCTCACAATTTGTCCCCACAATTTCGTTATTCATTTCTTTTTAAATTTCGTTTTAACAATTATTAAATATTATTAATTAAACTAAATTAATTTTAAATAAATTTTTTTCTCTCATTTTTTGTCAAAATAATTATTATTTTAGCTAAATGGAGATAATTTACGCAATTCTAAGCTTTTTTGGGTTGCTTTTTCTTCTTTGTTTGCTATTCAAATTTCTTCGCGCAATTTGGCGTTGTGTTTACCCCTATTTTATTGCACGTCCAAAAGATTTGCGCCGTTTGGTCGGTGCCAAATGGGCCGTGGTCACCGGCGCCAGCGATGGAATTGGCAAAGAATATGCAAAACAGTTGGCCAACAAGTGAAAATTTTGATTTTTTGTCCAGAAATACAGGTCCAGGCTCAAAAAGTGAAGGTCCACGGTACCCAGGACCAGGGCTTTTTTCGAAATGCCGAACTCTGATGAAAATAATGGCTACCCGACTTTTGGGGAACCGACATTTGGGAATCGAACGTCTTTTGGGGATCAGACATTTGGGGAACTCGATATTTGAGGACCCGACATTTGAGGACCCGACATTTGGGGATTTTATTAAAAAAAAAAAATTTAAAATTTTATCCCAAATTAGACAAATTTACGACTGCTTTAGCCAGAGTTAATTCCATTGCAAGAAAAATAAAATAATATTTTCTAAATAACTCTGTTTCCAGACTCACCGCGAGGAGGTAGCAGAATTTTGAGCCCGTACTAACCATAACACAATAGACAAATCACAATACATTTTAGTATGTACAGTACACTTCTTTCCAATTTTTATTTAAAACGCCTTTCCCAAGGGCCAACGGGAACAGAAATTTATCAAGGGCATTCAAAAAGTTAAAGGCGACTTTACTGTCTAATTGCGTACAACAACAAAATGCCGAGGTCATATTTTCTGTTTCTTAGAGTCCGTAATTAGAGTTAATTTTAAAAATATTGTTTTTTTTTTTCTTCCAATGTAATTAACTCTGACTAAAGCGGACGTAAATTTGTCTAAGTTTGGACATAAAATTAAAATTTTAAATTTTTTTTTTGTTTTAATAAAATCCCCAAATGTCGGGTCCTCAAATGTCGAGTTCCCCAAATGTCTGATCCCCAAAAGACGTTCGATTCCCAAATGTCGGGACCCCAAAAGTCGGGGCCGGGCCATTTTCGCGTGGCTGGGGGTCGTTTTTTAATGATCTGAAAAATTCAAACTGACAAAATGAAGCCCAGGGCTTTCATTTGATGGGCCCAATCCGCCATAGAAGATCTTCCATAAATGAGAATCCTTAATACAGTGTCCTGATCAAAATCCGAAAGAAAAATAAGATCAAAACAAATTTTGGTAAAATATAATAAAGTAATGAATTCTCTAATATGCAACCACGCGAAAACGGCCACGCGAAAATGGCCCTCACGCGAAAACGACCCCGACCGCCAAAAGTCGGGTCCCCAAGTTGCAAATCCCCAAAAGTCGCACCACGGAAAATAATAAATATTTTTTTAAATATTAGAAAATTCATCATTGATTAATTTAATAACGGAAATGTCGGGTAATCCATTTAAATAAAAAAATTATAAAAAGCAATTTATTAATTTCATTTAAATTCAGAGGCTTTAACTTAATGCTAATTTCGCGCTCCGCTGACAAATTAAAAGCAGTGAAAGAAGAAATTCAGCCAAAACAATTTTTGCAGCCCGAAGTCAAATGGATTTCATTCGATTTGACTAATGGAAACATTGAGGACTATGAAAAATGGCTTTTCCCCGAGCTTTCAAAAATTGACATTGGCATGCTGGGTAATTGGGAAATGTGGTGACTAATTAATAAATAGTTAAGTATGTTCAGGGATGGTTACCGGGTCGCGGGAATTTTGGGCAGAAAATACGGCTTTTTTTGATGGATAAACAAAAACGGAGAATTTTACTTTTTCAAAAACGGTGCTGAAATATGCAAAACGAAATGAATGCCGCCCTTTTTATTGCGAATTCCGCAATTTCTTTCCTTATGAAAAAATCTCAAAAATTATAAATCGGCAAACAAAAATTTTTTTGACTCAACGATCGAAAGCATTTGGCGAAATTTTTGGAAAATTTAAAAAATAGCATAGCAAAAATATTTATTGCGGTGATTATGTAGAAATCGAGGGGTCGGGGTCACTTCGGCGCGGACCATTTCGGCGCCGCAAATTTTGAAATGCTATAACTTTTTTATTTGTCATTTAGCTTTAGCCAATCTAGCATCATTTGAAAGCTCTATGTGTGCTCTATATTTACATGTAAAAATAGAAATGAATGATTCAAAAATAAAAAAGTTATGCCACGTGGCGCCGAAAAAGCCAAGAAAAAGTCAATTTTTGAGGTTTTTTGGCCATAACTTTTTTGTAAACTGACGAAATTTTTTGAAATTTTACAGGCTAATAGAGAATCTGAAGAGCTATCGAATGATAACAAAAATTTTTAATTTGGTTGATCAGGAAAAAAGTTGTTAGCAACGGCGCCGAAAAGGCCGGCGCCGAAGTGGGCGGTTCCCGAAATCGAGGCCAAAATTCTTGAGAAATTATTTAAAATATTTTAAATTATATAACCTTTAAAAATAATTATCTGAATTTTAAATAAATATTTTTAGTTAATAATGTCGGAAGTTTTCCGCCATTAATGCGTTTTCACGAGCTCCCCGGTGGACATCGAAGTATTGCGAAAGATTTGGTAAATTTAAATGCTTAATAAATTCCCATAATTTTTTTTAATAAAAATTGTCTTTTATTTGCTGTAAAATTAAAAAATATGTTACCAGAATATATTAATAATATTTCATAATGCCAGGGCTCGTATTAGTCCTTGAATGGCAAGAATGTCCTTGAGCTTGGCCCTCCCACTTGAAAATTTGAAAATATCCTTGAATTCAAGATGTTCTTGAAAATGAGCATTAAAAAACATTCAAATTTTCCAAATTAGGTTTTTTGAAAAAAACTCGCCGCAAAAAAGTGCACATGCGGTGAAATAAGGAAAATAATTAGCGGAAACAAAAAAATTATATTAGAAAAAACGGTAAAGAGGCGAAAACTACAAAAAAGCTTTTAAGCAATTTTTTTATGTCCTTGGATTTCGTGAACTTCGCCCGTTATGTCCTTGTAAATCGGTATATCTGTTCTTGGAAAGAGTAGACGACGATACGAGCCCTGCATAATGCCATATCATGCAACGAAAAAAACGGACAAATTTAAATTTAGCTTTTGAACACAATGCCACACACCATTCTTACCGCTTTTGTTTTAAAACAAATGACTGAACGCAATAAAGGCATTATTGTCAATATTGCTTCGGTGGCTGCTGTTTTCCCACTTTTTCATACAGCTCTGTATTCTTCAGTTAAAGTACGAAAATAATTTAAAATAAATTTTTAAAAAATTAAATTAATAATTTCAGAAATATATCATTTGGTTCTCGTCAATCTTGCGCAAAGATTATGCTGATACTGGCATTATAATTCAGAGTGTAAAGATTTAATGTTTATACCATTTTTTATAAGAAAATAAATTAAAAATTGAAAAATGTTCAATTTATAATAAATAAAATCGAATTTGTATAAAATTAATAATAAATTAACAATTGTTTATAAATTATTTTGAAAAATTGAATTTTAAAGTGTTCTTAATAATTAAACAAAATTTATTAAAAAGCCTTTAAAATTAATAATAGAAAAACATATATTTTCAGATTCTTCCGGGCATTGTTCTCACTAAAATGTCACAGGAAGTCACACACTTAGAAAAACCGGGCTTTTTTAGTCCGACACCCGAAAAGTTTGTCAATTCGGCACTTCGTACAGTAGGACATGCCGACGAAACTACCGGATGCTTTGCCCATCAAATTCAGGCAATTTTATTGTGTCGTTTTTTCTTAGAGCATCCAATTGTACTTGGTGTATTTGAAGCGGATAATTTTTAGCTTGTTTTGGAGCTTCTTGGATGTATTCCCATTTGCATTATTTGTGCATAGTTCATTTCCGAAAATTCACAAAATTAAGAATTTTTTCAATGAAAATCTGCTAAAAATATGGTTAAAATTCTTAATTTTTCGCCCGGCGGCGCCTATCGGCACCGCCGGACCCTAAAAATCCTTTATTTTCTTAAAATTTGCTCAAAATCGCAAAATTTGGCCATTTTTGTGGACAAATCTGTTAACAAATCGTATTAAAAATTACAAAATTTTTCACGGCGGCCCCTGTAGCACCGCCGTTCCCCCATGTACTCGAAAAGTTTTTTGGAAAAAGCGCCACAAAAAAATCATTAGATTTTTCATGCTTAGAATTTCACAAAATGCTTATTTTTAACAATAAATTGAAAATACATATAATATTTGAACATTTTAAACGTTTTAAAAAAATTTTTTTAAATGAGGCTTTTTGACCCAAAATGAGGCTTTTTTGCATGCCAAATGAGGCTTTTGAAAATTTTAATCTAGGAGCCCTGTTTTTAGGTATTTTCTTGAAATATTATAAAAATCGAACTTTTAAAAAAAATTAAAAATGCCTGCCAAAATTAGTTCCAAAAATGGAACTATTTTTTTTCATTTTCTTCAAAATTATTAAATTTACTTTATTTTGAATTTTTTCTTTCTTCTAAATGCTTTTTCACGCCATCTTTAGTCATTTTCGTTAATGAATTAGAAGAATTTTGGAAAAACTTGCCATCAATTTGGAAAAATTATATACATATTTTTGGGTGCCCTAGTTATTTAGTTGTATTTATTAGCCCCACTTTCGCAAAGACAATAATTTTGAGAAACGATGGGTGTGGTGGTTACGTTGAAAAGCATCAATCAGAACAAAATCTGATGCTTTATGGTCAACAATTTATTAAAATTTTCAGACTGAAATGGCCAAGATGCTGCCAAATTGGATGTTCGAAATTGCATCAAAGCTGCAAATCAAAAGCATTGAAAAGAAAGATTGAAGAAATTTTCTGAGAAAAATTACAAGTCCGTCTGATAAATCACATTTTTTGCTTTATTGAAAGTCCATTGACCAGGCTAATTTAAAAAACTTTTTTGTTTATATAACAAAGTAATTTAAAAATTGAAACGAAAATTAAACAATTTTCTGGTATGCTGACTCTTGAGCAGCTGCCCTAATTGGTTTTCCATCAGAAAAAATTGGTCAAAATTAACAAGCATTAAAAATGATCAGCACAGATCAATTTGTCCATTCAATAATCTCCAAAAAAGCCGATCATTTCTCAAATTTTATTTCACTTCCGCACATCAAAATTTTATTTTAAAAAAATCATTGATTTTGTACGAATAATTCGGGTTCGAATTTTAAATGAAAATTTTTATTTTATTTCTTCTTCGAAATGGAACCCATCATCGATAATATATATATTTGGAAATTTGTAAATTTATTTTTAACTTCTTTTCTGTTTTTCATAATCACCCAATGCATTTTTGTCGTCACACAAAATGCTGACATCATTTAATTCGCCGATTTTTTGTCCTCACACTGAACCGTCCCGTCAATTAGGCATTGCTTAATTGTCTATCGGATGTCCCATTTATATTCTTTTGCTTTCTTAAGTGTCAGCTTTTCGTTGGTCTCTTCATTCACCAATTCAAATGGCCCAATTTGCTTTGATGTGCGCACATTAAATTCTTATGGTGTGTCTTTTTTGTTTTTATTGCATTTTTGTTAACAAATTTTTGGAAAACCGCCAAAATAGTTGAAAATAGTTTTTTTTTTAAATTTTTTTTAGGTTTTTAGGTGCTAAAATAATAAACTAGGTTCGTGAACAGTAACTCGAATAGTAACAACCACTAAAAAAATATGTTTTCATGCGTTTTAGGCGGTAAAAATCTAAAAATATTAGTCCTACTCATGAATTCTCCAAAGTCAATTTTGGACATTTAAAAAAAACATTTAGCGTCCAAACGAGCCAGCCACTTTAATAGAAGATGGCCCTTCTAATAGAGAGTTTTATAAAAACTGTCTAAATTACTAAATTATTATTATTAAATTAATAATAATAATAATTTGCTTTTACGGTTGGGAAAAGTGGGAGTCTGAACACTGATTGTCGGGATGGCCTCCATATACGCCGTTTGTCGTTTCTCATCAATCAGAATTCAAAATTGTGTCGTTTGTCGTATGGGTTACCTATCGTTTTTTTCGGTTTCGGTTTTTTTTGGTTTTTATACCGAAACCGACCGACCGAAATAATCAAAAACCTAAAAAACCGACCGACTTTTTTCAAAAACCGAAAAAAACCGACTGGCGATTTGAAGCGACATAAACCGTTAATAACAATTTTTGGCATAATTTTTGCAATTCGGCGACTAAACTCCACGGGAACAACAGAAAGTCGTCGTCCAACAAAAGCACAAAAGGCACCGAATTTGGCAGCGTACAATGGTGGCGAGCAAAGCGCACAGAATGGACAAACTTTTTGGGGAGGAATTTTTTATAAATTTAGAAAAAATATTTAAAAGTGCTTTTGAGATTGGATTAGTAAAAAGAGATAGTGGGCCGAATAGAGAGGTGGGATGAGAAAGAGAGACAATTTGAATTTAGCGCCTAAATTGGCGTCGCATTCGCCGGTCTTTCGCGCCAGTCTAAAACCACCTTCAACGTGTTGTTGAAATAGGTGTCCATAAAGTCGCCGACCAATAAGTCACCATGCGCGGCCGCCTCGCTTTCCAACGCGTTCATTTGCGCTGCATCGTCCGCCGCCGGACGGCCGAGCACAAAAACAGTGCGCAAGCGGAAAAAGTTGTCGCCGCCACCTGCGCCCGCTGCGCCACCCGCAGGCGCCGCAGCACCGGGCATTGATGGCAGCAACTCGGGTGCCGGAGGGTACCGTTTAAGTGCACCGTACGTGGCTCGGACCGCGTCGCGATGCTTGAAAATGCGTAAAATGGACAAAAATGATCAGTAGGGCTGGAAAAAAAGATTACAAAAAGTGGTAAAATATGTGCATAAATGTATAAAAAAATCCCGAAATATTTATAAAAACGCAGAATGTACAAAATTTGTAAATAAAAATTTTTTAAATGGTTATTTTCTTTTGGAAATAATTCTTCGTAAAGGGTGAAATAGGCACAAAATGCCATTAAAATGACCCAAATATACTTAGAATTACATTTAGCAGTTTTAAAAATTAATTTTTGATATCGCTTTTTTGAAAAAAAACAATTTTTAAGGGTACATTTTCAAAGAAAAATTTTTAAACTTTTCACAAAGAAATTTCTTAAATTTCAAAATATGTAAAAAATAAAGATAGTGAAAAAATTGCGAAATTTTAGACTTTTGGTGCTTAAATTCAACCAAATTAATTTTTTGTATCATTCGATAGGTATAATATTATTCTCCATCAGCAGAACAATAAGTTTAAAAAAAAATTAACCAAAAGTTACAAGAATTAACTTCAAAAAATCGAAATTTCAAAATTTTATGGCCACAACTTTTTTGAAAAATGTCCTAGCACCCATTTGGAGGCGGAACGATTTAAATTTGAACTAACAAAAGATTAATAAAATATTTACGACCTTTTTAAAAAATTATGCCTCCATATAATATGATTTGTATGTAGTTTCTTCGAATGATTTCATTCATTTTCAATGTAATTTTAAATGTATAGTTTGTTATTTTTCATTTGAAGTGGTCAATTATGTACATAAATAGGTATGTAAAAAAAATCCCGAAATATGTACCAAATGTACAAAACCCAAAATAAATATACCAAATATGTAAAATTTGTTTAAATTGTTATTTTTTGGAAAAAAATTCTTCGTAAAGGGTGGAATAGGCACAAAATGTCATCAGTGGTTATAAGTAAACTATATTTTATAGTTTGTTCGAATGATTCCATTCATTTTCAATGTAATAATTTTAAATGTATAGTTTGTTATTTTTCATTTTGTATTTTGTGCTCCAAATTCGTATAAAAATTGTCATCAATTTGGGCTGACGGCCTTCGTCGCCATAAGAACAAAATTATTTGTTGACGTGCTTTCTTTTTCACAACAATTTATCCGCACAATTTCCTTATTCATTTCTGTTGGAAAATTTCAAACAGAACATAAAATCTCTTTTATCAATTTATTTAAATATTTATTTTGTTAATTTAATGAAAAGAATTTCTGAAAATTAAAGAAAAAATAATAATTTAAAATTTGAATTTTAATGATTGAAAAATGATAAAATAAAGATTTCGCTAGAATTTAAGAAGATTTATTGTATGTATAAAATATATTTCTTAATTTCTATTTTATTGTATGCCATCCGTTTAACACAAATACGAATAATTTAAGTTGACTCAGCGACAATGAATAAAAAAAACAAAATCAACGCGTTAAATCAAAACAATCGAAAACCTGATTATTTCTTCTTTTTTTTTGTTTATTCGTTCCACTAAAATTTTCTTGATCATTTCGTTTTAACAATTATTAAATATTATTAATTAAACTAAATTAATTTTAAATAAATTTTTTTCTCTCATTTTTTGTCAAAATAATTATTATTTTAGCTAAATGGAGGTAATTTACGCAATTCTAAGCATTTTTGGGTTGCTTTTTCTACTCTGTTTGCTATTCAAATTTCTTCGCGCAATTTGGCGTTGTGTTTACCCCTATTTTATTGCACGTCCAAAAGATTTGCGCCGTTTGGTCGGTGCCAAATGGGCCGTGGTCACCGGCGCCAGCGATGGAATTGGCAAAGAATATGCAAAACAGTTGGCCAACAAGTAACAATTTTTGAATATAATAATTAGAGTTCGACCTGGACATGGATCCAGGCCATTCTTCGGAAATTTGAATTTTCATGGCTTTTTTCCAGAAATACGGGTGCAGGCAAAATATGAAAAAATCCTGCTCCAGGTCCAGTTTAGGCAAAAAAAAACCTGGATTTTCTGGGTAAACTTTAGAATTTTTCCTGGGTTTGTCCAGAAAATGAGTTCATGAAATCAGGACCAGATTTGTTTTTCAAAATGACGAATTCTAAAATGTTATTTAATTTTTACATTTTCCTATAAATTTTTTTCGTTTGATAATATTTTATTGTTTTTTTTACAATTTAATTTATGCGACATCTGCTGAATTAAAATTATTAGTTGGTCAAATTTCTTGGTTTTTACAATTAAAAAAGAAATAGAAATAAATGTAATTGAAATTTGACCATATATTAATCCTAATACCCCAATATCGAGTAATTGACTTAAATATAAAAAATTAGATATTATTAAATTTTAGAAAACAATTTATCAATTTGATTTAAATTCAGGGGCTTTAACTTAATGCTAATTCAATTCAATTTGATTTAATTCAGAGGCTTTAACTTAATGCTAATTCAATTCAATTTGATTTAATTCAGAGGCTTTAACTTAATGCTAATTCAATTCAATTTGATTTAATTCAGAGGCTTTAACTTAATGCTAATTCAATTCAATTTGATTTAATTCAGAGGCTTTAACTTAATGCTAATTCAATTCAATTTGATTTAATTCAGAGGCTTTAACTTAATGCTAATTTCGCGCTCCGCTGACAAATTAAAAGCAGTGAAAGAAGAAATTCAGCCAAAACAATTTTTGCAGCCCGAAGTCAAATGGATTTCATATTTTTTATTTTTAATAAGATTTTTCAAATCAATAACATTTAACATCTTATTGGGTGGAAAAGACATTTCATGTGGAAAAGAAGAACATTGTTTTGAAAAAGGTTAATAAATGCACGATGTGATGGAGCAGCATGAGAAATGGGGGAGGAGGTGAGAATGAACAATTTGTTGGCCAATCATTACATTTTTCTTCGCAAGCTAAAACAATGACTAATTGGATCGATATCTACAAATGACCCAAAATCTCGATCAATGTCTCCCCAATTGTGATGCCGCCAAATTTTTTTTTTACAATTCTCTCAAAAAAAACAAAAATTAATAAAATTCAATTTACACATCGCTTTGCCATCGAAATCATTTGGAGGAAAATTTTTGGGAATTTTTAAAAAAAGCACAGCAAAAATTTATTGTTATTGTTGATATGTTTAGTTAATAATGTCGGAAGTTTTCCGCCATTAATGCGTTTTCACGAGCTCCCCGGTGGACATCGAAGTATTGCGAAAGATTTGGTAAATTTAAATGTTTTTTTTCAATTAATTCATAAATTTCCTTAATTTTTGTTTATACGAAAAATTTATTTTTATTTACTTTAAAAAAATTATATATAAAGATAAAATAATTTTTTTGAATACCTATATCAAACAAAATATCAAATGCCATATCATCCAAGGGGGGGGTCCCAGGTTCGATTCCCAGTGCATGCTATTGATGTATTTCGATGATTTTAATGATAAATAAAAGGAAAAGTGACCAAAATGATTTAAAAATTGTTTACAAATTTTTAAAAATTTTATTTTTTTTCTCTATCGATATGCAAAATTAAAAGAAATTCTGCCTGAGGAAAAAAAAGTTATGCTGTTCGAAGTAAATGTTGTTTTTCCTAATAATAAAAATATTAGAATATTTTCAGAAATATATCATTTGGTTCTCGTCAATCTTGCGCAAAGATTATGCTGATACTGGCATTATAATTCAGAGTGTACGATTAATTAATATAATGTTTAATTTTGATGAGAAAAATTTATTTTGCATTTTATAATATAATTTACTATAAAAAATTAATATTTTTCTAAAAAAATAATTTTCATTTTCTAATACTAATTTATAATAAAAAAAACTGGAATATATTTATATATATATATAATAAAAAATAAGAAATTGTTTGTGAAATATTTTATATAAATTATTTTTTCTATAGCAATTAAATAATTTTAAAAATAATTAATTGCATTTTTTATAACAAATTATTATTAAAAGTTATATGAAAATAAATGTTTTTCAGATTCTTCCGGGCATTGTTCTCACTAAAATGTCACAGGAAGTCACACACTTAGAAAAACCGGGCTTTTTTAGTCCGACACCCAAAAAGTTTGTCAATTCGGCACTTCGTACAGTAGGACATGCCGACGAAACTACCGGATGCTTTGCCCATCAAATTCAGGCAATTTTATTTTGTCGGTTATTTTTAGGGAATCAAACATAATTTTTAACTTGGTTTTGAAGCTTCTAGGACGTATTTCTAAATATATATTTTGCAATTTGATCTCTAATTTGTAAGGCCAAAAAATGGATATTTTCTCGAAATATTAATAGAAATTTAACTTATTAAATTTGAAAATTTATGCCAAAAATAATTCAAAAAATGGAAAAATTCAATTTTTTTATTCAAAACTACGAATTACGTTTTTCTAAATGCTTTTCATACAAATTTAGCTAGTTGAATTTAACCAAATTTGAAAAATTTTAGAAAATTTTTGCTTAATTTGTAAAAAATTATTTGCATATTTTTCACTTTGTGGTGGTGTTGAAAAGCATCAGCAGAGCACACAAATCGGCTGATGATTTACGTTCAGCAATTTATTAAAATGTTCAGACTGAGATGGCCATGATGATGCCAAATTGGATGTTCGAAATTGCATCAAAGCTGCAAATCAAAAGCATTGAAAAGAAAAATAGAGGAAATTCCTGAGAAAACATTTCCATAAAAACATTATTTTTTTATGGCTGTCGCATGTGCTGAATAAATCGCTGTGTTTTGTGCTTTATTGAAAGTCCATTGATCATTCTAATATAAAATTAAAATTATTTTTCCAAGTTTTTTTTTCAAAAAAAGGACAAACGATACTTAAACTAAGATTTGGACCCTAAAAAAAGATTTTTTCTAAAACTAATATTAGCCAGAAAGAAACGCAATAAAATACATGAAAATCGATTTAAAACAACATTTTATTAGCGTAAAAACATGGCCTGTCAACTGAAAATTTTCAAAATCAGCATTTTGCCGACAAAAAATCATCATTTTGGAAGATTTTATTCAAAATTTAAAAAATCAAAAATGTTTTTTTGCGGCGCGCTTTTTCCAAAAAAAATTAGTATATTAGGCCGGCGGTGCCGATAGGCGCCGCCGGGAAATTTTTGTAATATTTAAATGCGATTTGGTAACAGATTTTGTCTAAAAAATGACAAATTTTGCGATTTTTAGCCAGGAGACTCCTTTTTTTGTTTTTAAAAAACGCTTTTTTGAGGCGCGCTTTTCTTAAAAAAACTTTTGGAGATAGGGGGGGGGGAAGGCGGTGCCGAAAGGCACCGCCGGGAAAATTTTTTTGAAATTGGGGGTTTTTTGTAGCATTTTTATCAGCGAAATAAATAATTAAGCACAAAAAAATTTTAAAAGTTTGGGGAAGCCTAAAATAAAGGACAATCTTTAAAAAAAGGACACTTGGGAACTCTGTTCTATCATCAAATCATCCGAAATGTTGAGTAAATATTCACATTTCATTGGTATTTTAACTTAATACAGTGCCCGAAAAAATTTCGGAATTTTTTTTTGTTGTAAAATTTAGTTAAACCGGTCGGTTTTTAAACCAGTTAAAAATATTACAAATATGATAATTTATAATTTAACAATTTTTTTCAATAAATGAAAATAATATTTTCTTGTAGTGGCGGATTTACGAATCGACCGGCACGGGTCCGAACTCCGAACTGTGCACATTATTTGACCAACTGGTGCATAGTCCGGACCGAACAATATTTTTTTCAAATTTTTGGCTTGCCATAAGCCCAACTGTAATAATTAAATAAAGTCATGGCATACACTCTGTTATAGATAGAGTTGTAAATAATATGGACTAAAAAACGTCATATATGGACATAAAATATGGACTAAAAAAGCCGTAAATATGGAAGCTCAAAAATAGAAAAATATGGACCAAAATATGGACTAAAAACTGCCAAAATATGTTTTAAACTGCATTAACATTTTTAAATTTTGCTACTGAAAATACTTTTTTTGGGAGAGGGGTGAGGAATTAATCATTGAAAAACGTATCAATTTTGTGTTATCGCGAAAAAGGCACTATAATAGGCACCAAAAAATTGAAAAAAAGGCATGAAAATCCCGAAAATTTTTGATGGATTTTTTCGGAAAACGCCAAAAAAAAAGCACCAAAACGGCAAAATACCAAAAAAGGCATTTAAGGCATGAAAACCCCGAAAAAGGCAAAAAACGGCATAATAAAAGTCAACGTAGAAGCCTCAAACCAAAGTGGAAAATGTGTTATTTATGCTTAATATGTCGAGGCATATGCCTCAAAAGTCGGTCTTAACAATAAACAACAAAAAAATGGATTTAAAATTTAAAAATGCAATTTTTTTAAGAAATGCTATTTTGAGCCCCTTTCTTCATAGTATATGCGCAGAAAAAATATGTTAATCCATATAATTTACAACACTAGTCATAGAGTGGTACCGTTATTTTTCACTTTAACCCGTGCCAATACTTCCGGCACTTTTTTAAATGACATTTTTAATTGAAGGAATATAAAAAGAAACAATGAATGAAAAAAAGGCTGACCAAATTCGGTCTTTTCAGAGGATCAATTTCAAAATATTATTCGGCCAATTTGAAGACAAATTCGCCTAACAATTCTTTGCTCGCGAAGACATTGGAGGACAATTGAGCACGATTGGACTTGAAAAAAGCGCGCAATTTGTAAGCATTCAAACGCAAAAAGTAATTCTAAATAAGAGAAAAATAATGAATTTAATTGAAAAATAAATTCACTTTCAATTGGCCAAGTCCGAATTGTTCGATCAGAAGGAATCGGTCGATCAGCGGAATTTCCACGCAATTGATCAAATGCGTCTCACAGCGGACGGGCACGACTGGGCCCCGCCATCTGGGCCCCGCCGACTGGGCCCCGCCAACTGGGCCCCAACCAACTGGGCCCCGGATTAACTGGGCCCCGCCAACTGGGCCCCAAGGGACAGTAATTTTTCCACCATTATTGTATAATATTATCACCCAAACATTTATCACTAAAATTCTAAGCATCCATCTGATAATACCGAGAAACACCGACCAAAAATTCCATAATGTTTAGTGGGTTAAAATTTTGTGTCAGTCTCAAAATTCTTTCATCTGCCTCGCGATATTTCTTGCACTTTGGCGGTGGATTATGTCCGGCAACGAAAAGAGCATAATCGGCGTCAATTTTTTTCTGTTCTTGGCGAATTGTGTCAATGAACCGCCACACTGATGGATGATGACACGAAAAGGCGCGTTGCAATCGCCGGTGTGCTGCTTCCGCAAAGTTGTTCGTCCGATCCTGTTCGTGAACAGTTCTTTCGTGCAAATTCCAACATCCTGGGTCAAAGAGGGGTTGGGTTCGGGTTCCATTCGGGCGCACTCTACCCGTGTAGTTGGTCATAAACCTGCAGAAAAATATTAAGTCGTGTTGTTTTTGAATGTTGTTAAAAGTAGTTTTTTTTTAATTTGTAGTTTTAAATTTTTGTTGTTTGGACCAATCAAAAACAGGGTCTAATTCTGCGGGGATGTGGTGGTCGAGCGCGACAATCGCTTGTGTGAGTGTGCCCAACGGAACAAATGCCAATGATGTTATGCAGCGCGCCATTTCAGCAAAATTGCGGGGGTCCATTTTCATTCAACAAAAATGTACCAGAATCGGCTAGCAAAAAGTTTTCAGTTTCGTTTTCGTTCCGTGCATAAATTTGATATTGTGGTGGGATTTGTAACTGGTTTAGATTAAGCGGCATTGCGGGAGTAATTCCTTCATTGCGGGCCCTTTTGATTAGCTAAAAAAGGCAATACAATGAGCTCAGAGAAATTAACACAACTTGTTTTGTTGCATTTTTTGTTGGGACTTCAGACAACACAGGGGTTCCCACATTTTGGAGTGCAATTGAGCGAAGTGTAGATGGTGGCTCGGCGGTTTCAATGGCTCTACGTTTTATTCCTAAAATTTTCGAATATGCATGCAAAATCTTTTAACATTTTATATAGCCTAACCTGTAACGACGCGTTGTGCTTCCACTCGCGCAGGGTTTGCTCCACAGACATGCTCATTGACTTGTTTCAACACTACGTCATTCAAATTGGTGTGCAGACGCCCTCGGCACTTCATGTCCTTATTGTTTTTGTTCTCACACCTCCAAAATTTGATAAAACCATCCGCACTGAGTTTAGCGAAAACATAAAGATGCCCTTCATGCTCAATTTTTTTGTGGTTATTCTGCGATAATATATTATTCGCCATGAAAGGATAGTTAAATTTAAAAAATAGCTGAAGGAAAGTTATTGTAGTTAGGCACTGAACGAAAAAATATAAACACAAATTAGATTATTGTAAACGAAACACACATACCTATGTGTATGTAATTAAAAATATATAAATAATATTATACAATAATGGTGGAAAAATTACTGTCCCTTGGGGCCCAGTTGGCGGGGCCCAGTCGGCGGGGCCCAGATGGTGGGGCCCAGTCGACCCCCACCGTCTCACAGCGCCTCTTCAGCCAGTGCACCTCGAAGAAGTGGGCCAATTTGAGCAGCGCCAACACATTGTTAGCTGAGAAATTGCAAAAAAAGAATTTTAAAATAAAAATGGTTGTTTCTGCTTACGATTTTATGAATTTATTTCTTGGCTCATGAAATTTCCAGTCATTTTTTCGACATTAGAAAAAAGAAAATTTTTTTAGCTTAAAATTCCTTAACAAAAACAGAATTAAAACATTAGAGATTGGCATTTGAAAAAAGCCTGGACCTTGGATTTTCTGGACAAAAATCCAGGTCCAGGAAAAACCCAGGCTCCCCTGGGCCTGGATTTTTTGGAACTTGTTTTAAAAAGCAAACAAAGGTTTGAACAAATCAATTAATTGCATAGGAACACCTAAAAATGTCTAATTTACAAAATATAAGTTTTTGCTATTATTTGAAAACCTGAAAAAACATCGGTCACTTGAAATATCAACAAATGAGCCAGCCACTTTAAGAGAAAATCGCCATTCTAATAGAGAGTTTTATAAAAACTGTCTAAATTACTAAATTATTTTATTAAATTAATAATAATAATAATTTGCTTTTACGGTTGGGAAAAGTGGGAGTCTGAACACTGATTGTCGGGATGGCCTCCAAAAATTCCTTGAACTGCTCCATGTTGACGCCCAATTCGTCCAAAGTGAGCGACTGCTGCTGCTGCTCGCGCATTTCCGTGCTGAACATCCGATGGATCACTGGCGATTGGGCCATAAGCCGAGCAGCAGACACAGTGATCTGTCGAGATTAAATAAATAAATGCCAAAAATTTTCGGAAGAGTTGGGCATTAACCAAAAACATAAATGAAATTGAAAAAGATTTTGGAATAAAATTGGCAAAAGAAAAATGTTTCAAATTTAATTTGAATATTTTTTTTTATCATTTTTCGATCAAAGAAAAAATGAATACCTATTTATAATTATTGGAGTCTAAATATGTACAAAAAAATAGTCAAATATATGCATAAATATGTAAAAAAAAAATCACTTAAGTATGTAAGAAATATGTACAAAAATCCCCAAAATGTATCAAAACTATGTAAATATTTTTAAGATGATTATTTTTTTGAAGAAAATTCTTCTTCATAAAGGGTGAATGAAATTAGTACAAAATGCCATAAAACTTAGAATCACATATTGAGTCACCGTTTTGTCGCCGATTTGCACCGTCAAATTTTCCTCCGGTGAGCTGAGAGATGGGCATGGGCTGGAAAACCAACGAATTTTTTGATGGAAGCTTTTTTACTATTTCGTCATTTCAAAAAAAAAAAAAAACTTTTGGCCAATTAATTTATTACTTTCTGTCGCCGTCCTTTGCCCGTTTTTCCAGAATTCTGATCACAACAGAAAACGAATGTCCGATGTTAAACTCCAATTCCAATTTGCCCCCAACTTTGAGCACTTCTGTCTGAAATCACTTCTTGGGTCAACATAATCAGAGAAGGAGTCGGAAACAATTTTGTCGACCCCTACTCTAATTAATATATGTAAATGCCGAAAGCATGTAAAAAGTTAAAAACATTAATTTAAAAAAAGAAAAAATTATTTTATTTTTTGAAAGCTCTTTTTAAATTTAAAACAAAAGAGAAAAATAATTAAATTAATTTAAAAACAATTTCAATTATTTTCCCAAGTGATTTGTAGTAGTCAGCTGATTGGTCCTGACCGTGTTCCGACATTTGCGTCTTGGGCATTTGCGCCTTGTCCAAAATCAGATTCAAACTTAATTTTTTTTCAAGCCCTGATAGCCAAAAAGGCATTAAAATTAGGAAACACAGTTTTCTATTTTATTAAAAGCAATTATTAATTCTGTTGTTTGAATAATTGACGATTTTTTCAAAAATTTATGAACTATCAAATTATCAGGCACAATCACTAATATCGGTGAATGCTTTTTCGTCAACAACGACAAAATCGCCAAATTCCTCTAAAATTTCCATTGTTTTTATCTGCTGAAAATACAATTAATAAATAGAGTTATAAATTGTATGGACTAGAATCACCAAATATGGGCATAAAATATGAATTTAAAAGCATCAAAAATGGCCAAATATTTCGGAACCCGTCAGTTCAGCCCCGCACGGTTCGGCCCCAGCCCAGTTTTCGATCGATAACTTTTTTTTCTTTGTCAACCAAATCAAACAATCTTGGTGTCATTCGAAAGCTCTTTACATACTCTATTAGCCTTACAAATGGCAAAAAGATTTTCAAACTTTGAAAAAATTTATGAAGAAAAAACTTCAAAAAAAATTGATTTTTTCAGTTTTCATGTTATAACTTTTTTGATATTTATCTAATTGCCAAGCAATACTTTAGAAAAAGCTACTAAACACATTAAGCTCTCGAATGATACCAAGATTGTTGGATTAGGTTGACAAAGAAAAAAGTTATAATCAAAAATTGGCTGGGGCCGAACCGTGTGGGGCCGAACTGACGTAGACCGCAAATATTGATCAAAATATGGACTAAAATGCTGAACCGAAATATAATTTTTAACTTTCTAATGTTCCAAAAAACATGGTTTATATTCAATATTTGCTTAAACAGACTTAAAAAGCCTGAATCCAGTAAGCCAGGCCATGACAAGCGTGGAAATTATATTCTATTTTTTATTTTTAATAAGATTTTTCAAATCAATAACATTTAACATCTTATTGGGTGTGAAAAGACATTTCATGTGGAAAAGAAGAACATTGTTTTGAAAAAGGTTAATAAATGCACGATGTGATGGAGCAGCATGAGAAATGGGGGAGGAGGTGAGAATGAACAATTTGTTGGCCAATCATTACATTTTTCTTCGCAAGCTAAAACAATGACTAATTGGATCGATATCTACAAATGACCCCAAAATCTCGATCAAATTCTCGACAAATTAGACTCTTAAAATTTCTCGAATTTTAAAATTAAGTTTTGGCATTTTGCCATTTCAAATTCAATTTACACATCGCTTTGCCCTTTGCCCAGCCGCAGGGGGAAATTTGGGCACCAGAAATTTGGGCACCGGGGAGTTTGGGCAACAAATTAAGGATTTAAAAATAAAAAAATTTTTAATTGTCTAAAAATTGAAACCATCTTAATTTAAAAGCATAGTAAATTTTAATCAATTTAGGAATAGAAAGTTTTTTAACGAATATTCCCTCAATTAACCATGCTTATTTTCTAAACTCATTATAATTCTTTTATATTATTACTAGGCACGGCGTCCGGAAACTGAGCTGCTGTACCAAAAAAGATTTGTATGTGTGGCGAAGTGGTCTGTGAGAAGGTCACCAAAGGGGGGGGGGGTCCCAGGTTCGATTCCCAGTGCATGCTATTGATGTATTTCGATGATTTTAATGATAAATAAAAGGAAAAGTGACCAAAATGATTTAAAAATTGTTTACAAATTTTTAAAAATTTTATTTTTTTTCTCTATCGATATGCAAAATTAAAAGAAATTCTGCCTGAGGAAAAAAAAGTTATGCTGTTCGAAGTAAATGTTGTTTTTCCTAATAATAAAAATATTAGATAGTACGCCAAAAGGAGACAAAAAATTAGAGAAAAAAAGATATTGTTTTTCTCTGGCACTCTCTATTTATTGGTACACATCTCGTTTTTTCGGACGGTGTGTAGGGCTGCCAAAAATATGCAAATGCATTTTTTTCCTGGCTTCTCCATGCTCTAAATAGTACAAAAAACACTTTCTTTTTTGTGTTTGCGTATAAAAGGCGGGACTTTATTTGCATAGTTTGGGGTTTTATGCATATTTTGGGTTTTTCTGCATATTTCATGCATATTTTGCCATTTTTTGTGCATATTTTCAAATTTTTTGCATATTTTGCCATTTTTCGTCAAATATTTTCCGATTTGAATATCCCTTCGGAAAAAAATTTGATTGCCTAAATTAAATCCAAATCTGAATGGGTGCGCGAGTGGGTCAACTGTGAGTTTCACTGCCGAAAACCTTGAGAAATTTTTGATTTGCAATTGCAAAAACAACCGGTAAAATTATGAGGAATAAAATTTTTAAAATTAATTTACACGCCTAATTGTCAAGTTTTTTGTGCATATTTGGTGCATATTTTACGATTTTTGTGCATATTTGATGCATATTTCACGACTTTATTTGCATATTTATGCGCATATTTTGGCCACTTTTCGTGCATATTTTTGGCAGCCATGATTATTACCAATCAATGCCACATTACAAGGCTCGGTCTGTTCAAGACTTAAAATTTTATAAGTAGATGGGTGGGTCTCTTGTAGAGCCCGGAAATTTCAAATTTGCGGATCCTGTTGCAGGATTGGAATTCAAAAATTTTTGCAGGACCGGATCCGGCCGGATTAATCCTGCAAATCCTGCATTTTAAATTTGCAGGATCCCGCGCAGGATTGCGGATTCTTAGAAATTTTGAAAAAATTTCAATTAAATTTCCAAAAAAGAAAAAATACCTGACATTTTGAAAAAGAAATTTTTAGGGGCTGGCGGGATGCATTAAAAGGGCGATTAAGATTTTTCGAATGGGTCATAAAAAGAGATCGGAATCACATCTGTTAATGGTCAATAAATTTGACTATTTTTTGCTTTTCAAAAATGCTTTTTTTCGGCGCAATTTTTTCAAAAACTAGAAACAAAGAGGTCCGTCTATGCCGATAGGCGCCGAGGCCCTTTCTATCTAAGGCTACCCCGTCGCCTTTTCAATAATTAACTGAATTTGACCAAAAAATGACAAAATGTCACACCTTTTGACTCAATTCTACAGGATTAATGTCTATCCAGTGGTGTCGATAGGGGCCGCCGGGAAATTTTTTTGCAAATTCTAGGTGAAATTTGAGATGAAAATTGAATTTATTTTGATTGATTTTATTATAAATTTATTCAAAAATTTTGGCATTCCGTCTTTTAAAATTTCAAAGAATGTATGCGGATCCTGCCGGATCCCGCACAAAAATCAAATTTGCGGATCCTGTTGCAGGATTGGAATTTAAAATTTTTTGCCGGACCGGATCCGGCCGGATTAATCCTGCAAATCCTGCATTTTCCAAAAAATGCAGGATTGCGGACTGGGATCCTGCCTGCAAAATCCTGCGCAGGATCCGGTCCTGCTCCGGGCTCTAGTCTCTTGATATTTTTGAGCCCAATAAAGCGGAGTATTCAGGTCTAAGTCCAAACAGAAATTAATACACGCCCAACCCTATGTTTAAACAGCTATAATAATTGACTAAATAATAAGATTGACAAGTTTCAATACTTAAATTTTTTATTTTTGAGAAAATTTAAATTTTTAAGCACATAAGTTGTTAAAATTTACTAAATTTTAATTAGATTTATAACATTTTACATATTAATTTGTTTTATTTTTTTGAAATTCCTCCCTATGGTGCCCAAACTTCCTGGTGCACAAACTTTCCGGTGCCCAAACTTCATGTCGCCTGCCCATTTCTGTTCACCACCACATTTTAGCCTATACTTAAGCCTAAAGCTTAGGCCTAGCCTAAGCCATTGTACGAGTTGTCATGGCACCAAAACGCGAAAGAAATTTAAATCATCGGGCAAATTGAAATACAAATATCCTTTATAGCTCATAGATCAAGTCAGTTCAAACGTAATTAAAATTTGAAAGCCTTATAACTTTTTTTCTTGTTCAAATTGTTTAGCGTTCGCTTAGAAAAGATTCTCCTTTTCAAAAAGCGATTTATAAGTGATCAAAACTAAACAACGAAAATGAGGCACTGAAATTTCTTAAATTGTTATAAATTACATTTTTTTCATTTTATTATCTCTAAAAAACATCTGATTAATTTATTTTAAGTGGCTTGGAAGCTTTGCCCCTGATTAGGAATTTGATCAATTTTTTTTATAGTTGAATGCATTAACATTTTTAAATTTTGCTACTGAAAATACTTTTTTTGGGAGAGGGGTGAGGAATTAATCATTGAAAAACGTATCAATTTTGTGTTAACATTTGTGCGTCTTCCAGTCCTTTCTTTAGTGCATATTAGCAAAACCAAATAATTTTTCGGAAAAAGTGCAAAAAACATAACAATGCTACCAAGCACTTCTTAAAATTCGCCTAAGCCCAAATAAGTGCAATTATATAAATGCTGTGTGTTATAAATTGGTAAAGAAATTAAATTAAAATTGCTGTCCAAATGTATTAAATGAAAAAAATAATTTCATGTCAGCGACGGTCCCACCTTTTGGCTCATAGGGGATGGTTGGGTACTAGGGCTGCCAATTTTATGTAAATACATATTTTTTCCTGGCTTCTCCTTGCTCTAAATAGCAGGAAAAACACTTTCTTTTTTGTGTTTGCGAACAAAAACCGGGACTTTTATTTACATATTTTTACATATTTCGGGATTTTCTTACATATTTGTACATATTTTGGATTTTTTTCATATATATTTTCATTTTTTTACATATTTTGAGTATTTTTTACGGAAATTTTTGGAAATCCTCAAAAAAAAAAATCCAAAATTTCGGCAAATATTTTTGTACATATTTTCATTTTTTACATATTTTGAAAATTTATAAAGAAAAAATAAGTTTGAAAATGTTGCCTAAAAATACCAAAAAAAGTAATTTTTATGACATTTTCTGCCTATTTCATACTTTACGGGGATTTTCTTTCCCAAAAAATACCATTAAAAAAAATTTTATTTACATATTTTGGGATTTTTCTTACATATTTATGTACATATTTGGACCACTTTTTGTACATATTTTTTGCAGCCCTAGTGGGCACCAACACGAAAAAACTAACTATTCCTCCCCCCCCCCAAAAAAAAAAAAATTTTTTTTGTCGAAGAGGAGTGGGCCTTGGGCGATAGACCCCACCCATAACGGAAAAAGCACCAAAGGTTTTTTTAAGCAGCGATTGATCCACCCTCCAATTTTGTATCGGCTTTTTAGAAGAATAGACAAATAAAAAAAAAATTGTGGTTTGCATTTTTGCCGTTGTATTTTATTTTAACGTCTTTTTGGGCGCTTTTTTGTCAAATTTTTTGTGTCCATATTTTCCCCATTTTTATATTACAATTTCCCCTTTCCCCTGTAGTGATTACGCGCGCTTGGGGCGCCACCGTCGCCAAAGGCGCGACGCGCCACAGCGCCGGCGCCACTTTTGGCCAGCGACAGGCGCAACAGTTGGCGATGCGCTTGTGCGTGTGCCGGTCCGGGCGCAGGGCCTAAAATTCCCGCGACCAATGTTTTCGGGACTGACTGACATAAAACATTTCTTATTTGTTTTTTTTTTCGCCTGGCAACCCATTTGACGAAATTTTGACTAATGTTATGGCACTTTGGCCTCAGAAATAGCCACAAATTGCTGTTTTGTTATTTGTCCGGCCTTTTGTTCATTTTACAAGGGAATATATTGAACTGTCAACGCCCAAACCATTTCTTGAAGAGCATATCGATTTACTAATGTGAATTTTTGCTTTTTTGATACAGACGCCAAAAATGATCATAAAAAGTTGATCAAATTTCTGACAAATCGATAAAAATGGTCATTTTTTCAAAATTTCATTAAACGTTTTTTTAAATGGTGCTAGAAACTATATAAACCCTTTTTAAAGATAATCACTCCCTCAAAAAAATTTTTTGCTGGAATTTTCATTTGAAATCTTGTAATTTGATGTATTTTTGGTTCAATTATTTATTTTTTTTACGTGCACAAAAATTATTCTTTTTGCTCAAAAAATGGCACAGGGTATGTGTAGCAGCTCTTGGCTGAATAAAAAGCCGGAGAAACCTGTAAAAAATTTTAAAAACCGGAGAAATCTGTAAAAAATTTGAATAAAAAGCCGGAGAAATCTGTAAAAATTCGACGAACGGTTTGGCATTTTCAAAAACGGGCAGGCTCAACCTGTATTTTTCCAAAAATCGCAGGACTGGTTGGCCATGCCCAGTAAACACGGCACCATTCCCGGCTCGCTTTCTATTGATTTAATATAATTAACAATTGTATGTGGACGAAAATGGAATGATGTTTAGCATTTGCCCTGTGGGGTGCGGAGACGAAAAGAGTTACCGAGGGCACACGAAGCTGTGGAAACTTCCACAAAATTTGCACAAGGTAGTGCCACGGGGACCGGTTGGGGCAGATGGGCTCGGTCGGTGGGTCTGGGGCAATTGGTCGAACACACAATTCACACAACAAGATAATGCTTTATTGTTTCCTCTCAAACTTGGGTAATTAAACCGATATTTAAATGTGAACAATACAAAAAATATAAATGAAATGCGCCATAAAATTTTTGAAAAAAGAAAGTTTCTGAATATTTGGCATTCTATTTTTAAAAATTTTCAAAAAATCAATGCAGGATCCTGCTGAATCCTGCATAAAAATCAAATTTGCGGGTCCTGTTGCAGGATTGGAATTCAAAATTTTTTACAGGACAGGATCCGGCAGGATTAATCCTGCAAATCCTGTAAATCCTGTATTTTCCAAAATATGCAGGATTGCGGACTGGGATTCTGCAAAATCCTGCGCAGGATCCTGTCCTGCGCCGGTCTCTAGTTTTGATACATTTTTATTCTCTTTAAAATGTTCATTTTTATTGGACGAATTTTTATGTATAAAATACCGTACATATTTCCTAATTATATTTTTAATTGTTCTAATTGAACAGTAATTTTCTGCTTGTTGTTTGCTTTTCTGCCATTTCATTTTGTTTTGATGTGCCTTTTTTGGCGCTTTTTTCATCAAATTTTTTGTCCAAATTTTTAAAATTTGTATGCCACAGTTTTAGCGCGCGTGCGGCGCCACCGTCGCCAAAGGCGTGGCGCGGCGTGCCAAGGCGCCTCTTTTGGCCAGCAACAGGCGCAAAATTTGCGATGCGCTTGTGTGTGTGCCGATCCGGTCGCTCAGTGCCGAGACGTGCATTGGGTGAGTTTTTGATGCAATTTGTCACCCCGTTGCTAATCACCTTATCCGTCTAAAGCTTCGTTTTTCTGTTAATTTTCTGATTTTCTACCGCTCTGATTTTAGTGTTTTTTCGCAAAGGCAAAAATGAGTTGGTTGTCGTCTCTTTCGGGTATATTCATGGGTGTACTTCATTCTCACCCCCCCCCCCCCGAGAATTTTTTTTTAATTTTTGCTACATTATAAATTTTTCAAGAAAAAAAATCTTAGAAATTTTTTTAATAAGCGAACTCTAAGTACAAATTTTTTTTGAAAATTTTTATGATGAGTTACAAATTTTTCAAAAAAAATTTCCAAAAAATCGGTGAACATTTTTCGAATTTCTATTTTCCCGCATTTTAGACGCCGTTTATCGGTTCACTCGCTGAACGCGCCCTCAAAATGGGCGCCAGGTCATCCACGACACGTGGACGTTGGCCAACGGGTGAGATGCTATGGATTACCATTCACAAATCGAATGGGTTTAGTCGTTTGATTTAAGGTTAGAAATTGCACACACAAAAATGGTGGCGCACTTTTTAGGACGCGTTAGGATTAATCCTTAATTAAAATTATTTCTTGGCTCATTTCATAAATTTTCGTTTCACAGATCACCGCAAACAAAAAAGACCAAATTTTCTCTTTAAATGCTCGAAATCTTCCTTTTTTCACTTTAATCAAAATGGAAATGAGATAAATATTTTAAAAATCAAAAATGTAGTCAAGTAAATAAATAAATAAATTTTGAATATGAATTTTTGATAAAATTTTCCATTTCTCAGGGGGTGTATTTTTCGTTTTTATTGCAAATTTGTTAATAATTTTTTCAAAATAGCAGAAAATATTTTACAAAAAATTCTTAAAAATGAAAAAGAGCACAAAAAAGCAATAAATTTATTATTATTAACAGGTTATATCGCTCCAATTTGATTCGGTTTTTTTCGGTTTTTGAAAAAGTCTGTCGGTTTTTTCGGTTTTTTGATTATTTCGGTCGGTCGGTTTCGGACATTTGCGGCCCGACAAATGCGGTCGGACTTTTGCGGTCCGGACATTTGCGCCCCATTTCTTAAGGGCTATTTTCGGACATTTGCTGCCCGACAAGGACAAAAAATTTGAACAAACGCCAAAATAAATTGTCGAATTTTTTTTGTGAATTATCAACAATCGATACATTTCCAGCTCGCGATCAGCATGGCAGCCAACCAAGCAAGGGCTTTGTTTTTCTCAACTGCATCCGGCGCTGCAAAACATCTCAAAAGATGCTTTTGGAAAAAGGCAATTTTTGTTCCAAAAACTAAAGCATTGCACATATGGTTAACTTTTAGGAAATAATTTTTCTTTTTTTTTGAATTTTTTAACTTTTGCGAGTTGAATTTATGTTTTCAATTTTTAAACTTTTTCAAACGAATTTGTTTGAAGGAATGCCCAACGGAGTCGTCTCTTTCTATGCATGAGAAGAAAAAGCATACCGGGGAGCAGCGCGGCAGTCCTTATATCTGCGCACAGCCAAAAAGTTGCCTGATCGACTTGGCAGAATTCGGTAAACATTGACAAACTCCGAATCGCAGAGCCGAATTCGGACAAAAGTTCGAAAATTAAAATTTTTCAGATTTTGGTTCAAAATGGTCTAAACATCGTTCATTGAAATATTAATGAGTTAATCTTTTTATTCCGGCATATTTATTTAGTTCTAAAAATGGTTTTAACCAGGGCTTCTAACTGAAAATTTTTCAAAATCAGCGGTGTTTTCCAATTTTAACAATCCAATAAAACTGATTTTTGCTGCGCACTAACAGGGGGCCAATGGCGCCGGTATGCGCGGCCAGGAAAATTTCAGAATATTGGTGAAATTTTAACAGATTTTCACTGAAAAGTCGCAATTTATTGGTCGAATTTTGAATAGTTAATAAACAATATAAGCAATAAAATTACTAAGGAATAGAAAGACACAGAAAAATCAACATGCGAGTCCGGGTTCGGTATTCTCGAAACCTCCTTTTATTTTAAAAATAAAAAAAACATTGGGTCTAACGGAATAAGAACTTTAATTCCTTTTTCTTGATAATTTTATGCAATATAAATTTAATTATTTTCGTCGTATAATATTCATTATAATCATTTTTAATTTGATGTATTTATTTTTGATTAATTTCTTTTTGTATTTTTTTTGTTTTCCTTTTAGCGCACAAAAATCACTTTTGATTACCAATGGCGGAGGAAAACGTACACCGTGTATGTGTAGCATTTTGATCATTAAATTTTGTTAATGATAGGTTCATTTGTTAAGTGCCGTTTGCGGTTGGACAACGGGGAAATTTGTTTGAAGGAATGCCCAACGGAGTCGTCTCTTTCTATGCATAAGAGGAAAAAGCATACCGGGGAGCAACGCGGCAGTCCTTATATCTGTGCGCTGCAAAAACTAAACCTGATCGACATGGCAGACAGAATTCAGTAAACATTTTGACAAATTCCGAATCTCTGACCCAAATTCGGACAAAAGTTCGAAAATCAAAATGATTTTTGTTCAAAATGCTGTAAACATCGTCCATTGAAGTAATAATGAGTTTCTGTTTTATTCCGGCATATTTTTTCGAATTTTTGTCTTAAAAAAGTTCTAACCAGGGCTCCCAACTGAAAATTTTCAAAATCAGAGGCCGGCCAAAAATAAGGATTTTGGTAAATTTTATACCAATTAATTCAGGCGTTTTTCCAAAAAAGACTTTGCTCCGCCAGGAAATTTTCAGAATTTTGGTTAAATTTTAAATGATTTTCATGAAAATTCGCAATTTATTTGTCGAATTTCGAAAATTTTGTGTAATTTTAGGGTTTGATGGGCCGATAAGCTAAAAATCGCCATTTTTGAAATGTTTTTTCCAAAAATCAGCAATCGGCAAAATTTTGAAAATTTTGCGCTTTACCGACATAAATGTACTGAAAAATTGAGAAAACTAATTAATTAATAAACAATATAAGCAATAAAATTTCTAAGGAATAAAGAGACACCGAAAAATAAACATAAATTTAAAGTTTGGTACTTTTTGGTAGCAATTTTACATAAAATGACTATTTTTGAGGGTTTTTGCAAAAAACAGCCTAAATCAGCAAATTTTTCTTAAAAAGCAGCAAAAAACAGCATTTCACAAAAAACAGCTTTGACCTCTTGAAATCACCAAAAATGCTGATAAATCCGATTTTTGGAGCCCTGGTTTTAAACGATCTTTTATTGAACCACTGATGACTTTCAGTTCGTTTCCGTGTGTGTAAACATAGGTTGAACAAAAATGTGAAATTCGAAAAATTTCAATTTTGATTTTTGTCAGAATTCGGGTCCTGGGTTCGGAATTGCGAGAAATGGATGAGTATTCTATTATCCTAAATGTAAATTTAAAAAATTTGAATTTTCGAACTTTTGTCCTAATCCGGGTTCACGATTCGAGTTTGGTCGGAAATTGATATCAGAATCGGATTCTCGGACCCTGAAAATGATAAATCGAAATGAACAAAAATATGTTTAGAATGTGCAAAACAGGATGTAAGAACGAACGTCTTTTTCGGAACCACACGATCCTGTGTCATCCGGAAGTTACAATGCCTCCGACGCTCGTCGAGCAGGGCGTTAAAATTCCATACGAGCCGGGAGTGGCGAAATATGTTTATTTTGAGCTATTATGTTTTTACGTGAAAGTTTTTGACCAGTTAACTACTGTATTGTCGCCAGTAATTGTTAAGCTGACCCCCCCCCCATTTTTCGAAAAAATAAAATTTTAAAAATCGTCGTGTAAAATGCCTTTCCTTGTGATTTCGCTGATCACTAATCGGACATCCATTTCTATTATTTCAGAACTCCGAACTTGAATTCGAACAAAATGCCAAAACTCAAAATTTTCACTATTGCTCTAAAATTGATTAAACGAAATAAGTTTAGCAATAAATCATTAAAATATTAAAAATGATTTATATATTCAGAATAGAATAAAAGTAAATTTTTAATTTTTCGACTTTTTCGGATCCGGGTTCGAAATTGGCCAGAACTGATGCTATATTCGGTTCGACGCATAAAATAAATCTGAAAACTATTGGAAAAAAATCAAGAGTAACAAAACAAGGAAGTACCACAATTTTTAAAAATTCTTTGCATAAAAATTGAAAAACCAATTTATGATTTAAAAAAAAATCCGGTTGTTTCCTACACTCAAAAAGGCCCTTTCTATCTAAGGCTACCCCGTCGCCATTTGTGTTGAAGAAGCGTACGACGAGAACTTGCAGCCCGGAAAAATTTCATTCGCCGAGGTCAATCGACGTTTTTACAAAGGTAATTAGTGACATGAACCAGATGTATGATTGTTTTTGAATTAATAGTTTTTCGGCTTAGTCAAAAGTAATTATTTTTTTCATTTAATACATTTGGACAGCAATTTTAATTTAATTTCTTTACCAATTTATAACACACAGCATTTATATAATTGCACTTATTTGGGCTTAGGCGAATTTTAAGAAGTGCTTGGTAGCATTGTTATGTTTTTTGCACTTTTTCCGAAAAATTATTTGGTTTTGCTAATATGCACTAAAGAAAGGAACTCAAAAATTTAATTTGAACGTCATTTAATTCTTAGAAAACGTGAAATATGAAAAAAGGCCATAAAAACGACCTAATACGTTTTGAATATGGTTTTTGCTATTTTAATAATTAATTTACAGTTATCTCTTTTTTAATAATCAAAAAGAATGAATTTTCGTAAGAAATTTCTATAAATTTTCAAAACTCAAATAGTGTAATAAGAAAAATTCTTAACTATTTTTGAACAAACGCCAAAATAAATTATTTTTCAACCGATACATTTCCAGATGGCCATCAACATGACAGCCGATCAAGCAAGGGCTTTGTTTTCTGAACTGCATCCGGCGATGCCAAACATTTTGGCCACTCCGCCGCTTTGTTGTGTCGTATATTCCGGACAGCTTAACCAGTGGACTGTCCGTCGGTGCAGCAGCTTTCGGTGCCTTCTTTTCCCTCGCTTTAAACCGTTGCGTCAGAATGGACGTGGCCTTTTCGGGGTACATTTTTGCGACAGGCGAAGTGCTCGGAGTCAGCCGTATCATTGAAAAAATGTTGGCATGCCGACTTTGAGCTTTGCCAATCGGAAACACTGCTCAAATTTACGCAAATGAATTGGAGCACCCGGAGGACTTCGGAAATGTGACGATTAGGCCATGCGGAAGCTGCCGTGAAATTATTAATGCCGACATTTTCTGATTCTGATCATTGTTTTTTTCATATTTATTTTTCCATTTTATGAATTTATTTTCTATGAAAAATATTTACTTATGCCTTTTTTAAATGAGATTGGAAACATAAGAAACAACAACATAAAATGTTTTAAAATTTTATGCCTTTATAACTATGACAGGAAATTAAAGTATTTTAAATTTTCCGTATACTAGAGAACGATTTTTATGGCCTTTTCCATATTTCACGTTTTCTAAGAATTAAATGACGTTCAAATTAAATTTTTGAGTTCCTTTCTTTAGTGCATATTAGCAAAACCAAATAATTTTTCGGAAAAAGTGCAAAAAACATAACAATGCTACCAAGCACTTCTTAAAATTCGCCTAAGCCCAAATAAGTGCAATTATATAAATGCTGTGTGTTATAAATTGGTAAAGAAATTAAATTAAAATTGCTGTCCAAATGTATTAAATGAAAAAAATAATTACTTTTGACTAAGCCGAAAAACTATTAATTCAAAAACAATCATACATCTGGTTCATGTCACTAATTACCTTTGTAAAAACGTCGATTGACCTCGGCGAATGAAATTTCTCCGGGCTGCAAGTTCTCGTCGTACGCTTCTTCAACACAAATGGCGACGGGGTAGCCTTAAATAGAAAGAGCCTTTTTGAGTGTAGGAAACAACCGGAATTTTTTTTAAATCATAAATTGGTTTTTCAATTTTTATGCAAAGAATTTTTAAAAATTGTGGTACTTCCTTGTTTTGTTACTCTTGATTTTTTTCCAATAGTTTTCAGATTTATTTTATGCGTCGAACCGAATATAGCATCAGTTCTGGCCAATTTCGAACCCGGATCCGAATTCGAAAAACTCGAAAAAACTAAAAATTTTCAAAATTTACTTTTATGTTCGAACCTGCATATTAAGTTCATTTTTTAATGTTTCAACGATTTGTGACTAAACTTATCTCGCTTAATCAATTTTAGAGCAATAGTGAAAAATTCGTATTCAGCGCATAAATAGCCTAGAAAAAATTACTGGAAAAAAATTTCAGGGGGATGACAAAACAAGGAAGTGCCAAAAAATTTTCAGTTTGTAAACCTCTAATTTCACAAATTTCCAATTTTTCCTTTGTGTCTTTCTTCACAAGCTTGTGGGAAATTCCCATGTAAATCGCCAAGCATGTATGGAATTCTAACGCCCTCCTCGACGAGCCTCGGAGTGGTTGCAATTTCCGGATGACACAGGATCGTATGGTTCCGAAAATTTCCTTCGTTCGCGCAACCCATTTTACACATGCTAAACAATTTGCCGATTTATGCTGATTTTTATTCAAAAATTGCGATTTTAGCTTATCGGCCCAACAAACCTCAAAATTTTCAAAATTCGACCATTAAATTGCGAATTTTCAGTAAAATCTGTTAAAATTTCACCAAAATTCTGAAATTTTCCTGGCAGCGCATACTGGCGCCATCGGCCCCCTGTTCCCAGTCTTTTTTGGAAAAAGCGCGCAGCAAAAAATCATTTTATTGACTTGTTAAAATTGGAATAAAATTTATGGTGGGAATTATATGTATGTAATAAGAAAGATCGCAAATATATGTACCTATACAATATTTAAAATTTAAAAAATTCACGAAAACAAAAAATTCATAGAAAACACTGAATGAAGATTAAATGACCTAATTACATTTAGGATAATGTTTTATCACTAGAAAAAATTGATTTTTGGTATCTTTTTGAAAAAAGCGGTTTAAATTTTCAAAAAAATGATTTTTCGTAGTGAATTTAAAATTCTAAAAATAATAAATAAACGTTGTATCAAATTAAAGATCTCAGGAATTTATAAATATTATGCAAGAAAAGAGCAAATATTATTCTGCAGGCTTTTTACATTATTAATTGGCCAAAAAAAGCAAAATTCCGACAAATCAATACATATAATTAGGGCTCCCAAAATATGCACATAAAATCGCAAAATATGCATATAAAAAGTGAGAAATATGCACATAAATTTTTCAAAATTTGGGACAAAATTTTTCGCCGTTTGATGTCCAACAGAGAGAACATAAGGAAAACGTTGTAACTGAAGGGAGCAAAATTTGATGAAAATGGTCAATTAGTAATTTTTATGAACAAAAAAACCGAATAAAAATGGCAAATTTATATGAAAATATGTACCAAAATATGCAAATAAAAATTTATGTTATGCATTTTTTAGATATTAAATTTGTAGAAAAGCATAAAATAGGACGCAAAATGCCACACAAATTTAGATGTTTTACAATTAATTTTTGGTACCCTTTTTTGTTGTTGAAAAAACGAGCTTTTAGGGGATATCTCTTTAAAAAACCTTCGAATGAACAAATAAAGTAAAAAATCTAAATATCTATATATTAAAATTGAATAGATAAAAAAATATTTATTTAACAAAAATGGAAAGACCAAACGCATCCCAGACAAAATTGTATTCAGTACAAGAATTAAATCCTGTACATCCCTTATGGCTTTTTGTTAGAAATTAAGCACCGGAGGTCGTCCTAAAATTGCACATCGCACCTAAATTTAAGTCAATTTATGAATTTTTATCTGTTACAATTTTTTTGTTTCCCTTCCCGTGGCGGAATTTAAGAAACGACCTTTCACCATTTGTTTTTATTTTTTATTCTTTTTGCTGAATATTATGCTTTTGTGTTCCTTTTTCTCTCTCATCTTCCTAATTGTCTTAATTTTTTAAGTTAACACAGTTTTTGCCCTTTGTGACACAAAAATCAATTGGAAAAGAGAAAAGTGTGCTCTAAAATTTCAATCAAAAATGAACCGACGGTAATAAGGAATTATTCCTCTCCCTTAAAACACTGGCAATTTTTTACCTATGGAAAACGACTGTGATTGCATTGAAAAATTGTGGTTTTTTCTGGAAAAATCAAAACTTTTAGGAGGGGCGGGGGAAAGAGAATTGCATCCATATTTTCCATTACTTATCATTCATTCATTGAGGCATCTCTTCCGTTGGTGCCATCGTAAGCCGTCGGCGCTGGAGGATGGGCACTCAACGGCCGAGTGGCGTCAAGCGCTTGCGGCCAGTTCAGGCCTATTTTGTGTGGGCACTCGCTGCCGTACCATGCAGGACGAGCAAGCCGTGGTGACGTATTGCAACTAGTGTTGGGCCAAACAACTGATATTTACGATTGTTCGGGGCCGACTAGTCGTACATGGAGCAGTTCGTCCCCCCCCCGTCGTTTTTTATAATTTCAAAACATAATTTTGCAAAAAAATTGATTGTGAGCGTTTTTCCAAACTCAGCTGTCCTCCCCCATTGTGATAACTGAGCAAGTGCGTCGCATGCTCATTTTCTGTGCGCGGAAGCATAGCGTCGTAACGAGCCCGTGCTGCTGATTGTATGCGGCTTTACACTCTCTGTGTACAATTCATTTTTTGTGTTTTTTCTCAAAAGATTCACTTTTGTTCTTAAATTTTTGGATCCAAATTATTCCACTCTCAACATTTGAGTCCTTTTTCAAGGTCGACCTTCTGTCCATCAATTGTCATGAGCGTGCTGATTCGTCGGATTTGTTTGGGAGCTTTCGTGATGCAGAAGAAGGAGGCGGTTTGCGTTGGCTTGACGGTGTTCTGCTCTGACTCGGTGTTGGAAACGGTTGAACGCATTGCTGGAGCCAAAACGTGCTATTCTGTTGACCAGTGCGGGAGCGCATCAAAGCGGCAACATTGGTAGTAGTGCCTAAGTGGTGGATCATAGTCAACAATCGAACAATTTAATTATTAAGAATAAATTCTAATAAAGTATTTCAAACAATATCACGTCAAAAGCGGGCATCTTTTTTCAACCTATCTCAAAATGTTTACTAAAAATTTAAATGTGAATGAATTTGGGCTCTAATTAATTAATTAATTTTCAATAAAGGTGTCGCTGGATGAGCTTCTGTACGCCGCCTTTCCCCGTACGTCGCCGACGGCACTGATGATCCTTACTAGAGACCGGAAATTTCAAATTTGCGGATCCTGTTGCAGGATTGGAATTCAAAATTTTTTACAGGACAGGATCCGGCAGGATTAATCCTGCAAATCCTGCATTTTAAATCTGCAGGATCCTGCGCAGGATTGCGGATTTTAGGAATTTTCAAAAATTCTGTATTAATAAAAAAGTCTTTCAAAGTATAAAAAAGTATACAAATATATTTTTAAACCAAAAAATGATGAAGATGAAAAATTAATAACGTTTTTTTGCTTACACTCCAAGCAATCGACTGAATCTTCTTTAATGCGTTTTAAAAGACCGATTTGCCAAATTGGGTGGCTCATAATAATAGCTTAAATTAAAGTAAAATAATTTTTATTTAAATTTCTTTGCAAAAAAGCCATAATCCATTATGTATAGGGATGGGATTTTTAGGCACAAAAAATGGCGAAATAGGCACTTAAAAAGGCAGAAAAATCCTAAAATAGGCACGAAAATAGCAAAAAAAAAATTTTATTAACGCTTTTTAGGTAGCAAAACACATAAAAAATTCAATTGTATAAACTTTTTTCGAATAAGGATAAGTTTTTAAACGAAAAATTTTTATTAAGAAAAAAATTTTTGAAAAAAGAAAGTTTCTGAATATTTGGCATTCTATTTTTAAAAATTTTCAAAAAATCAATGCAGGATCCTGCTGAATCCTGCATAAAAATCAAATTTGCGGGTCCTGTTGCAGGATTGGAATTGAAAATTTTTTGCAGGACAGGATCCAGGATTAATCCTGCAAATCCTGCGAATCCTGCAAATCCTGTATTTTCCAAAATATGCAGGATTGCGGACTGGGATCCTGCAAAATCCTGCGCAGGATCCTGTCCTGCGCCGGTCTCTAATCCTTACAATGACAAATATTTTAATTCCTTTTTCTTGATAATTTTGACGATAATTTTGTTCATTTTCGTAATATATGCATTACAATCATTTTTAATTTGATGTGTTTATTTTGATTAATTTATTTTGTATTTTTTTTTGTTTTCCTTTTTTAGCGCACAAAAATTACTCTGCTTAAAAATGGCGGAGGAACACATTCACATTGTATGCGTAAAATTTTGTTCATTAAATTTTGTTAATGATAGGCTCATTTGTTAAGTCGGTTTGCCGTTGGACGACGGAGAAATTTGTGTGAAGGAATACGAAACGGCTGAGTCTCTTTCCATGCATCAGAGGAAAGGGCATACCGGGAAGCAGCGAGGCAGTCCTTATATCTGCGCGCAGCCAAGAAGAAGCCTGATCGATTTGGCAGAATTCGGCATCCCTTTCGACCAACTCCGAATCGCAGACCCGAATTCGGACAAAAGTTCGAAAATTAAAATTTTTCAAATTTCAGATTTTGGTTGAAAATCGTGTAAATATCGTTCATTGAAGTATTAATGAGTCTCTGTTTTATTCCGGCGTATTTGTTCGATGTTTAGTCTAAAATGGTTTTAACCAGTGCTCCCAAATGAACTTTTTCAAAATCAGCATTATGCCAGCAAAAAATCTGCATTTCACAAAATTTTTCACCAAATAACTTTTGATTTAGCCTTAATTTTGCATAAACCTTCTATATTATTCGATGCAGAATTTTTTTCTCTATCGATATGGAAAATTTGATATGGATTTAACTAGCAGAAAAAAAAGTTAAACAAGATGAAGTAAATGTTGTTTTTACATTGTTAAGATGGAGATAGTACATAAAATTGAGAGAATTAAAGATAAAAAGACAAGTAACAGAACGCCAATATTTTTCTTTATTATTCATAAAAATATTTTTTGCCACTTTTTTTCCTTTTTTACCGTCCATGGGTATTTTTGCATATGAAAGTAAAAAATGTCTATTTTTGAAAAAACTTAAAAATTTTTTGGCATTCTATCATTGTAATCATTATTTTTTGCTAAATGCCTAAATTTGACCTAAAATAGATGAGTCTGTATCGTTTCGGCGCCGCCGTTTCGGCGACACCGTTTCGGCGCCAGGGTCGTTTCGGCGCCAAGCCAAAATTAAAAAATCATGAATCAGTGAAAATTTTTAAGCGATTTAAATTTTCAAATTTTTTAATTTTAACAAAAATGTAGAATAACAATAAACTAATAAAAGTTTTCACCAATTTTTTTCACATCAAATTTTTCATAAAATTGTTACTAAAATTATTTAAAACAAACAATTTACGGGTTATGATAATTGCGCGAAATGCCTCGCAGAAATTCCAAAATAATATGATGGTTTGGGTTTATGTGGTAATTGTAATCATTATCATTGTTCGGGTTCACCGGAAATGCCGGCGGTACAATCAGTTGGTCAACGCTTTTAGGAACCACAGGTGGTGCATTGACTTCATGTCGTGCCCTTTTGATTGACTTCATCTTCTGAAACAAAACAAAAAAAAATGTACTATTCTGCGTTTCTGATTTTTGGCGCCGAAACGACCCTGGCGCCGAAACGGCGGCGCCGAAACGACCCGTTCCCAAAATAGATACATAGTTTTCCGTGAAAATCTACTTAAAATATGGTCAAAAAATTTTTTCTCCCGGCGGCGCCAAGCCCTTCGCCACCTAAAAATTAAAAATCAATTTTCTTCTTAACAAATTGACCCAAAATCGCAAAATTCTTCATTTTTTGGTGAAAATCTTTAACAAATCCAGCTTGAATTTTCTCGGCGGCGCTACGGCACCAGCAGACCCGCCTCCCCCCCCCCCCCAAGTTCACACAAATATTTTGAAAAAAGAGCGCCGCAAAGTTTTATGCCTGCATTCAAATTTGTTTTCTCAATGTTGCTCTTTCACAGAAATGCCTCTTTGGTTACTACAATTGTTTTATCGATGCATTTAAACAAAATAAACGTGGTGAGCCGAAGCGAAAAAAGTATGAGTGTGAGGTGATCGAAAGAGGCGGGTCATTTCAGTACGGAAGAGTTATTGGAATAATTAATTAATTATTTAAATTTAAAATTGAATAATAAGCTAATAATAACAAAATATATTTGGTTCTATTTCAGTTTACACGACCACAAAAAAAGACACGACCACTGAATAATTTGACAAATTTCATGCACCATAACTTTTTCAAGAAGCATCCTAATTAAACATTCTTGATATTATTTTATACCCTAAGTGTCCTTTATTTGCCTTTAAAATTTCAGAAAATTTGGTTGAGTTTCAAAAAAATTCTGGTCAAAAGGTTACCAAATCAATTTTTGAAATTTACAAGCCACAACTTTTTTGAAACACAACCAAATTTTTTGAAATCTTAAAAGCAAATAGAGGTCCCGGTCACTAGTAAGGAGTGATCTGATCAAGTTGGTGTAAGAGACTTTTTTGATCAGCACCCAAAGTTATGCAAGCATGAATTATTTCAAGTTTTAAATGAAACTATAAGGTAGTTTTTCAGGTTTGAGTCAAGACTTCTGGGGGATTATATTTCACTCATAAAAATGCAATTTGTTTGGGAAATATTAAAATAATAAATCGAAATTATAATTATGGTCAGCAAATCTAATTAATTGATTAAAATAATTATATTATTAATTAATTAAAATTATTCCGCACTGAAATGACCCGCCTCTTCCGATCACCCCGCACTCATACTTTTTTCGCTTCGCCACGCGCATACTTTTTTCGCTTCGTCATAGCACGGTGGGGGTCGATTGGGCCCCGCCGATTGGGCCCCGCCGGTTGGGCCCCGCCGATTGGGCCCCGGTACGATTGGGCCCCGCCGATTGGGCCCCCAGTACGATTGGGCCCCGCCGATTGGGCCCCGGTACGATTGGGCCCGCCGATTGGGCCCCGGTACGATTGGGCCCCGCCGATTGGGCCCCCAGTACGATTGGGCCCCGCCGATTGGGCCCCCAGTACGATTGGGCCCCGCCGATTGGGCCCCGGTACGATTGGGCCCCATGGGGCAGTCACTTTTTTAGTCGACTTTTGGTTTACTCTCACTAAAGAAAAATTATTACCTATGTATATTTTTAAATAAATGGTTTTTTTAATCGTTAGCTTTGTTGCACATTAATTAAAATGTATTTTTTTCATGTTGGGTTCGAACCTGGACCTCCGAAAAATAGGAATTTAACCCACTGATCCACCTTTTTTTTAATTTTCCCCCACTTCACCACCTTCCC